>JABMCL010001981.1:47500-65000 GCA_018857735.1 Alviniconcha marisindica | reverse complement strand
ACCGGTTAGATCAGTAAAACAATATTGGTACATGGGACCGGCTAGGTCAGTAGAACAAAACTACTAACGCTGCGAATGACAAGAAACAGCATTGGTCAGATGTACTGTCTGCTCAACACTGAGTTTGAATGCAGTGCATTGGATGATTGGACGAAGCGAGTTGTGTAGGCTGTTGAAATACCTTCTGGCCATAACTGGGGACTGGAACTGGAACGTTATCAGGGGCAAATCCGCGGTTCTTTTAGAACCAAATCTGCAGCTCTGAAAAGGAACAAAAGCATTTCTATTAGAACCAAATCACTCTTCAATCACCACCCACAAACAAGCACACTTCCGCTTCCGTTTTTGACAACAGGCCCGCAGTGAATAACCTGGATCGCAATTTGTGCGCGCAGGTATTCTGAAACGAAATGATTGTACGCAAAGCGTGCAAGTTTCACTGCTGGGTGATTGATGGGGGCACGTGGCGCCCGCTGAGCATGCGCAGCTGACGCCGGCATCGCCACACGTGCTACGGGATCTGCCCTCGCTCAAAAGTGTCAAAATTCACCCGGGCTGGTCGAAGGACAAATTAAGCGAACCAGGGGTTAATTGGACGGTCATGATCCGTTTCATGTACATGTTTATGCTTCGAGCAAGGGGCTCATCCCAGTTTCATCCCAGGGGCTTTTCCGACCATATGCATTGCGGACGGAGGCCATGCGGGTGTGTGTCGGAGCTTACTCCAGTCTGATTATGGCCTGCTTGGAAAAAATGCCCGTGCCGTTTAAACACACAGCAGGGTTAAACTTGATACGCTGTTTTCGAACCTAAAGACGTATTACTTCTCACGAACCGGATCTCCGTATCGCGAGTGGACCGACAGGGTTGTCCGAACCGTGCGTGGAACTGTTCCTTAGGCAGATAAGTGGTTCAGTTTTTCCTCTCATTTTTCATCCTTTTTGACCGTTTAGCTGTTGCGTAAGTGCCGTTTTGTAGCTTGACAAAAGCTACCACTAGCTGGTTTGCTGGTTTTGTCTTGTCCTGATAAATAGCGTTCCTCTGAACCTTTTATGTGTTTGGATCAAATCAAATCAATCTTTATTATTCATCAATATACAAAGCATAAAAATGTAAATTTTCCTTTGTTGTTGTTGTTGGTTGTTGTTGTTGTTGTTGCTTCTTCTTCTTCTTCTTCTTCTTCTTCTTCTTCTTCTTCTTCTTCTTCTTCTTCTTCTTCCATAGGCATCACTGCCGGTGCCAAACAGGTCAAGAAACCGGATTCTCCCTGCTGCTAACTTCAATAGGGCAATGGACCCTGAATACCGTAGTTACCACAAAACAAAACAAAATCTGGTATTCCCGTTGCTGTGGTTCACGAGTGATTTTACATGGAGGGACAGAGCGACGCGCGAGGCTTTTCCACGGGGTCAAGAAAAGCAATGCACGGAGCACTGACTGCTTGTTCTTAAGCCCCTTCTTAATTGGGCGAATGGTTGTTCGCGAACCTAGTTGGGAGTATTCGGCGAACCTAGTTGGTTCTTAACTGGCGATCTTTTGCTTCGCGAACCTAGTTGGGAGTATTCATCGAACTGCGACGAAGCTATATTCAGGGTCTAAAAAGTTTCGCTCAACATGTTCTGGGAACATTCGCCCTATTCGACGAACATTGCCTCTGATTGGCTGAGAGCAGAGCTCTCCTGCGGATGAGGAAGACATAAAAATAAAAATGAATGACGGTGTCGCTAGATTCTTCATTCGCTTCGGAGGAATTTGTTTACTTGTTGACTTGTGGGAGGCGCAGCCTTGTCTCGGGGACCAGAATGAGATAGTAGTTAGTTGAATTACCCTGTGAGGGATGATTAAAGTATATTGACTTGACTTGACTTGAGCCTACATTTTCGATCATGCTGTCTGCTGCGCGTCTGCCGCAAGTTCGGGCCGAAGCTTGCATCTCATTACAAGCCAGTTGAGAACGAACGAAGTAAAGTTCGTCGAACTGTCCGAACCATGTTCGGCGAACTAAAAGTTCAATTAAGAAACGAATCATAGTTCGTCGAACTGTCCGAAATATGTTCGGTGAACAAACATTCGCCCAGTTAAGAACGGGCTTTAGACAGATGTTTTCAACTGGCCTAGTACTAGCATAGTGTTGTACGGCGAGTACTTATGTCCAGAATGACTCACCAAACACCAGAATAAGCAGTCCGTACTCATGTTTTACGACAATTGCTTGTTTATTCCTACCTTCTTTCAGTTTGTTGTTGTTCAGTTCAATTCAATTCAGAAAACTTAAATCATCCCACAAGGGGGAATTTTGTTGTGGTCATGGCGGGCTCGTAAAATAATAATACATAAAGTTAAGAGAACAATACAACAAACATAACACCACCAACAAGAGAGTCTTACTTTTACCATAGTTATAGTTATAAATGTAAAACAACTGTGACGTCATCGTCATAAAATACTAATGAACTTAAGATCACATATTTGTAAAACAATTAATTAAAGTACCACACACAGTAACTAAAACAATATCACACACACACACACACACACACACACACACACACACACACACACACACACACACACACACACACACACACACACACACACACACACACACACACACACACACACATCATCCACCACTCTCTCCTCCATCACACACACACATCCACACTCTCACCCCACCCACACACACACACCACCTCACACACACCACATACATCTCCCCCCCAAACATCACTCATCATCTCTCCCCACTCACCAACCACCCACATACATCTGCCCCAATCACCCACCAACATTCATTCCCGCTATCAAACCACTCACGACTCATCCAACTCACCCAAACACTACAATCCATACTACACACACACACACACACACACACACACACACACACACACACACACACACACACACACACACAAACAACAACAACAAAAAGCAACACACACACACACACGCACACACACACACACACACACCACACACACACACACACACACACACACACACACACTACACCACACACACGTTACCCACACCACACCCACCCATCCACACCCATACACTACCCATACCCATACCCACCAATCCACCCACCCACAACACACTGACCTACATACGCCACACAAATCCCCCCACCCTCAACCACACCACGTGCACCGCTCCTCGCTCACGTGTTTCACGACCCCAAACACTGCCGTGTCCACACCTTCTGTCGTTGGATCGCTTGCGACCTGCCCAGGAGTTACTTCCCCTGTCCTGCCTGCCGCGAGCCCACCTCGCTGCCGCCAGGGGGAGCTGCCGCCCTGCAGAGCAACTTTTACATCAGAAGGGTGGAACTGGACATCGCTCGGAAAGGAGAGCTCTGTTTGACCCACGAAGGGAAAGAGAAAGAGTTGTTTTGTGTTGACTGTGACAAGGCCATCTGTGTGAAATGCATAGCCATTGAGCATGTAAAGCACGACATCGTGGACTCGCACACTGCAGCCGACCGTGTCAGAGACAAACTAACAGAGCGTAAAACTGACTTTGACAATGCCATAGTCCAGGTGGAAGAACAAATAAAGGCAACAGAGGAAGAGCAGAAAGCTCTGTCGGACAAGACGGCCGCTGTGGCCGTCACCCACCCCTCGCTTTTGAAGTACCGCCCTAAAGGCCACAACAGATCTGTCCCAACAGGCCGTCGTGTGTAGTTGTGGGGTTATGTTTTATTTGTATGCAACTAGAAAGAGAACATTTTCAACAAATAAAAAGATGCCCCAGGGTGACTGCCAGGTCCACTGTCGACTCTCACAGAGAAGCGACCTTTCTGAATGCCGTTGAAACGGCCGTCCGAATCATCAGCTGAATAACTTAGCCAATGACCGGCTACGGATGAAAAACATTTTTCATCAGCGAATTCGTCGCTTGTTCGATCAATAAATTCATCTGTCAATCGATGAATAATAATAAGGGGCAGGGGTCCTACTGGTGGTCACTTTGTGACAGCGACAGAAAGCTGGCTGGAAACGGTCTACAGAATGGGGGTGGGGGTGGGTGGGGGGGGGGGGGGGGGGGGTTGCAGTGGGACACGTGTGCAACAGCAGAAACTAAAGCAAAACTGGCTGGTCGTTTCTAAACCCAGTGTTACTGGTGACTGTCGCCATCCTCTGTTGGTTGGTTACAATGTTACTGTAACATTGCTAGCTGTGTGTTCACGCACCACGTCGGCATCTGGCCGCTGACTGACTGGAGAAGAGCTCAGAGCAAATGCACGAGTTGGACTATGGAGCTGACGGAGCGTGACATATACCGCACTCCTTCAACGCCTCTGACCTGCTTGTTGCACCGTTCTTGTTACACACCTGCTTGTTGCACCGTTCTTGTTACACACCTGCTTGTTGAACCGTTCTTGTTACACACCTGCTGGTTGCACCGTTCTTGTTACACACCTGCTTGTTGCACCGTTCTTGTTACACACCTGCTTGTTGCACCGTTCTTCTTACACACCTGCTTGTTGCAGCGTTCTTGTTACACACCTGCTTGTTGCACCGTGCTAGTTACACACCTGCTTGTTGCACCCTTCTTCTCACACACCTGCTTGTTGCACCGTTCTTGTTACACACCTGCTGGTTGCACCGTTCTTGTTACACATCAGCATGTTGCACCGTTCTTGTTACACACCTGCTTGTTGCACCGTTCTTGTTACACACCTACTTATTGCTCCGTTCTTGTTGCACACCTGCTGGTTGCACCGTTCTTTTTACACATCAGCATGTTGCACCGTTCTTGTTACACACCTGCTTGTTGCACCGTTCTTCTTACACACCTAAAATGTCGCGAGTCTGGCAGACTGGCAGTCCTTGGAATCGTGACACAGAACGGGCTGTTGGCAGACACGACTTCTACGTGTCCGATAGTTGTTTCCCATCAGGCAGACGTTCATCTATAAGTTGTGGTTCTAACTGAGGCAGAATAATTTCACGGATGGATGGATGCATACAGCGACTGATCACGTATCTGCTGGTTGTATACGTCCGGTATGACTTATGGCCTATGCAGCTGAATGGGCAATAAAAACAAAATCAAAGCAACATACTAATCAATCAGTTTGAAGGTAAATAAGCGAGTATTGGTTTAATTTTTATTTTATTCATTCATCGTAATCATAAGCTCAACAAATAAGTACAGGAAACACAAAAGCAATATGCTTATTTGAGTGTTACCTATAGATAAAATGATAATCACACAGACATTTACGATGGCAAGATGGCAAATTGTTGTCAAAACGTCAGAGGCAACAAAACCAACAAAGACCAAAATGACAACAAAAACAAACAAAACAAAAAGCAAAACAATAACAACAAAACGGGAGGAGGGGGTGGGGGTTAAAAAAGCAAATAACTAACCGAATGGTCTAGTAATGTTGTCATAATTATTGATCTGAGAGAGAGAGGGAGTGGATTAAAACGTGTACTTCTTCGCTTGTATCATAAACAAATTTTGGCAGACTTTTACAGAGTTACAAGCGGTCGGTTTGGCGCAAAAAGTCGTGGACTATAGCAAATATTTTCTTATTAGTTTCTAAATGTAGCTGGTCGATTCCAAACAGAAGTGTATTGATATTTCTTTCATTCTCATCTAGTTTATTAATGGTTTTATTTCTAATACTATTATAAAGGGGACAATGTATTAAGAAATGCTTTGATGTTTCTGCTGTATATCCGCATGAACATATAGGGTCTTCTAACAGGTGGCGTCTGAATAAGTCATAATTTAAATCGCTAATAGCAAGTCGAAGTCTACAATGCTTAACTTGTTCCTTTCTAGAACCAAAATAATAATATATAGGAACCACAGTGTCATTCGTTGACAAATATTTTTTCAGCAGACTAATTGAAGGATTTGTTTGTATAGTTTGAGGTAATGTGTTCCACAGTTGGGTAGTTGACGGAATGAATGAATTTGCATATAGTTCTGTTTTGTGAGCGGGAATGACTCTTTCATGTGGTCGTCTGCGATGATACGGGTTTGTTGTTGAAACTAGAGGTGGTACTAAGTTCGATAGGTATCCGGGGCATAGGTAATTAATCATTTTGTGAAACATTAATAAGCGAGTATTATTAATCACTTATTTAATTACAGACGGATATATAAATAGGATTACTAAATTTTGTTGCTTTTGTGTTCATTAGTTTTGTTGTTGTTTTGGAGGGGGCGGGGGTTACTTATTTTATTTTGTATATTTTTTATATTTCGTATTCATTGTTAATACTGCCTGTCCGTAATCTGTTGTGGGTGACTTTGTTGCAGGGAAGGAGCCAAAGAACACAATGGCTACATGTGGCGGTGATTCAGCTTCTGAAGTGAACAGCCTGACGTGCGCGTGTGTCTGAGTGTTTTCACGGACCCCAAACTACTGCCGTGTTTCCACACCTTCTGTGCTCTGTGTATCCAAGACGTTCCCGACCGACACCAGGGGAGTTACTTCCCCTGTCCTGCCTGCCGCGAGCCCACCTCGCTGCCGCCAGGGGGAGCTGCCGCCCTGCAGAGCAACTTTTACATCAGAAGGGAGGAACTGGACATCGCTCGGAAAGGAGAGCTCTGTTTGACCCACGAAGGGAAAGAGAAAGAGTTGTTTTGTGTTGACTGTGACAAGGCCATCTGTGTGAAATGCATAGCCATTGAGCATGTAAAGCACGACATCGTGGACTCGCACACTGCAGCCGACCGTGTCAGAGACAAACTACCAGAGCGTAAAACTAAATTTGACAATGCCATAGTCCAGGTGGAAGAACAAATAAAGGCAACACAGGAAGAGCAGAAGGCTGTGTCGGACAAGACGGCCGCTGTGGAGAGAAACATACACGAGCGTCACGCCACCATAGTGGCCGCTGCCGACAAGTTTAGAGACGAAGCCCTGGACTCGCTGCGCTCTGTCAGCACAGACATTGACAGAGAAATCGCCAACAGACTGAAGGAACAAGAAGCAAACCTGGAGAAATGAAGAAGATCAGTCGACAGCTGGAACAAACGCTACGTAACGGAACAGACAATGATATCCTAACCATTGAGAAAGAAATTAGATCCGAACCGTACAGCAAAGAAGCCGTGAGTCAAATGATCTCAGACTCACATAACGTCATCTGTCGTCCCGCTCTTTGCTTCAACGTCACAGCTTCAATCACTGAATGCTGCACACTTTATACTGAATAACCTCCTGTCAGGAAAGGCAAACATTGAAACCGTAAAAGTAACATCCACAGAACCATTTCAAATAAAACTCAACCTCCATTTTACCATCACCGTCGGGGCCCATCGTGCATTCGACGTGGACGACAAGGAGCAGTTCTTCGTGGTGGTGGAAGAAGCCCAACTCCCGGACACGAGGCGCAAGGTACTCCTGTACAGCCGGAGTGGCGGGGGTCCCGTGGCCACATACAGCCCTCCTCATCCCGACTTCCAGCCGTCCGACGTCTGTTTCTACACGCTGGGCCATCAGCACGTGCTGCTGGTGAGTGACGAGCTGCGTGACGCCATACACGTGGTGCACGTGCAGGACGGGGCCATGACCTTTGTGCGCTACCTGGCCCCGGGCTGTCCGGTCCTCATCCAACCCATAGCTATGACTGTGGACACGTTGGGTCGTCTGTGGGTGGAGTGCAGGGGCGGTCCCCATCATCACCATGGGGCCAGCCACTTGAGGCAGCAGGTTGGGCGGGGTGTGTGTGTGTGTGGGGGTGTGTGGTGTGGGGTGTGTTTTTTTGTGGTGTGTGTGAGGAGAGAGAGAAAGAGAGAGAGGGTGTGTGTGGGGTGTTTTGTGTGTGGGTGTGTGTGTGTGTGGGGTGTGTGGAGAGAGAGAGGGAGAGAAGAGAGAGAGAGAGAGAAAAGAGAGGGGAGGGGAGGGGAGAGAGAGAGAGACAGAAAAGACAGGACAGACAGACAGAAAACAGAAAACCAAGACAGAAGACAGAAAGAGAAGGGGACAGAGAGGGGTGTTAGAGAAAGAGACAAAGAAAAAGAGACAGACAAACAGACAGAGAAAGACACAGACCAAAAGGGAGAGACATGGAGAGAAGCAGAGAGATTGCGAATCTGTGTGTGTCTGCGTGCGTGCGTGTGCGTGCGAGTGTGCTTGCGTTGTTGGTGTGTGGTGTGTGTGTGTGTGTGTGTGTGTGTGTTGGGGTGTGTGTGTGGGGTGTGTGTGTGTGTGTGTGTGGTGGTGGTGGGTGTTTGAATTGTGAGATTTATTTGTGAATATCGCGTTATGCTTTTTTTTCCAGTATGGCTTCTTTTGTGGATGTTGTTCACCGTAGTGCATTTGCCACTGAAGGCCAATTTTCTAAGCCTGATGTTTTTCACAGGTCTCTATGCACTGCACCCTCCGACTGGCAGTCTGTAAGGTGCTCAGTCACCCGGCAGTCTATTGACGGAGCCACAGCACCAGTCAACGTCTCTTGTGTTGACACGTCATCGCCTGCAGACAGCTACGTGTACACCGCCGGGCAGAGTCCTCTCCTTCCTCTACAAGTGATTGTAAATGATCCACATCACCATTGTAGTAGTGCTTGTAGCCAACCACATCACCATTCCAGTAGTGCTTGTAGGCCCAAACCCCATCACCATTCTAGTAGTGCTTGTAGCCAACCACATCACCATTCAAGTAGTGCTTGTAGCCAACCACATCACCATTATGGTAGTGCTTGTTGTCAACCACATCACCATTCTAGTAGCGCTTGTAGCCAACCACATCAGCATTCCAGTAGTGCTTGTCGCCAGCCACATCAGCATTCCAGTAGTTTTGTAGCCAACCACATCACCATTCCAATAGTGTTTGTATCCAACCACATAACTATTCTAGAAGTGCTTGTAGCCAACCACATCAGCATTCCAGTAGTGCTTGTAGCCAACCACATCACGATAATAGTAGTGCTTGTATCCAATCACACCACCATTCTAGTAGTGCTTGTAGCCAACCACATCACCATTCCAGTAGTGCTTGTAGCCAACCACATCACCATTATAGTAGTGCTTGTATCTAGCCACATCACCATTCTAGTAGTGCTTGTAGCATACCACATCACCATTCAAATAGAGCTTGTAGCCAGACACATCACCATCCTAGTAGTGCTTGTAGCCAACCACATCACCATTATAGTAGTGCTTGTAGCCAACCACATAACCATTCTAGTAGCGCTTGTAGTCAACCACATGAACATTCTAGTAGTGCTTGTAGCGAAATACATCACCATTATAGTAGTGCTTGTAGCCAACCACATCACCATTCCAGTAGCGCTTGTAGCCAACCACATCACCATTCCAGTAGTGTTTGTAGCCAACCATATCACCGTTATAGTAGTGCTTGTACTGAACCACTTCAGCATTCCAGTAGTGTTTTTAGTCAACCCCATCACCATTCCAGTAGTGCTTGTAGCCAACCATATCAGCATTCTAGTAGTGTTTGTAGCCAACCACATCATTCCAGTAGTGCTTGTAGCCAACCATATCACTATTCCAGTGGTGCTTTTAGCCGTAAACATCACCATTCCATTAGTGTTTGTAGCCAACCACATCACCATTATAGTAGTGTTTGTTGCCAACCACTTCAGCATTCCATTAGTGTTTGTAGCCAACCACATCAACATTCCAGGAGTGTTTGTAACGAACCACATAGTAAGCCTACTGAAAACTCGATCCAAACACAAAACGGTTGAAAACAACTTATTTATTAGGACAAAAAACAATGTGTCATAATAAACAGCGTTCTTTTGAAACTTTTATATGTTTTGATCGCGTTTTATAACGATAACAGTCAAATGAGTAAGAGTGAAAAATTAAATGAAGGGAGATTAAGACGAAAGTTTGCATACAGATATGCTCGTCGATTCGACAGATTAGTTTATTTCAAAAGCGACTATAGTACAGGCTATTACTCATGTACAGTCGCATGAACAATACCAGTAGCTTGATGTCAATAACATGTCCCCCCTCCGAAATATCAAATGAAAATGATTTGAATGTTATTTAGCTTCTGTGTTTCTACTCCTCCCTCCTCTCTTCTCTCTCTCTCTCTTCTCTCTCTCTCTCTCTCTCTCTCTCTCATTCCATCTTCCAGTGTTTTGTAGCCAACCACATCACCATTATGTAGTGCTTGTTGCCATCCACTCAGCATTCCATAGTTTTGTAGCCAACCACATCACATTCCAGAGTGTTTGTACAACCACATATAAGTATGCTGATCCAACACATAACGGTTGAAAACAACTTATTTTTAGCAAAACAATGTGTCTTAAAACACACTTCTTTTGAAACCCTTTATAGTGTGTTTTACATAACATCAATGAGTAAGAGTGAAAAATTAAATGAAGGGAGATTAAGACGAAAGGTTTGCATACAGATATGCTCTGTCGATTCGACAGATTAGTTTATTTCAAAAGCGACTATAGTACAGGCTATTACTCATGTACAGTCGCATGAACAATACCAGTAGCTTGTGTCAATAACATGTCCCCCCTCCGAAATATAAAATGAAAATGATTTGAATGTATATTTAGCTTCTTTTTCTGTTTCTTTTCTCTCTCTCTCTCTCTCTCTCTCTCTCTCTCTCTCTCTCTCTCTCTCTCTCTCTCTCTCTCTCTCTTTTTCCCCCCGTTTTTTTCTTCCCTTGTTTATTCGAATATTTCGACTTGTTGATTACTCTGTTGATACACCGATTCGTTCATTGAAAGCATTGTGACTTATACAAGTGGCATCACACATTATTCTTAGAATCGGCAAGTATAGAATAAATATGTAGGAGAGCGGGGTGGGGAGTGAGGGAAGCAGGTTGGAAGCATGGATGAAGAGTCACAAGTCAGAGGTTGCTATAACATAACTTTTATTTGCACCAACCAGGAAACAGTGTAGGCTCTCCCCTGAATCAGATGCATAGGCAGCAGCTCGAGCTATTACTAACTGACGACCTGCTACTGCAGGGACACTGGGGGAAAGAGGACGCGGCGGGCCCAGCGCACAAGGTTTAACACTTTAGATAATTGGGGCCATAAAACTCTATTCTTTGTTGTTTTCTGGCTATTGTTTCGAAGCGCTGAGTGTAGCGTGACGTCACACTGCTGACTATATACTGACTGCATTGTTGCTGCTTGTTGCTTGTAACGTATACCTGTTTGTGCACCAGTCATGTGGGATATCATTTGGCATCTTAGTATTTCTGTGTTCCGGTTCATTTTGATGCAGAATCGAGCAAAGTCATTTGATTTCAAAAAGGACTAAGCCGACAGTATTTTCCTTTAACCAGTGTACAGGCGCATGAACATACCAGTAGCTTACTGTCAATAACGTGTGCGTATTTTTTCCTTGAGAAACTGATTTTAAATATTGATTTTAATATGTATTTGGCCCGTTGATCTGATCTGATTGGGTTTGATTTGATTTTATGTCTTTTTTTTTCCTTTCTTTCTTTCATTGATTTTTTTATTTTTATTTTTTTTTTTTGATTGTTTAAACATTCTGGACAAAGATTGATTCGTTCATTGATTGAACGATTCACTGACGTTTTATATAAGTAATACCACGCATTACTCTTACAATCCTAGACACTTATGTGGACAATAAATTCAAATGAGTTGTGTGTAGCGTGACGTCATTGACAGCCGATAGCCGGGTGCGGGCCCGATTCCAATCCATTTTTCACCGATTGCATTTTTAATGCGTGTTGCTTGTAACACACTCCTGTTTGAACACCAACCCATGTATGGTGTAATTTGGTGTCTGAGGATGTCTGTGTGCTGTGTCATCATTTAAACACAGGTCCGAGCAAAATCGCTTTATTTCAAAATCGGAAATAGTATTTTACTCTGACCAATACAGGATACAGGCGCATGAACAATACCAATAGCATACTCTTACCAATAACTATGTGCCCCCCTCCACCCCCCACCCCCCATCCCACCACCCCAGACACACATACACACAGTATCCAACGTATATAAAAAAAATTCTCCAAAAATATTTGATTTTGATTTGCTTGTGTGTCTTACACGGTAATTTGTTTCTTTTACTTCCTTTCTCGTTTTTCTTTGAGTTACTGAAAAATAAATGATTGGTTGATTATTCTGTTTATAGACTGATTCTTCATTGAATGACTAATGGACTGATGATTGATTTTAAAGCGGCATGACGCACTGTTCTTAGACTCTAACACCATATGTAGACAATAAGTACCCGCCGACAGCCGGGTGCGCGCCCGATTCCAATCCATTTTTCACCGATTGCATTTTTACTGTCTGTTGCTTGTAACACACTCCTGTTTGTGCACCAACCCATGTATGATGTAATTTGATGTCTTAGTGTTTCTGTGTGCTGTGCCATTTAGACGCAGGATGGAGCAATACCAGTAGCCGATGCCTCGCTCCCTTACCGAGACTAGATGGGTTTTTATGACAGTCGCTAGCGCGCTGGTGCGGCTTTCTCCGTGTCGTAAGGAATCGCTGTGTTGACTTGGTTAAAGTCATTCTTTGTCGATCAGTGCTTTGCAGTATAAAATTTTCTCTGACTGACTTCAATGATGTGCTTGTTTGTAATGCAGACTGAGCGGGGATAGCTCAGTGGTTAGAGCACCGGGCTCGTTATCGAAAAATCTAGGGTTCGAATCCCCGCATTAACGGCGGGAGAATCTACTTGTCCAGTCTCAAGATGTTGATGCATGCGATTGCACACTGGGGCTGTACAGACACCGTGAGAGAGTCTGCACTGAAAGCTGACTCTAGGAGAAAGGTCCCTTGTCGCACCGAGGATTCGAACCGCGCCATATCAGTGTTGCGCCTGGGTTTTTCAGTCGGACGCTTTACCAACTGATCTATCCCCGCCAGCCCATCTTGTCAACATTAGTATTGTGTACGCTGTCTTAGCGGTGATTTAGTGACTCGAATCTTGATACAGACAGGCGGAGGTCACGTTTTGCCCTCTTGTGAAACGGTTACGTCATGTTTGCATAGTCTGCTTGCATGATTTAAAAGATTAATTTGATTTTTTTCAGTTTTATTGGTTCTGTAATTGTTCAGTAAATTGTATTCGTGCAGGCAAAGAAAACATAAATGTCGTCCATCTTGCTGTCCAGAGAAGCAAAATGCAAACACATAAAAGGTGAACGTTATTTATTGGGACAAAACATAACCTGCGAATTTTCGGGTTTTACCTTATATTAAGCTACAAAACGACGCTTAAAAATTTAATGGTCAAAAACGATGAAAAATGAGATGAAGAGCTAAACTAAGCTAAAATGTCCGCATACATCGCATTCTTTTTAACCGTTTATGTGTTTGGATCTTGCTTTAGAACGCTAGCAGTCCTTGTTACAGATTTTTGTCCAGAGAAGCGATTTTACTGACAACTTTGGTTTATTTTCTGAATTTGCTGTATGTAAATTATTGGTGGTTTGGCGGTCAAAGGGCCCAACACCTGTTTATTTTGTCTATTTTATGTGTTTATACAGTTTCTGCATCTTTTTGTACGGCACGTTGTGTCTTAGGTTTGGCCAGGGATCATGCACCACAGAAATGTCCATTATTATTATTATTATTATTATTATTATTATTATTATTATTATATATGCGTGAGGAGAGACCAGGGACGACACGCTTCGTCGGTGTCTTGGAATTTTGTCTACTGAGCGAAATAAACGTAACGGTGAATCTGCTGTGGTCTCTCTGTTGCTTGACTGCATTGTCCACTGCCTGTCGCTTTTTCTCTTCCACTTTGCACTCCATCACAACTGTGCTCGCACCTCCTCCGAAGCTGATGTCCAAAACATACCCTCGTGCATTTTAGTTGAAGTGTTTTCGGACAACAGGCTTGCCTTAGAAGCGGCCTGCTGTGACAGCCACACTAACCCCTCCCTGAGTTACACGGGCTGAAATCTTCACGCCACGTATGTACACGTTTCGCTACAGCGACACGTGATGCAATATACATACACACACGGTAGAGCGAAACGGTTGTGTGTGTGTGTGTGTGTGTGTGTGTGTGTGTGTGTGTGTGGTGTCTGTGTGTTTCTGTATGTGTTTGCGCGTGCGTTCGTGCGTGCGTGTGTATATGTGTGTGCGTGTGTGCGTGCGTGCGTGTGCGTGCGTGCGTGCGCGCGTGTGTGTGTGTGTGTGTGTGTGTGTGTGTGTGTGTGTGTGTGTGTGTTGTGTGTGTGTGTGTGTGTGTGTGTGTGTGTGTGTGTGTTGTTGAGTATGATTACTTGCAAATGGAGACTGTTTAGCGACAGAACAGCCTTAATGGGCAATTAATATCGGTGATTTGCGTTGATTTGCGTGATAGTTGAAGTGTTTTCGGACAACAGGCTTGCCTTAGAAGCGGCCTGCTGTGACAGCCAACCTCCTGAGTTACAGGGCGTGTCCCGATGTGTAAGGACACGGGCTGAAATGTACACACACGTATGTAAGCGTTTCTGTAGTCGACGGGTGTGAATGTATCCGTGTGTGTGGGTGTGTGGTGTGTGTTGTGGTGGTGTGTGGTGTGTGTGTGTTGTGTGTGTGTGTGGTGTGTGTGGTGTTTGTGTGTTGTGTGTGGGTGGGGGGGGTTGTGTGTGTGTGGTGGTGTGGTGTGTGTGTGTGTGTGTGTGTGTGGTGTGGTGTGTGTGTTGTGTGGTGTGGTGTGTGTGTGGTGTGTGCTGGTGTGTGTGTGTGTGTGTGTGTGTGTGTGTGTGTGTGTGTGTGTGTGTGTGTGTGGTATGATTACTTGCAAATGGAGACTGGTTAGTGACACAGCAGCCTTAATGGGCAAGAGGTATCGGTGGTTTGCGCACTAAACCTTACTGTACAAGTCTCCTCGGACGAAAAAACATTATGTACACGACGTAAGCAAAACGACCAACTGCACATCAGGACGGAAGTAGATTACACGAGGAAAAGGAAAAACGAAACCCTGCATCACACAGCAGTTTGTCACCTCTACATTCCAAGGCTGTAACGGCGTATTGTGAACAGGAGTACCGTCGTTCTACTGACACTATGACTTACTGTGTAGCCCATTCATTATTACTTTTATTCTGTGTCCACAAAGTCAGTATACTGGACTGTATCAGGTCACATACTCTACCTATCCATCTAGTCATTGTTTACCAAGTTGCTACCATAGCTGTCCACTCACCTCGTCTGTCTGCCCAGTCATACCCATACCGTCTTTGTTGTCCCAGTCAACCCGTAACTCCATTTCACAACATGTGGTCCCGTCTATCGATGTATTGGCTTGCGGACCGTTAAAGTGGGTATGTCTGTGGACCGTTAAAGTCGGTATGTTTGTGGACCGTTAAAGTGGATATGATTGTGTGCAAATAAAGTGGGTATGTTCGTGGGCAGATAAAGAGGGTATGTTTCTGTGCAGGTAAAATGGGTATGTCTGTGGGCAGGTAAAGTGGGTATGTTTGGGCAGGTAAAATGGGTATATTTGTGGGCAGGTAAAGTGGGTATGTTTGTGGGCAGGTAAAGTGGGTATGTTTGTGGGCAGGTAAAGTATTTTTGTGGGCAGGTGAGGAAACCTGATTGTATACTGGTGACAGCGAATGAAGGCTAGATGGCGGTCTGTTTATGTTTGAGTGTTGTTTTATGTATGCACAGTATTTGTTCAATGTATCGATTCCTACGACTGTTTCATTATAGAGTCTGTATTGTAATACTGTACAGCACCGTGAGCTTGTAATTTCTTCACGGACTATAGCGCTGTGACATAGAGTTTATTATTAAAACAATGAACAAAAATAGTCACTGGTAATTGTGGAACATGAATTATATCGCACATTGACACGAAGATGTTCAACAGTAAATTAGTTATGTTTAGCTTTGTGCCTGTGGGTACTTTCTTTTCACTGGGTTTTGCCAGGACTATTAGGTTTCACTCAGCAATGGAGTTGTGTGTGACTCAGAGGCTGCTGTGCGCATGCGTAGCCACAGTCGTTTGCTGCACACAAACATCACAGTTTCTAGAAGTCATTTAAATAAATGCTCGCAAACCTGGAGAAACTGAAGAAGATCAGTCGATAGCTGGAACAAACGCTACGTAACGGAACAGACAATGCTATCCTAACCATTGAGAAAGAAATTAGATCCGAACCGTACAGCAAAGAAGCCGTGAGTCAAATGATCTCTCACACACATAACGTCATCTGTCGTCCCGCTCTTCGCTTCAACGTCACAGCTGACGTCATGGTGCAGAAGGCACGTGACTTCCTGGGCACGGTGTCCAAGGTGCAGATGGAGGTTGCGGAGCCTGAGGTGAGGGTGGTGGAGCGGTTCCGGTGTGGGGTGGACACGGACATTGAGGTCTTCTCCCTGTGCCATGTTGATAAAGATCCGGCCGTTGTGTATGTGTCGTATGAACGGTGTGGGCTGAGGACGGACGAGGCAGTGAAGGTGTTCAAGGAAGGAGGCAGCTTTATAAAGACCGGCAATGATAAGGGCATCATTACTTACAGACGTTGTGCCAAAGGTAGAGTCATCAGTGTAGTTCAGGTGTCAGGCTCCATGGGCACGTTGTCCAAATCACTGAATGCTGCACACTTTACACTGAATAACGGCCTGTCAGGAAAGGCAAACCTTAAAATCTTAAAAGTAACACACACAGATCCATTTCAAATAAAACTCAACCTCCAGTTTACCATCACCGTCGGGGCCCATCGTGCATTCGACGTGGACGACAAGGAGCAGTTCTTCGTGGTGGTGGAAGAAGCCCAACTCCCGGACACGAGGCGCAAGGTACTCCTGTACAGCCGGAGTGGCGGGGGTCCCGTGGCCACATACAGCCCTCCTCATCCCGACTTCCAGCCGTCCGACGTCTGTTTCTACACGCTGGGCCATCAGCACGTGCTGCTGGTGAGTGACGAGCTGCGTGACGCCATACACGTGGTGCACGTGCAGGACGGGGCCATGACCTTTGTGCGCTACCTGGCCCCGGGCTGTCCGGTCCTCATCCAACCCACAGCTATGACTGTGGACACGTTGGGTCGTCTGTGGGTGGCGTGCAGGGGCGGTCACATCATCACCATGGAGCCAGCCACTTGAGGCAGCAGGTGTGTGTGTGTGTGTGTGTGTGTGTGTGTTTTGTGTGTGTGTGTGTGTGTGTGTTTGTGTCTGGGTTGTATGTGTGTGTGTGTGTGTGTGTGTGTGGGGGGTGTGTGTGTGTGTGTGAGAGAGAGAGAGGAGAGAGAGAGAGAGAGAGAGAGAGAGAGAGAGTGTGTGTGGGGGTGTGAGCGTGCGTGCGTGCGTGCGTGCGTGCGTGCGTGTGTGTGTGTGTGTGTGTGTGTGTGTGTGTGTGTGTGGGGTGTGTGTGTGTTGTGTGTGTGTGTGGGGTGTGTGATTGTGACTATATATCGAACCTTGTTTTTGTTTTGTTTTCCTACATAGCTACGTTTGCTGACATTGTTGAATGAAGTGTTTTTGGGCCACTGAGGGCCATTTTCTAAGCCTGATGTTTTTCACAGGTCTCTATGCACTGCACCCTCCGACTGGCAGTCTGCAAGGTGCTC
>JABMCL010001981.1:30000-40000 GCA_018857735.1 Alviniconcha marisindica | reverse complement strand
TTGCACCGTTCTTGTTACACACCTGCTGGTTGCACCGTTCTTGTTACATGCCTGCTTGTTGCACCGTTCTTGTTACACACCTTCTGGTTGCACCGTTCTTCTTACACATCAGCTTGTTGCACCGTTCTTGTTACACACCTGCTTGATGCACCGTTCTTGTTACACACCTGCTTGTTGCACCGTCCTTGTTACATACCTGCTTGTTGCACCGTCCTTGTTACACACCTGCTTGTTGCACCGTTCTTGTTACACACCTGCTTGTTGCACCGTTCTTGTTACACACCTGCTTGTTGCACCGTTCTTGTTACACACCTGCTTGTTGCACCGTTCTTGTTACACACCTGCTTGTTGCACCGTTCTTGTTACATACCTGCTTGTTTCACCGTTCTTGTTACACACCTGCTTGTTGCACCGTTCTTGTTACACACTTGCTTGTTGCACCGTTCTTGTTACACACCTGCTTGTTGCGCCGTTCTTCTTACATACCTGCTTGTTGCGCCGTTCTTGTTACACACCTGCTTGTTGCGCCGTTCTTGTTACATACCTGCTTGTTGCACCATTCCTGTTACATACCTGCTTGTTGCGCCATTCTTGTTACACACCTGCTTGTTGCGCCGTTCTTGTTACATACCTGCTTGTTGCAACGTTCCTGTTACATACCTGCTTGTTGCGGGTGAATGGGCAATAAAAACAAACTCAAAACAAGAGACTAATAAATCAGCTTGTAGGGAAATAAGAGTGTTATTACTCACTTATTTACCTAGGAACTGATTTATTAATAGGCTTACTAAGTTTTGTTCCTTTTGTTTCCATATCATTTGTTGTTGTTGTTGTTGTTGTTGTTGTTTTGGATGGGGCTGGGGTTACATATTTATTTTTTATTTGGTATTCATTGTTAATACTGCCTGTCCGTAATCTGTTGTGGGTGACTTTGTTGCAGGGAAGGAGCCAAAGAACACAATGGCTACATGTGGCGGTGATTCAGCTTCTGAAGTGAACAGCCTGACGTGCGTTGTGTGTCTGAGTGTTTTCACGGACCCCAAACTACTGCCGTGTTTCCACACCTTCTGTGCTCTGTGTATCCAAGACGTTGCTGACCGACACCAGGGGAGTTACTTCCCCTGTCCTGCCTGCCGCGAGCCCACCTCGCTGCCGCCAGGGGGAGCTGCCGCCCTGCAGAGCAACTTTTACATCAGAAGGGAGGAACTGGACATCGCTCGGAAAGGAGAGCTCTGTTTGACCCACGAAGGGAAAGAGAAAGAGTTGTTTTGTGTTGACTGTGACAAGGCCATCTGTGTGAAATGCATAGCCATTGAGCATGTAAAGCACGACATCGTGGACTCGCACACTGCAGCCGACCGAGTCGGAGACAAACTACCAAAGCGTAAAACTGACTTTGACAATGCCATAGTCCAGGTGGAAGAACAAATAAAGGCAACACAGGAAGAGCAGAAGGCTGTGTCGGACAAGACGGCCGCTGTGGAGAGAAACATACACGAGCGTCACGCCACCATAGTGGCCGCTGCCGACAAGTTTAGAGACGAAGCCCTGGACTCGCTGCGCTCTGTCAGCACAGACATTGACAGAGAAATCGCCAACAGACTGAAAGAACAAGAAGGAAACCTGGAGAAACTGAAGAAGATCAGTCGACAGCTGGAACAAACGCTACGTAACGGAACAGACAATGATATCCTAACCATTGACAAAGAAATTAGATCCGAACCGTACAGCAAAGAAGCCGTGAGTCAAATGATCTCAGACACACATAACGTCATCTGTCGTCCCGCTCTTCGCTTCAACGTCACAGCTGACGTTATGGTGCAGAAGGCACGTGACTTCCTGGGCACGGTGTCCAAGGTGCAGATGGAGGTTGCGGAGCCTGAGGTGAGGGTGGTGGAGCGGTTCCGGTGTGGGGAGGACACGGACATTGAGGTCTTCTCCCTGTGCCATGTTGATGAAAATCCACCCGTTGTGTATGTGTCGTATGAACGGTGTGGGCTGAGGACAGACGAGGCAGAAAAGGTGTTCAAGGAAGGAGGCAGCTTTTTAAAGACTGGAGGGGTTAAGGGCTTGAGTACTTACAAACGTTATGCCAAAGGAAGTTCCATGTTTCTAACTGAACAGTCAGGTTCCATGGACACGTTCTCCAAATCACTGAATGCTGCACACTTTAGACTGAATAACCTCCTGTCAGGAAAGGCAAACATTATGACAGAAAATGTAACATCCACAGATCCATTTCAAACAGAACGCTACCAACAGTTCACCATCAGCGTCGGGGCCCATCGTGCATTCGACGTGGACGACAAGGAGCAGTTCTTCGTGGTGGTGGAAGAAGCCCAACTCCCGGACACGAGGCGCAAGGTACTCCTGTACAGGCGGAGGGGCGGGCGTCCCGTGGCCACATACAGCCCTCCTCATCCCGACTTCCAGCCGTCCGACGTCTGTTTCTACACGCTGGGTCATCAGCACGTGCTGCTGGTGAGTGACGAGCTGCGTGACGCCACACACGTGGTGCACGTGCAGGACAGGGCCATGACCTTTGTGCGCTACCTGGCCCCGGGCTGTCCGGTCCTCATCCAACCCACAGCTATGACTGTGGACACGTTGGGTCGTCTGTGGGTGGCGTGCAGGGGCGGTCACATCATCACCATGGAGCCAGCCACTTGAGGCAGCAGGTGTGTGTGTGTGTGTGTGTGTGTGTGTGTGTGTGTGTGTGTGTGTGTGTGTGTGTGTGTGTGTGTGTGTGTGTGTGTGTGTGTGTGTGTGTGTGTGTGTGTGTGTGTGTGTGTGTGTGTGTGTGTGTGTGTGTGTGTGTGTGTGTGTGTGTGTGTGTGTGTGTGTGTGTGTGTGTGTGTGTGCGTGCGCGTGTGTGCGTGCGCACGCGAGCGTGGTTGTGTGTGTGTGTGCGTGTGTGTGTGTGTGTGTGTGTGTGTGTGTGTGTGTGTGTGTGTGTGTGAATTGTAGACTATATATGCGAACCTTGTTTTATGTTTTGTTTCCTACATAGCTACGTTTGCTGACATTGTTGAATGTAGTGTATTTGCCACTGACGACCAGTTTTCTAAGCCTGATGTTTTTCACAGGTCTCTATGCACTGCACCCTCCGACTGGCAGTCTGCAAAGTGCTCAGTGCACCCGGCAGTCTATGGACGGAGCCACAGCACCAGTCAACGTCTCTTGTGTTGACACGTCATCGCCTGAAGACAGCTACGTGTACACCGCCTGTCAAAGTCCTCTCCTTCCTCTACAAGCGATTTTAATGATCCACATCACCATTCTAGTAGTGCTTGTAGCCAACCACATCACCATTATAGTAGTGCTTGTAGCCAGCCACATCACCATTGTAGTAGTGCTTGTAGCCAGCCACATCACCATTCCAGGAGTGCTTGTAGCCAGCCACATCACCATTCCAGGAGTGCTTGTAGCCAGCCACATCACCATTCCAGGAGTGCTTGTAGCCAACCACATCACCATTATAGTAGTGTTTGTAGCCAACCACATCACCATTCCAGTAGTGCTTGTAGCCAACCACATCACCATTATAGTAGTGTTTGTAGCCAACCACATCACTTTCCAGTAGTGTTTGTAGCCAACCACATCACCATTAGAGTAGTGCGTGTATCCAGCCACATCACCATTATAGTAGTGTTTGTAGCCAACCACATCACCTTTCCAGTAGTGCTTGTAGCCAACCACATCACCATTATAGTAGTGTTTGTAGCCAACCACATCACTTTCCAGTAGTGCTTGTAGCCATCCACATCACCATTAGAGTAGTGCGTGTATACAGCCACATCACCATTATAGTAGTGTTTGTAGCCAACCACATCACCATTCCAGTAGTGCTTGTAGCCAACCACATCACCATTAGAGTAGTGCGTGTATCCAACCACATCAACATTAGAGTAGTACGTGTATCCAGCCACATCACCATTAGAGTAGTGCGTGTATCCAACCACATCACCATTAGAGTAGTGCGTGTATCCAACCACATGACCATTAGAGTAATGCGTGTATCCAACCACATGACAGTTCCAGTAGTGCTCGTAAACAACCACATCACCATTACAGGAGTACTTGTAGCCAACCAAATCACCATTATAGTAGTGCTGGTAGCCAACCACATCACCATTCCAAGAGTGCTTGTAGCCAACCACATAGTTAGCCTACTGAAAACACGATCCAAACAGATAAAAGGTTGAAGAGAACGCTATTTATTAGGACACAATAATATATATATATATATACAAATAGCGTGCTTCTGAACCTTTTCTGTGTTTGGATCTTGTTTTAAAACGCTGGCAGTCATTCTTGTATATGTCCTACTGAAAACATGTTAATTTGATATTGATGTTTATTTCAAAAGCGACTATAGTACAGGCTGTTACTGTAATTAATATGCAGGCGCATGAAGAATACCAGTAGCTTACTGCCAATAACATGTGTGTCTATTTTTCTTCTTCCAGAACTCTAAATTGAAAATCAGTCGAATGCGTATTTTACTGTATGTTTTTTTGTTAGTTTTTTGGTAGCTTAGTATTTCTATGTGCTTGTTCATTTATAGAGCTCATTCCGACGCAAGATCAAGCAAAACGATTTTGTTAAAAAAACAAAAGAAAAAAATAAGACTACATTATATTACTCTAACAGGCGCATGAACAATAGCAATAGTCTACTGTCA
Organism: Alviniconcha marisindica; assembly: GCA_018857735.1. Taxonomy (NCBI): domain Eukaryota; kingdom Metazoa; phylum Mollusca; class Gastropoda; family Provannidae; genus Alviniconcha; species Alviniconcha marisindica. The sequence goes on along the minus strand of JABMCL010001981.1, from coordinate 35,316 downwards.
GTAACACATGTACTTATAATTATGTTATTTTTCATAGGCATAATGTGAATATTGATTTGAATGTGTAATTGGCCTTTTCGTTTATTACTTCGCTCTGTCAACCTGTCTGTCTCTCTGTCTGTCCGTCTGTCTATCTGTCTGTCTGTCTGTCTGTCTGTCTGTCTGTCTGTGTCTGTGTCTCATGAACAATAGCAGTAGTCTACTGTCAGTAACACATGTACTTATAATTATTTAATTTTTCATAGGCAGAATTTGAATATTGATTTGAATGCGTAATTGGCCTTTTCGTTTATTACTTCGCTCTGTCAACCTGTCTGTCTGTCTGTCCGTTTGTCTGTCTATCTGTCTGTCTGTGTGTCTCTCTGTGTGTCTCTCTGTCTCTGTCTCTGTCTGTCTGTCTGTCTGTCTGTCTGTCTGTCTGTCTGTCTGTCTGTCTGTCTGTCTGTCTCTCTCTCTCTCTCTCTCTCTCTCTCTCTCTCTCTCTCTCTCTCTCTCTCTCTCTCTCTCTCTCTCTCTCTCTCTCTCTCTCTCTCTCTCTCTCTCTCTCTCTCTCTCTCTCTCTATCTCTCTCCTAAAAAAATGTTTTGGATTTGTCTAAATTTTCTTTATTATTGCTCTGTTCGTATGTTGTGATGTTTTAGACAGAGATTAGCTTTTGTTTTGTTTTTAAGTCGTTTTTTTCTCTCGCATAATTAATTGTATTCTTGTTTGATGTATTGAGAATTGCTGTGTTTGTCATCAGGGACAGATTTGCAAAAAGCCGACTCGTGCTTAAATCTTTATCCCTTGTGTAATAAAGTCTCTCTCTCTCTCTCTCTCTCTCTCTCTCTCTCCTCTCTCTCTCTCTCTCTCTCTCTCTCTCTCTCTCTCTCTCTCTCTTTCTCTCTCTCGTTTTAATTAAAAATGTATGTTTCGATTTGTTGATTATTCGATTATTCGATTGATTGGTTCATTGATTGACCAATTCACTGATGATTCATCTAAGGAACATGCCATGTTATTCCAGAAAACAAACACCAATACGTGCACAAGAGATTCAATACTGTTTGAGTCATGTTTGTATATTCTGCTTACATGGTTTACAACATAGTAACTTAAGCATGACTTTGAGATTCCCCCTCGATTTTATTGGATCAGTAATTGTTCAGTAAATTTAAATGTATTCGTTCTGGCAGAGGAAACACAAATGTCATTTTTGCATTGTAGCCAACCACATCACCATTAGAGTAGTGCTTGTAGTGCTTGTAGCCAACCACATCACCATTCCAGTAGTGCTTGTAGCCAACCACATCACCATTCTAGTAGTGCTTGTAGCCAACCACATCACCATTCTAGTAGTGTTTGTAGCCAACCACATACCCATTATAGTAGTGATTGTAGCCAAACACATCACCATTCCAGTAGTGCTTGTTGCCAACCACATCACCATTTCAGTAGTGCTTGTAGCCAACCACACCATTCCAGTAGTGATTGTAGCCAACCACATCACCATCCTGGAGTGTTTGTAGCGAACTACATCATAAGCCTTGTGAAACACGATCCAAACAATAAAAGGTTCAAAAGAACTCTAGTTATTATGACAATACACAATTTGTATTAATAAATATCGTTCCTTTGAGCCTTTCATGTGTTTGATCTTGTTTTAGAACGCTAGCAGTCATTCTTGTGTCAGTTTTTTTCTTTCTTTCTCCCCCCCCCCCCTCCCCCCCACCGCTGCTGGAAACGCGTTTTCCCAAATGAGTAGGCGTGAAAAATTAAGTGGTGAGAGATTAAAACAAAGGGTTTTGCATACAGATATCTCCGTAGATTTGATACTGATTTCTATTTCAAAAGTGACGCATGAACAATACCAGCAGCTTATTGTCATTAACATTGTTTTTGCTTTATTTCTCTTTTTCTTTCTTTCTCTCTTCTCCCCCCCCCCCCCCCTTCTTCTTCTCCCTCCCCTCTTTTCTTCTTCTCTCTCTCTCTCTCTCTCTCTCTCTCTCTCTCTCTCTCTCTCTCTCTCTCTTTCATTGGAAGATTTCGATTGGTTGATTTTTGTATTGATCAACTGATTCGTTCATTGAGAGCCTGATGATTCATACAGGTGACATCACGCATTATTCTTAGAATCACACACTAGCATGTATGGAATAAAAACAATAGCTATTCGTTGTTTGGTGGCTGTTGTTTCGAAGCGCTGAGTGTAGCGTGACGTCACTCTGCTGACTGCTGACTGCATTGTTGCTGCCTGTTGCTCGTAACGTATTCCTGTTTGTGCACCAGTCATGTGGGATGTCATTTAGCATCTTAGTATTTCTGTGTGCTGGTTCTTTGTGTGCACCAGTCATGTGGGATGTCATTTGGCATCTTAGTATTTCTGTGCGCTGGTTCTTTGTGTGCACCAGTCTTGTAGGGTATCATTTGGCATCTTAGTATTTCTGTCTGCTGGTTCATTTTGACGGTGAATCGAGCAAAACCATTTGATTTCAACAATGATTAAGCTTATAGTATTTTTCTTTAACAAATGTACTGGCACATGACTATACCAGTAGCCTATTCTGAATAACGTCTTCTCTTCTTCTTCTTCTTCTTCTTCTTTTTCTCCTCCTCCTCCTTCTTCTTCGTTTTGTTCTTGTTCTTCTTCAGAAATATAATTTGAATGTTGATTTTAATATGTAGTTCACCTGTTGACTGATTTAAATGTTTACTCATGTCCGTTTTTCTTTCATTGATTAGCTTTGTTGTTGTTGATTTGATGATTATTCTGTTCACAAACGCGTGCGTGTGTGTATCCAAGTGTGCGTGAATATATATATATATATATATATATATATATATATATATATATAATTATATATATATATATATATATTATATGTTTGTGTGTGTGTGTTGTGTGTTGTTGTTTTGTGTGTGTTGTTGTTGTTGTTGTGTTTTGTTGTTGTTGTTGTTGTTGTGTTGTTGTGTTATTGTATGTTCGTTTTATTGTTATTGTTGTTGTTGATGATGATGATGATGTTGATGTTGTTGTTGTTATCAAATTTGTCATCAGTTCGTTTTAATTGTACTTATTAAAACTACTAACGTTATAAACAGGGTGAACCGTTTGATCTGTCGACCACCTAGCACTGTATACAGGGTGACCTGTTAGATCGGCCGTAGAGCAACTAACTACAGGGGACCGCTTGGATCAGTAAAACAAATAATACTGGTACAGAGGACCGGTTAGATCAGTAAAACAAATAATATTGGTACAGTGGACCGGTTAGATCAGTAAAACAATACTGGTACAGTGGACCGGTTAGATCAGTAAAAGAAATAATATTGGTACAGTGGACCGGTTAGATCAGTAAAAGATATAATATTGGTACAGGGGACCGGTTAGATCAGTAAAACAATATTGGTACCGTGGACCGGTTAGATCAGTAAAACAAACAATATTGGTACAGAGGACCGGTTAGATCAGTAAAACAATATTGGTACAGGGGACCGGTTAGATCAGTAAAACAATATTGGTACAGGGGACCGGTTAGATCAGTAAAACAATATTGGTACAGGGGACCGGTTAGATCAGTAAAACAATATTGGTACAGGGGACCGGTTAGATCAGTAAAACAATATTGGTACAGAGGACCGGTTAGATCAGTAAAACAATATTGGTACAGAGGACCGGTTAGATCAGTAAAACAATATTGGTACAGGGGACCGGTTAGATCAGTAAAACAATATTGGTACAGGGGACCGGTTAGATCAGTAAAACAATATTGGTACAGGGGACCGGTTAGATCAGTAAAACAATATTGGTACAGGGGACCGGTTAGATCAGTAAAACAATATTGGTACAGGGGACCGTTAGATCAGTAAAACAATATTGGTACAGGGGACCGGTTAGGTCAGTAGAACAAAACTACTAACGCTGCGAATGACAAGAAACAGCATTGGTCAGATGTACTGTCTGCTCAACACTGAGTTTGAATGCAGTGCATTGGATGATTGGACGAAGCGAGTTGTGTAGGCTGTTGAAATACCTTCTGGCCATAACTGGGGACTGGAACTGGAACGTTATCAGGGGCAAATCGGTTCTTTTAGAACCAAATCTGCAGCTCTGAAAAGGAACAAAAGCATTTCTATTAGAACCAAATCACTCTTCAATCACCACCCACAAACAAGCACACTTCCGCTTCCGTTTTTGACAACAGGCCCGCAGTGAATAACCTGGATCGCAATTTGTGCGCGCAGGTATTCTGAAACGAAATGATTGTACGCAAAGCGTGCAAGTTTCACTGCTGGGTGATTGATGGGGGCACGTGGCGCCCGCTGAGCATGCGCAGCTGACGCCGGCATCGCCACACGTGCTACGGGATCTGCCCTCGCTCAAAAGTGTCAAAATTCACCCGGGCTGGTCGAAGGACAAATTAAGCGAACCAGGGGTTAATTGGACGGTCATGATCCGTTTCATGTACATGTTTATGCTTCGAGCAAGGGGCTCATCCCAGTTTCATCCCAGGGGCTTTTCCGACCATATGCATTGCGGACGGAGGCCATGCGGGTGTGTGTCGGAGCTTACTCCAGTCTGATTATGGCCTGCTTGGAAAAAATGCCCGTGCCGTTTAAACACACAGCAGGGTTAAACTTGATACGCTGTTTTCGAACCTAAAGACGTATTACTTCTCACGAACCGGATCTCCGTATCGCGAGTGGACCGACAGGGTTGTCCGAACCGTGCGTGGAACTGTTCCTTAGGCAGATAAGTGGTTCAGTTTTTCATCTCATTTTTCATCCTTTTTGACCGTTTGGTTGTTGCTTAAGTGTCATTTTGTAGCTTGACAAAGGCGATTACCCCGAAAATTTGCTGGTTTTGTCTAGTCCTGATAAATAGCGTTCCTCTGAACCTTTTATGTGTTTGGATCAAATCAAATCAATCTTTATTATTCATCAATATACAAAGCATAAAAATGTAAATTTTCCTTTGTTGTTGTTGTTGTTGTTGTTGTTGTTTTGTGTTGTTGTTGTTGTTGTTGTTGTTCTTCTTCTTCTTCTTCTTCTTCTTCTTCTTCTTCTTCTTCTTCTTCTTCTTCTTCTTCTTCTTCTTCTTCCATAGGAATCACTGTTTTTGCCGGTGCCAAACAGGTCAAGAAACCGGATTCTCCCTGCTGCTAACTTCAATAGGGCAATGGACCCTGAATACCGTAGTTACCACAAAACAAAACAAAATCTGGTATTCCCGTTGCTGTGGTTCACGAGTGATTTTACATGGAGGGACAGAGCGACGCGCGAGGCTTTTCCACGGGGTCAAGAAAAGCAATGCACGGAGCACTGACTGCTTGTTCT
>JABMCL010001981.1:0-27500 GCA_018857735.1 Alviniconcha marisindica | reverse complement strand
GACTGCCAGGTCCACTGTCGACTCTCACAGAGAAGCGACCTTTCTGAATGCCGTTGAAACGGCCGTCCGAATCATCAGCTGAATAACTTAGCCAATGACCGGCTACGGATGAAAAACATTTTTCATCAGCGAATTCGTCGCTTGTTCGATCAATAAATTCATCTGTCAATCGATGAATAATAATAAGGGGCAGGGGTCCTACTGGTGGTCACTTTGTGACAGCGACAGAAAGCTGGCTGGAAACGGTCTACAGAATGGGGGTGGGGGGGGGTGGGGGGGGGGGGGGGGGGGGGGGGGTTGCAGTGGGACAGGTGTGCAACAGCAGAAACTAAAGCAAAACTGGCTGGTCGTTTCTAAACCCAGTGTTACTGGTGACTGTCGCCATCCTCTGTTGGTTGGTTACAATGTTACTGTAACATTGCTAGCTGTGTGTTCACGCACCACGTCGGCATCTGGCCGCTGACTGACTGGAGAAGAGCTCAGAGCAAATGCACGAGTTGGACTATGGAGCTGACGGAGCGTGACATATACCGCACTCCTTCAACGCCTCTGACCTGCTTGTTGCACCGTTCTTGTTACACACCTGCTTGTTGCACCGTTCTTGTTACACACCTGCTTGTTGAACCGTTCTTGTTACACACCTGCTGGTTGCACCGTTCTTGTTACACACCTGCTTGTTGCACCGTTCTTCTTACACACCTGCTTGTTGCACCGTTCTTGTTACACACCTGCTTGTTGCACCGTTCTTCTTACACACCTGCTTGTTGCAGCGTTCTTGTTACACACCTGCTTGTTGCACCGTGCTTGTTACACACCTGCTTGTTGCACCCTTCTTCTCACACACCTGCTTGTTGCACCGTTCTTGTTACACACCTGCTGGTTGCACCGTTCTTGTTACACATCAGCATGTTGCACCGTTCTTGTTACACACCTGCTGGTTGCACCGTTCTTGTTACACACCTACTTATTGCTCCGTTCTTGTTGCACACCTGCTGGTTGCACCGTTCTTTTTACACATCAGCATGTTGCACCGTTCTTGTTACACACCTGCTTGTTGCACCGTTCTTCTTACACACCTGAAAGTCGCGAGTCTGGCAGACTGGCAGTCCTTGGAATCGTGACACAGAACGGGCTGTTGGCAGACACGACTTCTACGTGTCCGATAGTTGTTTCCCATCAGGCAGACGTTCATCTATAAGTTGTGGTTCTAACTGAGGCAGAATAATTTCACGGATGGATGGATGCATACAGCGACTGATCACGTATCTGCTGGTTGTATTCGTCCGGTATGACCTATGGCCTATGCGGCTGAATGGGCAATAAAAACAAAATCAAAGCAACATACTAATCAATCAGTTTGAAGGTAAATAAACAGTAATTGGTTTAAACAAAATTTTATTCATTCTTCGTAATCATAAGCTCAACAAAATAAGTACAGGAAACACAAAAAGCAATATGCTTATTTGGAGTTTACCTATAGATAAAATGATAATCACACAGACATTTACGAGTGCAAGATGGCAAATTTGTTGTACAAAACGTCAGAGGCAAACAAAACCAACAAAGACCAAATGAACAACAAAAAACAAACAAAACAAAAAGCAAAAACAACTAACACCAAAACGGGCGGAGGGGGTGGGGGTTAAAAAAGCAAATAACTATCCGAATGTCTAGTAATGTTGATCATAATTATTTGATCTGAGAGAGAGGAGGGAGGGATTAAAAACGTGTACTCTCGCTGGTATCATAAACAAAAAAATTTGGCAGACTTTTACAGAGTTACAAGCGGTCGGTTTGGCGCAAAAAGTCGTGGACTATAGCAAATATTTTCTTATTAGTTTCTAAATGTAGCTGGTCGATTCCAAACAGAAGTGTATTGATATTTCTTTCATTCTCATCTAGTTTATTAATGGTTTTATTTCTAATACTATTATAAAGGGGACAATGTATTAAGAAATGCTTTGATGTTTCTGCTGTATATCCGCATGAACTGTATATCCGCATGAACATATAGGGTCTTCTAATAAGTCATAATTTAAATCGCTAATAGCAAGTCGAAGTCTACAATGCTTAACTTGTTCCTTTCTAGAACCAAAATAATAATATATAGGAACCACAGTGTCATTTGTTGACAAATATTTTTTCAGCAGACTAATTGAAGGATTTGTTTGTATAGTTTGAGGTAATGTGTTCCACAGTTGGGTAGTTGACGGAATGAATGAATTTGCATATAGTTCTGTTTTTGTGAGCGGGAATGACTCTTTCATGTGGTCGTCTGCGATGATACGGGTTTGTTGTTGAAACTAGAGGTGGTACTAAGTTCGATAGGTATCCGGGGCATAGGTAATTAATCATTTTGTGAAACATTAATAAGCGAGTATTATTAATCACTTATTTAATTACAGACGGATATATAAATAGGATTACTAAATTTTGTTGCTTTTGTGTTCATTAGTTTTGTTGTTGTTTTGGAGGGGGCGGGGGTTACTTATTTTATTTTGTATATTTTTTATATTTCGTATTCATTGTTAATACTGCCTGTCCGTAATCTGTTGTGGGTGACTTTGTTGCAGGGAAGGAGCCAAAGAACACAATGGCTACATGTGGCGGTGATTCAGCTTCTGAAGTGAACAGCCTGACGTGCGCAGTGTGTCTGAGTGTTTTCACGGACCCCAAACTACTGCCGTGTTTCCACACCTTCTGTGCTCTGTGTATCCAAGACGTTGCTGACCGACACCAGGGGAGTTACTTCCCCTGTCCTGCCTGCCGCGAGCCCACCTCGCTGCCGCCAGGGGGAGCTGCCGCCCTGCAGAGCAACTTTTACATCAGAAGGGAGGAACTGGACATCGCTCGGAAAGGAGAGCTCTGTTTGACCCACGAAGGGAAAGAGAAAGAGTTGTTTTGTGTTGACTGTGACAAGGCCATCTGTGTGAAATGCATAGCCATTGAGCATGTAAAGCACGACATCGTGGACTCGCACACTGCAGCCGACCGTGTCAGAGACAAACTACCAGAGCGTAAAACTGAATTTGACAATGCCATAGTCCAGGTGGAAGAACAAATAAAGGCAACACAGGAAGAGCAGAAGGCTGTGTCGGACAAGACGGCCGCTGTGGAGAGAAACATACACGAGCGTCACGCCACCATAGTGGCCGCTGCCGACAAGTTTAGAGACGAAGCCCTGGACTCGCTGCGCTCTGTCAGCACAGACATTGACAGAGAAATCGCCAACAGACTGAAGGAACAAGAAGCAAACCTGGAGAAACTGAAGAAGATCAGTCGACAGCTGGAACAAACGCTACGTAACGGAACAGACAATGATATCCTAACCATTGAGAAAGAAATTAGATCCGAACCGTACAGCAAAGAAGCCGTGAGTCAAATGATCTCAGACTCACATAACGTCATCTGTCGTCCCGCTCTTTGCTTCAACGTCACAGCTTCAATCACTGAATGCTGCATTCTTTAAACTGAATAACCTCCTGTCAGGAAAGGCAAACATTGAAACCTTAAAAGTAACATCCACAGTTCCATTTCAAACAAAACACCACCTACAGTTCACCATCAACATTGGGGCCCATCGTGCATTCGACGTGGACGACAAGGAGCAGTTCTTCGTGGTGGTGGAAGAAGCCCAACTCCCGGACACGAGGCGCAAGGTACTCCTGTACAGCCGGAGTGGCGGGGGTCCCGTGGCCACATACAGCCCTCCTCATCCCGACTTCCAGCCGTCCGACGTCTGTTTCTACACGCTGGGCCATCAGCACGTGCTGCTGGTGAGTGACGAGCTGCGTGACGCCATACACGTGGTGCACGTGCAGGACGGGGCCATGACCTTTGTGCGCTACCTGGCCCCGGGCTGTCCGGTCCTCATCCAACCCATAGCTATGACTGTGGACACGTTGGGTCGTCTGTGGGTGGAGTGCAGGGGCGGTCACATCATCACCATGGAGCCAGCCACTTCAGGCAGCAGGTGTGTGCGTGTGTGTGTGTGTGTGTGTGTGTGTGTGTGTGTGTGTGTGTGTGTGTGTGAGAGAGAGAGAGAGAGAGTGAGAGTGTGTGTGTGTGTGTGTGTGTGTGTGTGTGTGTGTGTGTGTGTGTGTGTGTGTGTGTGTGTGTGAGAGAGAGAGAGAGAGAGAGAGAGAGAGAGAGAGAGAGAGAGAGAGAGAGAGAGAGAGAGACAGAGAGAGAGAGAGAGAGAGACAGACAGACAGACAGACAGACAGAGACAGAGACAGAGACAGAGAGACAGATAGAGAGAGACAGAGAGTGTGTGTGTTAGAGAAAGAGACAAAGACAGAGACAGACAAACAGACAGAGAAAGACACAGACTCACAGGGAGAGACAGGGAGAGAAGCAGAGAGATTGCGAATCTGTGTGTGTCTGCGTGCGTGCGTGTGCGTGCGAGTGTGCTTGCGTAGTTGCGTGTGTGCGTGTGTGTGTGTGTGTGTGTGTGTGTGTGTGTGTGTGGTGTGTGTTTGTGTGTGTGTGTGTGCGCGCGTGCGCGCGTGCGTGTTTGAATTGTGAGTTTTATTTGTGAATCTCGCGTTATGCTTTTTTTTTCCAGTATGGCTTCTTTTGTGGATGTTGTTCACCGTAGTGTATTTGCCACTGAAGGCCAATTTTCTAAGCCTGATGTTTTTCACAGGTCTCTATGCACTGCACCCTCCGACTGGCAGTCTGTAAGGACGGAGCCACAGCACCAGTCAACGTCTCTTGTGTTGACACGTCATCGCCTGCAGACAGCTACGTGTACACCGCCGGTCAGAGTCCTCTCCTTCCTCTACAAGTGATTGTAGTGATCCACATCACCATTGTAGTAGTGCTTGTAGCCAACCACATCACCATTCCAGTAGTGCTTGTAGCCAACCACATCACCATTCTAGTAGTGCTTGTAGCCAACCACATCACCATTCAAGTAGTGCTTGTAGCCAACCACATCACCATTATGGTAGTGCTTGTTGTCAACCACATCACCATTCTAGTAGCGCTTGTAGCCAACCACATCAGCATTCCAGTAGTGCTTGTCGCCAGCCACATCAGCATTCCAGTAGTTTTGTAGCCAACCACATCACCATTCCAATAGTGTTTGTATCCAACCACATAACTATTCTAGAAGTGCTTGTAGCCAACCACATCAGCATTCCAGTAGTGCTTGTAGCCAACCACATCACGATAATAGTAGTGCTTGTATCCAATCACACCACCATTCTAGTAGTGCTTGTAGCCAACCACATCACCATTCCAGTAGTGCTTGTAGCCAACCACATCACCATTATAGTAGTGCTTGTATCTAGCCACATCACCATTCTAGTAGTGCTTGTAGCATACCACATCACCATTCAAGTAGAGCTTGTAGCCAGACACATCACCATCCTAGTAGTGCTTGTAGCCAACCACATCACCATTATAGTAGTGCTTGTAGCCAACCACATAACCATTCTAGTAGCGCTTGTAGTCAACCACATGAACATTCTAGTAGTGCTTGTAGCGAAATACATCACCATTATAGTAGTGCTTGTAGCCAACCACATCACCATTCCAGTAGCGCTTGTAGCCAACCACATCACCATTCCAGTAGTGTTTGTAGCCAACCATATCACCGTTATAGTAGTGCTTTTACTGAACCACTTCAGCATTCCAGTAGTGTTTTTAGCCAACCACATCACCATTCCAGTAGTGCTTGTAACCAACCATATCAGCATTCTAGTAGTGTTTGTAGCCAACCACATCATTCCAGGAGTGCCTGTAGCCAACCACATCATTCCAGTAGTGCTTGTAGCCAACCATATCACTATTCCAGTAGTGCTTTTAGCCATAAACATTACCATTCCGTTAGTGTTTGTAGCCAACCACATCACCATTATAGTAGTGTTTGTAGCCAACCACATCAACATTCCAGGAGTGTTTGTAACGAACCACATAGTAAGCCTACTGAAAACTCGATCCAAACACATAAACGGTTGAAAACAACTTATTTATTAGGACAAAAAACAATGTGTCATAATAAACAGCGTTCTTTTGAAACTTTTATATGTTTTGGATCGTGTTTTAGAACGATAACAGTCAAATGAGTAAGAGTGAAAAATTAAATGAAGGGAGATTAAGACGAAATGTTTGCATACAGATATGCTCCGTCGATTCGACAGATTAGTTTATTTCAAAAGCGACTATAGTACAGGCTATTACTCATGTGCAGTCGCATGAACTATTCCAGTTGCTTGCTGTCAATAACATGTCCCCCCTCCGAAATATAAAATGAAAATGATCTCTCTCTCTCTCTCTCTCTCTCTCTCTCTCTCTCTCTCTCTCTCTCTCTCTCTCTCTCTCTCTCTCTCTCTCTCTCTCTCTCTCTCTCTCTCTCTCTCTCTCTCTCCACATCAGCATTCCAGTAGTTTTGTAGCCAACCACAACACCATTATGGTAGTGCTTGTAGCCATCCACATCAGCATTCCAGTAGTTTTGTAGCCAACCACATCACCATTCCAGTAGTGTTTGTAGCCAACCACATCACCATAATAGTAGTGCTTGTATCCAACCACATCACCATTCTAGTAGTGCTTGTAGCCAACCACATCACCATTCCAGTAGTGCTTGTAGCATACCACATCACCATTCCAGTAGTGCTTGTAGCCAACCACATCACCATTCTAGTAGTGCTTGTAGCCAACCACATCACCATTCTAGTAGTGCTTGTAGCCTACCACATCACCATTCTAGTAGTGCTTGTAGACAACCAGATCACCATTCCAGTAGTGTTTGTAGCCAACCATATCACCATTATAGTAGTGCTTGTACTCAACCACTTCAGCATTCCAGTAGCGTTTTTAGCCAACCACCTCACCATTCCAGTAGTGTTTGTAGCCAACCATATCACCATTATAGTAGTGCTTGTACTCAACCACCTCACCATTCCAGTAGTGTTTTTAGCCAACCACCTCACCATTCCAGTAGCGCTTGTAGCCAACCATATCAGCATTCTAGTAGTGTTTGTAGCCAACCACATCATTCCAGTAGTGCTTGTAGCCAACCATATCACTATTCCAGTGGTGCTTTTAGCCGTAAACATCACCATTCCATTAGTGTTTGTAGCCAACCACATCACCATTATAGTAGTGTTTGTTGCCAACCACTTCAGCATTCCATTAGTGTTTGTAGCCAACCACATCAACATTCCAGGAGTGTTTGTAACGAACCACATAGTAAGCCTACTGAAAACTCGATCCAAACACATAAACGGTTGAAAACAACTTATTTATTAGGACAAAAAACAATGTGTCATAATAAACAGCGTTCTTTTGAAACTTTTATATGTTTTGGATCGCGTTTTATAACGATAACAGTCAAATGAGTAAGAGTGAAAAATTAAATGAAGGGAGATTAAGACGAAAGGTTTGCATACAGATATGCTCTGTCGATTCGACAGATTAGTTTATTTCAAAAGCGACTATAGTACAGGCTATTACTCATGTACAGTCGCATGAACAATACCAGTAGCTTGATGTCAATAACATGTCCCCCCTCCGAAATATAAAATGAAAATGATTTGAATGTATATTTAGCTTCTGTGTTTCTTATGCTCTCTCTCTCTCTCTCTCTCTCTCTCTCTCTCTCTCTCTCTCTCTCTCTCTCTCTTCTCTTCTCTCTCCTCTCTCTCTCTCTCTTCATTTTTTCTTTCCCCCCGTTTTTTTCTTCCCTTGTTTATTCGAATATTTCGACTTGTTGATTACTCTGTTGATACACCGATTCGTTCATTGAAAGCATTGTGACTTATACAAGTGGCATCACACATTATTCTTAGAATCGGCAAGTATAGAATAAATATGTAGGAGAGCGGGGTGGGGAGTGAGGGAGCAGGTTGGAAGCATGGGATTGAAGAGTCACAAAGTCGAGGTTGCTAAACATAACTTTTATTGCACCAAACAGAAACAGTGTAGCTAGCCCCGGAATCAGAGCATAGGCAGCAGCGCGAGCTTATTACTAAACTGACGGACATGCACGCAGGGACATGGGGAAAAGAAGAAACGCGGCGGGCCAGCGCACAAGGTTTAACACTTTAGATAATGGGGCCATAAAAACCTATGCTTTGTTGTTTTCGCTATTGTTTCGAAGCTCAAGACGCTGAGTAAGCGTGACGTCACAATGCGAATAATATAATGACTGCATGTTGCTGCCTTGTTGCTTGTAAGTACACCGTAGTTGTGCACACAGTCATGTGGGATATCATTGGCATCGTAGTATGTCTGGTTCCGGTCATTTGATGCAGAACGAGCAAAAGGCATTTGAGTTCAAAAGGACTAGAAGAACAGTATTTTCCTTAACCAGTGTACAGGGCATGAACCATACAGTAGATTAGTGTCAATAAACGTGGGCGTATTTTCCTTGAGAAAATGATTTTAAATATGATTTTAATATGATGGCCGTTTGACTGATTGATGGGTTTGATTGATTTATGTTTTTTTTGTAATATTTTTTCATTGATTTTTTATGTATTTATGTTTATTTATTATTGTTTAAACATTCTGGACAAAGATTGATTCGTTCATTGATTGAACGATTCACTGACGTTTTATATAAGTAACACCACGCATTACTCTTACAATCCTAGACACTTATGTGGACAATAAATTCAAATGAGTTGTGTGTAGCGTGACGTCATTGACAGCCGATAGCCGGGTGCGGGCCCGATTCCAATCCATTTTTCACCGATTGCATTTTTAATGCGTGTTGCTTGTAACACACTCCTGTTTGAACACCAACCCATGTATGGTGTAATTTGGTGTCTGAGGATGTCTGTGTGCTGTGTCATCATTTAAACACAGGTCCGAGCAAAATCGCTTTATTTCAAAATCGGAAATAGTATTTTACTCTGACCAATACAGGATACAGGCGCATGAACAATACCAATAGCATACTCTTACCAATAATTATGTGCCCCCCCCCCCCCCCCCCCCCCCCCCCCCCCCCCCCCACCCCACACACACATACACACATTATCCAACGTATATATATTTTTTTCTCCAAAAATATTTGATTTTGATTTGCTTGTGTGTCTTACACGGTAGTTTGTTTCGTTTACTTTCTTTCTCGTTTTTCTTTGAGTTACTGAAAAATAAATGATTGGTTGATTATTCTGTTTATAGACTGATTCTTCATTGAATGACTAATGGACTGATGATTGATTTTAAAGCGGCATGACGCACTGTTCTTAGACTCTAACACCATATGTAGACAATAAGTACCCGCCGACAGCCGGGTGCGCGCCCGATTCCAATCCATTTTTCACCGATTGCATTGTTACTGTCTGTTGCTTGTAACACACTCCTGTTTGTGCACCAACCCATGTATGATGTAATTTGATGTCTTAGTGTTTCTGTGTGCTGTGCCATTTAGACGCAGGATGGAGCAATACCAGTAGCCGATGCCTCGCTCCCTTACCGAGACTAGATGGGGTTTTATGACAGTCGCTAGCGCGCTGGTGCGGCTTTCTCCGTGTCGTAAGGAATCGCTGTGTTGACTTGGTTAAAGTCATTCTTTGTCGATCAGTGCTTTGCAGTATAAAATTTTCTCTGACTGACTTCAATGATGTGCTTGTTTGTAATGCAGACTGAGCGGGGATAGCTCAGTGGTTAGAGCACCGGGCTCGTTATCGAAAAATCTAGGGTTCGAATCCCCGCATTAACGGCGGGAGAATCTACTTGTCCAGTCTCAAGATGTTGATGCATGCGATTGCACACTGGGGCTGTACAGACACCGTGAGAGAGTCTGCACTGAAAGCTGACTCTAGGAGAAAGGTCCCTTGTCGCACCGAGGATTCGAACCGCGCCATATCAGTGTTGCGCCTGGGTTTTTCAGTCGGACGCTTTACCAACTGATCTATCCCCGCCAGCCCATCTTGTCAACATTAGTATTGTGTACGCTGTCTTAGCGGTGATTTAGTGACTCGAATCTTGATACAGACAGGCGGAGGTCACGTTTTCCCCTCTTGTGAAACGGTTACGTCATGTTTGCATAGTCTGCTTGCATGATTTAAAAGATTAATTTGATTTTTTTCAGTTTTATTGGTTCTGTAATTGTTCAGTAAATTGTATTCGTGCAGGCAAAGAAAACATAAATGTCGTCCATCTTGCTGTCCAGAGAAGCCAAATGCAAACACATAAAAGGTGAACGTTATTTATTGGGACAAAACATAACCTGCGAATTTTCGGGTTTACCTTATATTAAGCTACAAAACGACGCTTAAGAATTTAATGGTCAAAAACGATGAAAAATGAGATGAAGAGCTAAACTAAGCTAAAATGTCCGCATACATCGCATTCTTTTTAACCGTTTATGTATTTGGATCTTGCTTTAGAACGCTAGCAGTCCTTGTTACAGATTTTTGTCCAGAGAAGCGATTTTACTGACAACTTTGGTTTATTTTCTGAATTTGCTGTATGTAAATTATTGGTGGTTTGGCGGTCAAAGGGCCCAACACCTGTTTATTTTGTCTATTTTATGTGTTTATACAGTTTCTGCATCTTTTTGTACGGCACGTTGTGTCTTAGGTTTGGCCAGGGATCATGCACCACAGAAATGTCCATTATTATTATTATTATTATTATTATTATTATTATTATTATTATTATTATTATTATATGCGTGAGGAGAGACCAGGGACGACACGCTTCGTCGGTGTCTTGGAATTCTGTCTACTGAGCGAAATAAACGTAACGGTGAATCTGCTGTGGTCTCTCTGTTGCTTGACTGCATTGTCCACTGCCTGTCGCTTTTTCTCTTCCACTTTGCACTCCATCACAATTGTGCTCGCACCTCCTCCGAAGCTGATGTCCAAAACATACCCTCGTGCATTTTAGTTGAAGTGTTTTCGGACAACAGGCTTGCCTTAGAAGCGGCCTGCTGTGACAGCCACACTAACCCCTCCCTGAGTTACACGGGCTGAAATCTTCACGCCACGTATGTACACGTTTCGCTACAGCGACACGTGATGCAATATACATACACACACGGTAGAGCGAAACGGTGTGTCTGTGTATTATTGTATTGTGTAATGATATTATTATTATTATTATTATTGGTGTCTGTGTGTTTCTGTATTATGTGTTTGCGCGTGCGTTCGTGCGCGTGCGTGTGTATATGTGTGCGTGTGCGTGCGTGCGCGTACGTGCGTGCGTGCGCGCGCGCGATATTATTATTAATGTGTGTGTGTGTGTGTGTGTGTGTGTGTGCGTGTGTGTGTGTGTGTGTGTATTATTGTGTGTGTGTGTTTATTTGAGTATGACTTGCAAATGGAGACTGTTTAGCGACAGAACAGCCTTAATGGGCAATTAATATCGGTGATTTGCGTTGATTTGCGTGATAGTTGAAGTGTTTTCGGACAACAGGCTTGCCTTAGAAGCGGCCTGCTGTGACAGCAACACTAACCCCTCCCTGAGTTACACGGGCTGAAATGTACACACACGTATTACACGTTTCTGTACAGCGACACGGGGTAAAATGTACATACACACACGGTAGAGCGAAACGGAGTGTGTGTGTGTGAGTGTGTGTGTGTGTGTGTGTGTGTGTGTGTGTGTGTGTGTGTGTGTGTGTGTGTGTGTTTCTGCGTGAGTTCGTTCGTGCGTGCGTGCGTACGTGTGTGTGTGTGTGTGTGTGTGTGTGTGTGTGTGTGTGTGTGTGTGTGTGTGTGTGTGTGTGTGTGTGTGTGTGTGTGTGTGTGTGTGTGTGTGTGTGTGTGTGTGTGTGTGTGTGTGTGTGTGTGTGTGTGTGTGTGTGTGTGTGTGTGTGATTGTGTATGAGCGTGCGTGCGTGCGTGCGTGCATGCGTGTGTGTGTGTGTGTGTGTGTGTGTGTGTGTGTGTGTGTGTGTGTGTGAGTGTGTATGTGTGTGTGTGTGTGTGTGTGTGTGTGTGTGTGTGTGTGTGTGTGAGTGTGTGTGTGTGTGTGTGTGTGTGTGTGTGTGTGTGTGTGTGTGTGTGTGTGTGTGTGTGTGTGTGTGTGTGTGTGTGTGTGTGTGTGTGTGTGTGTGTGTGTGTGTGTGTGTGTGATGAGTATGATTACTTGCAAATGGAGACTGGTTAGTGACACAGCAGCCTTAATGGGCAAGAGGTATCGGTGGTTTGCGCACTAAACCTTACTGTACAAGTCTCCTCGGACGAAAAAACATTATGTACACGACGTAAGCAAAACGACCAACTGCACATCAGGACGGAAGTAGATTACACGAGGAAAAGGAAAAACGAAACCCTGCATCACACAGCAGTTTGTCACCTCTACATTCCAAGGCTCTAACGGCGTATTGTGAACAGGAGTACCGTCGTTCTACTGACACTATGACTTACTGTGTAGCCCATTCATTATTACTTTTATTCTGTGTCCACAAAGTCAGTATACTGGACTGTATCAGGTCACATACTTTACCTATCCATGTAGTCATTGTTTACCAAGTTGCTACCATAGCTGTCCATGCATTCACCTAGTCTGTCTGCCCACAGTCATACCCATACCATCTTTGTTGTCCCAGTTAACCTGTAACTCCATTTTCACAACATGTGTTCCCACCAACCGATGTATTGACTTGTGGACCGTTAAAGTGGGTATGTTTGTGGGCAGATAAAGTGGGTATGTTTGTGGACCGTTAAAGTGGATATGATTGTGTGCAAATAAAGTGGGTATGTTCGTGGGCAGATAAAGAGGGTATGTTTCTGTGCAGGTAAAATGGGTATGTCTGTGGGCAGGTAAAGTGGGTATGTTTGGGCAGGTAAAATGGGTATATTTGTGGGCAGGTAAAGTGGGTATGTTTGTGGGCAGGTAAAGTGGGTATGTTTGTGGGCAGGTAAAGTATTTTTGTGGGGAGGTAAGGAAACCTGATTGTATACTGGTGACAGCGAATGAAGGCTAGATGGCGGTCTGTTTATGTTTGAGTGTTGTTTTATGTATGCACAGTATTTGTTCAATGTATCGATTCCTACGACTGTTTCATTATAGAGTCTGTATTGTAATACTGTACAGCACCGTGAGCTTGTAATTTCTTCACGGACTATAGCGCTGTGACATAGAGTTTATTATTAAAACAATGAACAAAAATAGTCACTGGTAATTGTGGAACATGAATTATATCGCACATTGACACGAAGATGTTCAACAGTAAATTAGTTATGTTTAGCTTTGTGCCTGTGGGTACTTTCTTTTCACTGGGTTTTGCCAGGACTATTAGGTTTCACTCAGCAATGGAGTTGTGTGTGACTCAGAGGCTGCTGTGCGCATGCGTAGCCACAGTCGTTTGCTGCACACAAACATCACAGTTTCTAGAAGTCATTTAAATAAATGCTCGCAACATGCGAGGTTCCTCAAACAAGTCCCATTACAATAGCATATTCGTTTCCCTGTAGTGTTGAGAGAGAGAGAGAGAGAGAGAGAGAGACAGACAGACAGACAGACAGACAGACAGACCGACCAACAGACAGACAGATCGACAGAGACAGACAGACAGAGACGGAGACAGACAGACAGACAGACAGACAGACAGACAGACAGACAGAGACAGACAGTCAGTCAGATAGACAGACATAGAGACAGACAGACAGACAGACAGACAGACAGAGAAAGAGAGAGATAATTAAATCACCAGCTGACTGATGATTAAATTACCAACTGATAAACAGCATCAAACAAAAGAAGTCATTCCGATTAAACTGCAGGAAAGAATATAATTATACCTTTGTAAATCGCCTGTGTAATGATCTACCTGAGTCGTTGGAGTCGTTGACAAGGAATATCTGTGTGACGTAAATCCATCTGTGTGTGTGTCCTCACTCGGTCGTGAAACACCAGGCACGCCACAGGTAGGTCGTGGTGTCTTAACTGTGTTGTTCAACATGTAATTGTTTGTTTTCTTTGATTGTCCATATATATATATATATATATATATATATATATATATATATATATATATATATATATATATATATATATATATATATATATATATATATATATATACAGAGAGAGACACACACAGAGAGGGAGGGAGAGTTCTGGTTTGCTAGGTGATAATGGTAGAGTAAACTATTTAAGGTACTGTGTTGAAAAAATGTATGCCACTGTGGTTTCTGTCATCAGTTGTTTCTACAGGGCAATGAGGTTAACACTGGTTAGGGAATAGCGCTTCATAAGAATCAATTTTAGCATGAAAAGGGGGCTTAGCCCGAACATTCGCATGTTGTATTTCGTCATAATTATTAGATAAGCGTTCTATTGAAACTCTACGTCTATGGATCATTGCACATAAAGTTTAATGAGCAGCATCTGTCCTTTGTTTGTTAATGTGCGTCGTTTATATATTATATTTTGGATTTGCACCATATGAATACACTTGAATGATTGATTGATTGATTGATTGATAACCTCAGTGCGCAGTAAATATTCGCGGGTTTATTCATGAACCTTAATTATCACACGAGGCTCGTCGGGCGCATGAGCAAAACGACTGACGTCACTGGCGACCAAAGCGAGCAAGCGAAGTAACAGTACGGCTTACGCGGTTCAAATCAGAAAAGCAAAGAAAGTCACCCTGTGTCTATGCCGCAGTGTCCTCAACATGTCAGTAGTGATACACCGTGCTGCAACTCCTTGTCGGACCAGCCAACAAGGAAGTCTACCTGTGGCCACCGCAGTGCAGGGTTCGTGTTTCCCTTCCTGCCTTGTGTACAGGCCCCTACGCCATTTCAAACACAGCCACAGTCGGTCCCCCGTCACCCACCTCTCGCTTTTGAAGTACCACCCTAAAGGCCACAACAGATCTGTCCCAACCGGCCGTCGTGTGTAGTTGTGGGGTTATGTTTATTTGTATGCAACTAGAAGGAGAACATTTTCAACAAATAAAAAGATGCCCCTTGGTGACTTTCATTGCCAGGTCCACTGTCGACTCTAACAGAGAAGCGACCTTTCTGAATGCTGTTTCTACGACCGTCCGAATCATCAGCTGAATAACTTAACCAATGACCGGCTACGGATGAAAAACATTCTTCATCAGCTAATTCGTCGCTTGTTCGATCAATAAATTCATCTGTCAATCGATGAATAATAATAAGGGGCAGGGGTCCTACTGGAGGTCACTTTGTGACAACGACAGAAAGCTGGCTGGAAACGGTCTACAGAATGGGTGTAGGGGTGGGGGGTGGGGGTGCAGTGGGACAGGTGTGCAACAGCAGAAACTAAAGCAAAACTGGCTGGTCGTTTCTAAACCCAGTGTTACTGGTGACTGTCACCATCCTCTGTTGGTTGGTTGAAAAGTTACTGTAACATTGCTAGCTGTGTGTTCACGCACCACGTCGGCATCTGGCCGCTGACTGACTGGAGAAGAGCTCAGAGCAAATGCACGAGTTGGACTATGGAGCTGACGGAGCGTGACATATACCGCACTCCTTCAACGGCACTCCTGCTTGTTGCACAGTTCTTGTTACACACCTGCTTGTTGCACCGTTCTTGTTACACACCTGCTTGCTGCACCGTTCTTGTTACACACCTGCTTTTTGCACCGTTCTTGTTACACACCTGAAAGTCGCGAGTCTGGCAGACTGGCAGTCCCTGGAATCGTGACACAGAACGGGCTGTTGGCAGACACGACTTCTACGTGTCCGATAGTTGTTTCCCATCAGGCAGACGTTCATCTATAAGTTGTGGTTCTAACTGAGGCAGAATAATTTCACGGATGGATGGATGCATACAGCGACTGATCACGTATCTACTGGCTGTATTCGCCCGGTATGACCTATCACCTATGCGACCGACTGGGCAATGAAATAAAAAATCAGTTTGCAGGTAAATAAATAGGCAGAATAATTTCACGGTTGGATGTATGCATACAGCGACTGATCACGTATCTGCTGGTTGTATTATCACTCACTTATTTACCTACAAATTGATTCATTTTTATTTCGTATAGATTGTTAATATTGCCTGTCAGTAATCTGGTGTGGGTGACTTTGTTGCAGGGAAGGAGCCAAAGAACACAATGGCTACATGTGGCGGTGATTCAGCTTCTGAAGTGAACAGCCTGACGTGCGCAGTGTGTCTGAGTGTTTTCACGGACCCCAAACTACTGCCGTGTTTCCACACCTTCTGTGCTCTGTGTATCCAAGACGTTGCTGACCGACACCAGGGGAGTTACTTCCCCTGTCCTGCCTGCCGCGAGCCCACCTCGCTGCCGCCAGGGGGAGCTGCCGCCCTGCAGAGCAACTTTTACATCAGAAGGGAGGAACTGGACATCGCTCGGAAAGGAGAGCTCTGTTTGACTCACGAAGGGAAAGAGAAAGAGTTGTTTTGTGTTGACTGTGACAAGGCCATCTGTGTGAAATGCTAAACGAGTGGGCATGTAAAGCACGACATCGTGGACATCCACACAGCAGCCGACAGTGTCAGAGACAAATTACCAGAGCGTAAAACTGACCTTGACAATGCCATAGTGCAGGTGGAAGAACAAATAAAGGCAACAGAGGAAGAGCAGAAGGCTGTGTCGGACAAGACGGCCGCTGTGGAGAGAAACATACACGAGCGTCACGCCACCACGGTGGCCGCTGCCGACAAGTTTAGAGACGAAGCCCTGGACTCGCTGCGCTCTGTCAGCACAGACATTGACAGAGAAATCGCCAACAGACTGAAGGAACAAGAAGCAAACCTGGAGAAACTGAAGAAGATCAGTCGACAGCTGGAACAAACGCTACGTAACGGAACAGACAATGATATCCTAACCATTGACAAAGAAATTAGATCCGAACCGTACAGCAAAGAAGCCGTGAGTCAAATGATCTCAGACACACATAACGTCATCTGTCGTCCCGCTCTTCGCTTCAACGTCACAGCTGACGTCATGGTGCAGAAGGCACGTGACTTCCTGGGCACGGTGTCCAAGGTGCAGATGGAGGTTGCGGAGCCTGAGGTGAGGGTGGTGGAGCGGTTCTGGTGTGGGGAGGACACGGACATTGAGGTCTTCTCCCTGTGCCATGTTGATGAAGATCCGGCCGTTGTATTGGTGTCGTATGAACGGTGTGGGCTGAGGACAGACGAGGCAGTGAAGGCGTTCACGGAAGGAGGCGGCTTGTTGAGGACTGAGAATTGTAAGGGCATGAGTACTGCCAAACGTTATGCCAAAGGAAGCTCCATGGGTTTAGTTCAGAAGTCAGGCTCCATGGACACGTACTCCAAATCACTGAATGCTGCACACTTTAGACTGAATAACCTCCTGTCAGGAAAGGCAAACATTGAAACCGTAAAAGTAACATCCACAGATCCATTTCAAACAGAAAGCCACCTACAGTTCACCATCAACATCGGGGCCCATCGTGCATTCGACGTGGACGACAATGAGCAGTTCTTCGTGGTGGTGGAAGAAGCCCAACTCCCGGACACGAGGCGCAAGGTACTCCTGTACAGCCGGAGTGGCGGGGGTCCCGTGGCCACATACAGCCCTCCTCATCCCGACTTCCAGCCGTCCGACGTCTGTTTCTACACGCTGGGTCATCAGCACGTGCTGCTGGTGAGTGACGAGCTGCGTGACGCCATACACGTGGTGCACGTGCAGGACGGGGCCATGACCTTTGTGCGCTACCTGGCCCCGGGCTGTCCGGTCCTCATCCAACCCACAGCTATGACTGTGGACACGTTGGGTCGTCTGTGGGTGGCGTGCAGGGGCGGTCACATCATCACCATGGAGCCAGCCACTTGTGGCAGCAGGTGTGTGTATTATTGATAGTATTATTATTAGTAATTATTAGTAGTAGTATTGATATTATTGTTATTATTGTGCGTGCGCGTGTGTGCGTGCGCACGCGAGCGTGGTTGTGTTGGTGGTGGTGGTGGTTTTGATGATGATGATGATGATGATATTGATGATGATGATGATGATATTGTGTGTGTGTGTTATTGATGATGTGTATTGTGTGTGTGTGTTGTGTGTGTGCGTATTGTGTGTGTGTGTGTGTGTGTTGGTGTGTGTTGGTGTGTGTTAGTGTGTGTTAGTGTGTTAGTATTATTGTGTTATTATTATTATTATTATTGTGCTCTTAGTTCGCTATAGTGCGATCTTTAATAGTATTAATGTGTGTGTGTGTGTGTGTGTGTGTGTGTGTGTGTGTGAGTGTGTGTGTGTGTGTGTGTGTGTGAGTGTGTGTGTGTGTGTGTGTTATTATTATTATTATTATTATTGTGTGTGTGTGTGTGAATTGTAGACTATTGGCACAGGCTCATATGCGAACCTTGTTTTTGTTTTTGTTTTTCCTACATAACTACGTTTGTTGACTTTGTTGAATGAAGTGTATTTGCCACTGACGGCCTATTTTCTAAGCCTGATTTTTTCACAGGTCTCTATGCACTGCACCCTCCGACTGGCAGTCTGCAAGGTGCTCAGTGCACCCGGCAGTCTATGGATGGAGCAACAGCACCAGTCAACGTCTCTTGTGTTGACACGTCATCGCCTGCAGACAGCTACGTGTACACCGCCTGTCAGAGTCCTCTCCTTCCTCTACAAGTGATTGTAATGATCCACATCACCATTCTAGTAGTGCTTGTAGCCAGCCACATCACCATTGTCGTAGTGTTTGTAGCCAACCACATCACCATTCCAGGAGTGCTTGTAGCCACCCACATAACCTTTATAGTAGTGCTTGTAGTCAACCACTTTACCATTATGGTAATGCTTGTAGCCAGCCATATCACCATTCCAGGAATGTTTGTAGCCATCCACATCACCATTCTAGTAGTGCTTGTACCCAACCACATTGTCATTCCAGTAGAGCTTGTAGCCGACCACATCACCATTCCAGTAGTGCTTGTTGACAACTACACCATCATTATAGTAGTGCTTATAGCCAACCACATCACCATTCGAGTAGTGCTTGTAGCCAACCACATCAACATTCCAGTAGTATTTGTAGGCAACCACATCACCATTATAGTAGTGCTTGTAGCCAACCACATCACCATTATAGTAGTGCTTGTAGCCAACCACATCACCATTCCAGGAGTGCTTGTAGCCAACCGCATCACCACTATAGTAGTGCTTGTAGCCAACCACATCACCATTCCAGAAGTGCTTGTAGCCAGCCACATCACCATTCCAGTAGTGCTTATAGCCAGCCACATCACCATTCTAGTAGTGCTTGTAGTCAGCCACATCACCATTCTAGTAGTGCTTGTAGCCAACCTCATCACCTTTGTAGTAGTGCTTGTTCAACCACATTACAATTATGGTAATGCCTTTAGCCAACCACATCACCATTCCAGGAATGCTTGTAGCCATCCACATCACCATTCTAGTAGTGCTTGTACCCAACCACATTGTCATTCCAGTAGTGCTTGTAGCCGACCATATCACCATTCCAGTAGTGCTTGTTGCCAGCTACACCATCATTATTGTAGTGCTTATAGCCAACCACATCACCATTCGAGTAGTGCTTGTAGCCATCCACATCAGCATCCCAGTAGTATTTGTAGGCAACCACATCACCATTATAGTAGTGCTTGTAGCCAACCACATCACCATTATAGTAGTTCTTGTACACAACCACATCAGCATTCCAGTAGTCCTTGTAGCCAACCGCATCACCATTATAGTAGTGCTTGTTGCCAACCACATCACCATTATAGTAGTGCTCATAGCCAACCACATCAACATTCCAGTAGTGCTTGTAGCCAACCACATCACCATTAGAGCAGTGCTTGTAGCCAACCAGATCAGCATTCCAGTAGTTCTTGTAGCCAACCATATCACCATTATAGTAGTGCTTGTAGCCAACCACATCATTATAGTAGTGCTTTTAGCCAACCACATCACCATTATAGTAGTGCTTGTAGCCAACCACATCACCATTCCAGTAGTGCTTGTAGCCAACTACATCAGCATTCTAGTAGTGCTTTTAGCCAACCACATCACCATTCTAGTAGTGCTTGTAGCCAACCACATCACCATTATGGTAGTGCTTGTTGTCAACCACATACACGATCCATTCAGATGAAAGGTTGAAAAGAACGCTATTTATTAGGACACAATAATATATATATATATGTACAAATAGCGTGCTTCTGAACCTTTTCTGTGTTTGGATCTTGTTTGAGAACGCTGGCAGTCATTCTTGTATAAGATATGTCCTGCTGAAAACACTTCTATTTGATATTGATGTTTATTTCAAAAGCGACTGTAGTACAGGCTATTACTCTAACTAATATACAGGCGCATGAAGAATACCAGTAGCTTACTGCCAATAACATGTGTGCCTTTTTTTCTTTTTTCTTTTTTCTTCTCCAGAAATATAAATTGAAAAAGATCGAATGCGTATTTTCCTGTATGTTTGTTTTGCTCTTTTTTTTCTTTTCTTTTTAAAACAAAGTACACATTTCAACTGGTTGTTTACTCTGTTGATAAACTGATTCGTTCATTGATAGTCTGATGATTCACACAAGTAGCCTCACGAATCATTCTTTGAATCAAACGCCAGCATCTAACATATTCCTTTTTGTGTATAATATAATTTGATAGCTTAGTATTTCTGTGTGCTTGTTCATCTATAGAGCTCATTCCGACGTAGGATCGAGCAAAACCATTTTGTTAAAAAATAAAGTAAAATGACGACTGTTGTATATTACTCTAACGAATGTATAGGCGCATGAACAATAGCAATAGTCTACTGTCAGTAACACATGTACTTATTATTATTTAATTTTTCATAGGCAGAATTTGAATATTGATTTGAATGTGTAATTGGCCGTTTTGTTTATTACTTCGTTCTGTCATCCTGTCTGTCTGTCCATCTGTCTGTCTGTCTGTCTGTCTCTCTGTCTCTGTCTATCTCTGTCTGTCTCTGTCTCTGTCTGTCTGTCTCTGTCTGTCTGTCTCTGTGTGTCTCTCTCTCTGTCTCTGTCTCTGTCTCTCTCTGTCTCTCTGTCTCTCTGTCTCTCTCTGTCTCTCTCTCTCTCTCTCTCTCTCTCTCTCTCTCTCTCTCTCTCTCTCTCTCTCTCTCTCTCTCTCTCTCTCTCTCTCTCTCTCTCTTCTAAAGTTTTAGATTTGTATTTTCATTAAAAAAACTGATTTAAAAAATAAATAAATGGTATTTTCATGAAATATTTACTCTTTCTCTTTCCTCGTGGTCATAATTATTTATTTCTTTATTTAAATTTTGCATCTATGCTTGTGGGTGTGTCTGATGTGCTTTTATTTTGGATAGGTGTGTACAATGCACCATCGCTGAGCTTCCAATCTTGTTAGATGTGATCTTGTTTTATATTCAGATAATGAGATAGTCATTATTCTGTCGCCTTTCTTTATTCGTTAATATGATTTTGTAATTCTCTCTCTCTCTCTCTCTCTCTCTCTCTCTCTCTCTCTCTCTCTCTCTCTCTCTCTCTCTCTCTCTCTCTCTCTCTCTCTCTCTGTCCTGAAAATTTGTTTTGAATTTGTCTTACTTTGCTTTATTATTGCTCTGTTCGTATGCTGTGATGTTTTAGACAGAAATTAGTTTTTGTTTTGTTTTTAAGTCGTTTTTTTTCTTCTCTTGAGTAATTAATTGTATCCTTGTTTGATGCATTGGGTATTGCTGTGTTTTTCGTCAGGGACAGATTTGCAAAAAAGCCGACTCGTGCTTAAATCTTTATCCCTGTGTAATAAAGTATTCTCTCTCTCTCTCTCTCTCTCTCTCTCTCTCTCTCTCTCTCTCTCTCTCTCTCTCTCTCTCTCTCTCTCTCTCTCTCTCTCTCTCGGTTTGTAATTTCATTAATTAAAAATGTATGTTTCGATTTGTTGATTATTCGGTTATTAGATTGATTGGTTCAGTGACTGACCAGTTCACTGATGATTCATCTAAGGAACATGACACGTTATTCCAGAAAACAAACACCAGTACGTGGACAATAGATTCAATACTATTTGAGTCATGTTTGTATATTCTGCTTACATGGTTTACAAGATAGTAACTTAAGCATGAATTTGATGTTTTTCCCCTCGATTTTATTAGATCAGTAATTGTTCAGTCAATTGAAATGTATTCGTTCAGGCAGAGGAAACACAAATGTCGTTATTGCGTCGTCCAAAGAAGCGATTTGATTTCAGTCAGTGTGTTTTCTTTGCGGCTCACACCGCACAGTTTTACACACACACACACACACACACACACACACACACACACACACACACACACACACACACGCGCGCGCGCGCGCGCACATCTATATATACATACATACATATATATATATATATATATATATATATATATATATATATATATATATATATATATATATATATATATATATTACGCCTACAAAAGGAGAAGAACTAGAACAAAAACACACACACACACACACAAACACACACACACACACACACACACACACACACACACACACACACACACACACACACACACACACACACACACACACACACACACACCGCTTAGCATCTACATTATAACATTAACATATGCAGAGACAAACACGTGATGTACACTAGAAATTGGACAGGAAGTGGTATTGTTTACGTTGGTCATTTAGTGGGACCAAATGGAGATCTTTCTTATGAAGATTTTAAAGCAAAGTACCCTGATGTCATTGTAATTTCCATGCTATATGAAGGTATTGTGCGCTCAGTTAGACATTACCAAGCTAAATTTGGACTTGAATTTGAAGAAAATTCTAATATTAATGAAGCATATGTATGGGAATGCATGTCAGGATGTGGTGCCAAGCAAAGTTATATGCATTTCTGTTTAAACGATGATGTTCCTCTGAAATGCATAGAAAAACGATGATGTTCCTCTGAAATGCATAGAAAAACATAAACTTAACATTCACATTGACACTGCACTGGCACGGTATCCAGATGTATTATTAAAACCACACAGGATACACATCTGAGATGGTTTCAGTACAGATTGATATACAAAATTTTGACTTAACAGCGCTTTTTATTTCTTAGGACAGTTGTTAATTCAGCAATATGTGCATTTTGTGAAGTGGACGATAGAACTTTAGAACATATGTTCTGGGACTGTGCTAAAATTCAGGTGTTCTGGCCTGATTTTGTAGACAGGCTTTATACAAACGTTTCCCACTGTAGACAGCTCAGGCTGTCGAAGGAACTTGTTATTTTTGGTTACAATTCTAATAAATTTTGCACACTGACAAAACAAACAAATAATGGCCATGCCCAAACAAATAATGGTAATCCACTGATTCAAGTTTTTGTAAGAACTGTTAAAGAAAAATATATGGTCGAAAAATACAACTGAGGCTGTTATAAAGGACAATACAGTTAACTTTAATAAGGAATGGGCATTGTACAGTCACTTTTTTCCCTAGACGTATCCTTGCGATTTGTCGATTCTTGAGGCTGATATGGTTACTGTCAACTCGACCCCTTACCTCCCTCTTCTCCTTTGCTCTAACCTTCGGTTTATGTGTATGCATAAATCTTTGGTATTCTATAGTAGCCATGTGCACTGGTCATTATCCAGTACAGAGGATGCAGTGGATGTGACGGGGATAGAGACATGCAAAGAGGTTGAATCAGTGAGCGAAGGTAGTGTTAATTGACGGATGCATGCTGTATGAATAAAAGACCCACAATGTGCCTGGCAAAAAAAATCCAACACATCTTTTTAAATAAAAAAATAATAATCATAACAATAATACTAATAATGATAACAATACAATTAAAACCCAGCTGCACTAGAGAGTAACGTACTCTTTTAGGTGAACCAGATATAGAGCGTTGTGAACTTCTACAGCTTGTTGGTAAACGATACCCTTTAAAAGCTGCTAGCACAGTAACTGAAAAGAAAAACAGAGAGAAGGAGGAAGAGAAGAGGAAGAAGAAAACTGTTCCCTTTCGAGAGAACCTACTTGAGAGCATAAGGCCCTTTCCGGGTCCCATTCCATTCTTTATTCTAGGTGCCGTCGATCAGTTCTATTGGGCGATTCGGAGAAACTGGTTTGCTAGAGTGAATGCGCTTTGTAATCTTTCGCGCAAGAAGTCGCGAGAGGTCGCAGCGCACTTCCGGGCCGATTTCTGAGTAGGCGTTGCTTCACGCTATGTATAACAGTGGAAGTTGAACCCAGAATCGAAGCAGTACAAATGCCAATACTGTTGCGGTTGCAAAAGTGTGGCATTTATGCTTCGCGGTCATTGCTCCACTGTTATACGAGTAACGCCTGCACGAAAATCGGCGAAATCTCTGCCGCAACCAAAGCGATATCGATGAATAGGACCGGAAGCACCAGGCTGATTCTCGAAAGGCTGATTTTCTTCAACTAATAACTATCTTCACCCTTCTTTCTTTCGATTACTGACAACGAACATCGTTAGCACAAGCTGTAGAAGTTCTTCTATATAGTGCGGCTGAGTTTCTTCTTCATTGTTATCGTGTGTATTGATATGATTATTACTATTATTTAAAAAATTGTTGAACGACGCCAGCACATTATTAGTCTTTATTCATACGGCATGCATCTGTCGGCTACTACCTTCGCTCGTCAACCACAACAATATCCGTTTATCCACTGCATCCGCTGGACATAACTTACGCCATTCAATTTAATGCCTAAACCGAGTTAAACGAAAGGAAGAAGAGGAGGCAAAAAGTCGGTTGTTTGTACCATATCGGCAATCACAGAGATTACGTCTGAAAAAGTGATGCCATTCGCCTTATTAAAAGTAACGTATTGTCCTTTGGCGGCCTCGGTGCTTCGACCGCCTCTTCTTTAACGGTGCTTACAAAAGCGAATCGGTAATTCCTACTATCGGTGGCTATTAGAATTGGCAAACCATAACAGGATTCACCGACAGCCTGAATAATGGAACGGTATAAACTGCAATGCAAACTGGTGCGATCGCAATTAACACAACTTTGTCCCCAAGAAACCAAAAGCGCTGATAAGTCAAAATTTTAACATATCAATACTGTACTGCATCTGTGTATTGATCAACAAGACCGTGCCGAAATTTCAGTGTTAATTTATGTTTCTATTTCGAAGGAACATCATCATTTTTCGGAGAAACATCGTTGCTGAAATGCGCCTAACGCTTTATCTGAATCCCCGCTTATGCTTCGTGTAGAATTTTCTTCAAATTCAGATCAACGATAATCTAACTGAAGCACTAACTATGGAAACCGAAGTACTTTTGCTTTAAAATCTTCATGCTCTCCATTGGTCCACTAAACCGACAACGTAAACTATTCTAATTATTTTATCACGTGTTTGTCATGTTAATGTTATAATGTAGATGCTAAGCGGTGTGTGTGTCAATGTGTGTGTGTATGTATTATTGTTATTGATATTATTGTTATTATTATTGTGTGTATTATTGTTTGTGTGTATTATTGTGCTTTTTTGTTCACCAGTTCTTTTTTCCTTTTGTAGGCGTAATATATATATAATATTTATAAATAAATATATTTTATATATATATATATATATATTTATTATTATTTTTATATATGGAAATTTTTTTGGTGTGCCGGCTCGCGCGTGTGTGTTTTGTTTTTGTGTGGTGTGTGTGTGTGTGTTTTTGTGTGGGGTGAAAAAACTGTGGGGTGTGAGCCGCAAAGAAAACACACTGACTGAAATCAAATCGCTTCTTTGGACGACGCAATAACGACATTTGTGTTTCCTCTGCCTGAACGAATACATTTCAATTGACTGAACAATTACTGATCTAATAAAATCGAGGGGAAAAACATCAAATTCATGCTTAAGTTACTATCTTGTAAACCATGTAAGCAGAATATACAAACATGACTCAAATAGTATTGAATCTATTGTCCACGTACTGGTGTTTGTTTTCTGGAATAACGTGTCATGTTCCTTAGATGAATCATCAGTGAACTGGTCAGTCACTGAACCAATCAATCTAATAACCGAATAATCAACAAATCGAAACATACATTTTTAATTAATGAAAAAAGGGAAAAAAAAAAGGGGGGGGGGGGGGGGGGCTTTTTTAACACGGGGATAAAAAAAAGATTTGGCACAGTCGGTTTTTTTGGCCTGCCCCTTTGAGAAAAACACAAAAACCCAATCATCAAAAAAGGGGATTAAAATTAATTCCCCAGAGAAGAAAAAAAAGATTTAAAAAACAAAAAAAAAACAAATTTCTGCCCAAAAACTCACCCCTTGAACGGAGCAATAATAAAGAAAAGTAAGACAAAAAAAAAATTTTTCGGGAAGAGAGAGAGAAGAGAGAGAGAGAGGAGAGAGAGAGAGAGAGAGAGAGAGAGAGAGAGAGAGAGAGAAAAACAAACTTTCGTAAAAAAAGGGCGCCAGAAAAATGCATCTCATTTCTGAATAAAAAACAAGATCACATCTAAAAAGTTGGAAGCTCACGATGGTGCATTGTCCACCCTATCCAAAATAAAAACACATCAGACCACCCACAAGCATAGAAAAGCAAAATTTAAAAAAAGAAATAAATAATTATGAAACCCCGAGGAAAGAGAAAGAGTAAATATTTCATGAAAATAAAACCAAATTTTTTTTATTTTTTTTAAATTTTTAAAAAAAAAAAAAAAAAAAAAAGAGAGAGAGGAAAAGAGAGAGAGGAGAGAGGAGAGAGAGAGAGAGAGACAGAGACAGGAGAAAAGAGACAGGAAAAGAGAAAAAGACAAGAAGGGGAAAACAGAGACAGACCGAAAACAGAAAAGAGACAGGCAGGCAAGATAGACAGAGACAAGAGACCCGACAGACAACAGACAGAAAGGACAGACAACAGGAGACAGAACGAAATAATAAACAAAACGGCCAATTACACATTCAAATCAATATTCAAATTCTGCCTATGAAAAATTAAATAATAATAAGTACATGTGTTACTGACAGTAGACTATTGCTATTGTTCATGCGCCTATACATTCGTTAGAGTAATATACAACAGTCGTCATTTTACTTTATTTTTTAACAAAATGGTTTTGCTCGATCCTACGTCGGAATGAGCTCTATAGATGAACAAGCACACAGAAATACTAAGCTATCAAATTATATTATACACAAAAAGGAATATGTTAGATGCTGGCGTTTGATTCAAAGAATGATTCGTGAGGCTACTTGTGTGAATCATCAGACTATCAATGAACGAATCAGTTTATCAACAGAGTAAACAACCAGTTGAAATATGTACTTTGTTTTAAAAAAGAAAAGAAAAAAAGAGCAAAACAAACATACAGGAAAATACGCATTCGATCTTTTTCAATTTATATTTCTGGAGAAGAAAAAAGAAAAAAGAAAAAAAGGCACACATGTTATTGGCAGTAAGCTACTGGTATTCTTCATGCGCCTGTATATTAGTTAGAGTAATAGCCTGTACTACAGTCGCTTTTGAAATAAACATCAATATCAAATAGAAGTGTTTTCAGCAGGACATATCTTATACAAGAATGACTGCCAGCGTTCTCAAACAAGATCCAAACACAGAAAAGGTTCAGAAGCACGCTATTTGTACATATATATATATAT
>JABMCL010002421.1:32500-35000 GCA_018857735.1 Alviniconcha marisindica | reverse complement strand
AATCGTGAGTTCTCCGACAAAATTAATGATCTCTGTCGCGGAAAAGCAACACTCACCTAGAACTGCAATTATATTGACGAAGATTTTTTTCTGTGGTCTTAATCACATCAGTTGACGCAGAAAATATTGCTCATCAACAATAATGAATGGGGCGGGGGGGGGGGGGGGGGGGAGGGGGGAGCAGAGAGGGACGAGGAGAGAGAGGGAGGAGAAAAAGGAGGAAGGAGAGAGAGTGAATCGAAGCCCCCTTTGGCAGCGGAAATCATTCAGTTACATTTTTGTTCCGACAAAATAGGAAAAAGCTGTGGGAATCTCATACACCACCTCGGATCATTGCAGCCAGGAAAACATGGGATCAACAGTGACATGCACAGAGAAAACATAATAATCAGTTCAATAACGTGACTAAATAATATTAGTGTGTTTTCGTATACGTTTTGTACCACTGGCTGTTTCAGATAGAAAATCAGGTTACAGCCATTCAAGTCCGTTTTTCATCTGATCGGATGTGACGTGATCTGATCTGATCTCCAGTGACCCACCAGAGCCCGTACTGCTGCTTCCTTGACAGCTGGCTGCTTTACTGATTCCGGGGGTGGCAGTTAATTATAGGCTTCCGATGCTTTGCCTGGTCTTATTTTAGCTATATTCCTGTTGAGGCCTCGTTTCTGCCAGTTAGCTGTAGGCATGAGTTCTATAGATATAGAGCCTGCACTTCTTTGTCAGAGCTCAGGAGCTGTGTGAATGTCGAGGTGGCCGTCACGGGCTCCCCGTCCCTAATAGTCCTTATGGTCTCTGTGGACGTAAAGCAACACTGAACTTGAACATGCAATTTCCTCAGCCCAGGAGCTGTGTGAAAGTCGAGGTGGTGATCCTGGGTTCCCCGTCCCTAATAGTCCTTATGGTCTCTGTGGACGTAAAGCAACGCTGAAGTGAACTGTTAGTACAGGGTCCTGCCTACGGAGGCCTCTTCCGCACAGACAGAGCTCTGCAAGCATGGGCTTTTGTGTAGGAACTACACCAGTTCATATTGGATCCACTCTGTATACCCTGGTTATTATATATGATCCACGTTATATACACCGGTTAGCCTAATATAGGGTCCACTCAACGTACACTACTCAATATATGATTCACTCTACACCCACTACTCAAAACAGGATCCATTCAATATCCGCGAGTATTGGGTCCACTCCATATATACTACCCAATACAGGGTCCGCTATATAATTATGCGATATTTAATATAGAATCCTTTTTATGTAGCTTACTTTACACAGGACTATCTATACACACGAGCTGATATAAGTTCCACTCTATATACACGAGTGACAAGTTTATTCTATGGACACGAGTTAATATAGGGTATACTTAAGATAGGATTTTCCCATGGCATACACACGAGTAGATAGATATAAGTCCCACTCTATATACACGTGTGACAAGTCTACTCTACATACACAAGGTAATATCGGGCTAACACAAGAAATATTACTATGACTAAAAACAATCACGACAAACATTTTACTCTCGATCCGAGTCAGATACCAATAACGACAGTGTCAACAGCCGCTGACCGAGGCCCGTTGCTGCGTTATTCGTCAACCAATGGACACTTGCACTTGACTTTCGATGGTCAGATGAACATGCAGTATGTCCTTGCTAGGTTGTCTCGTCTGTAGTGCAGAATGGTTCGTTTCCGCCGCCCTTCTTGTCAGTGCTCTTTCAGTTTAACACTAAGGCCAGCTTATCTATCAGCCGTGAGTGGACTTTATATTTCAGTTTAACACTAAGGCCAGCTTATCTGTCAGCCGTGAGTGGACTTTATGTTTCAGTTTAACACTAAGGCCAGCTTATCTATCAGCCGTGAGTGGACTTTATATTTCAGTTTAACACTAAGGCCAGCTTATCTATCAGCCGTGAGTGGACTTTATATTTCAGTTTAACACTAAGGCCAGCTTATCTATCAGCCGTGAGTGGACTTTATATTTCAGTTTAACACTAAGGCCAGCTTATCTATCAGCCGTGAGTGGACTTTATATTTCAGTTTAACACTAAGGCCAGCTTATCTATCAGCCGTGAGTGGACTTTATATTTCAGTTTAACACTAAGGCCAGCTTATCTATCAGCCGTGAGTAGACTTTATGTTTCAGTTTAACACTAAGGCCAGCTTATCTATCAGCCGTGAGTAGACTTTATGTTTCAGTTTAACACTAAGGCCAGCTTATCTATCAGCCGTGAGTAGACTTTATGTTTCAGTTTAACACTAAGGCCAGCTTATCTATCAGCCGTGAGTAGACTTTATGTTTCAGTTTAACACTAAGGCCAGCTTATCTATCAGCCGTGAGTGGACTTTATGTCTCAAGACCCTGCCGGTATCTTCAGGTCGTCAATTTACCCGAATTCTGATGAAAATTACTATTCACTGGGCCGCTGAATTCCTTTAATTAAAAAAAATTCTTCCCGCAATCAGGACTGCAAAAGGGCATCTGACTGGCTG
>JABMCL010002421.1:12500-27500 GCA_018857735.1 Alviniconcha marisindica | reverse complement strand
ATCAGGACAGGAGAGGTTCCTGTCCTGTAGTGTGGCATAACAATTATGGAAAACCAATAACCTCGCTGAAATTACACTGACAAGCTTCCATGGAAAAATTCCATTTCTAGCTTCTTTTTTCCCCAGAGTCCCGGATATCTGACAGCTTGACTCACAACAGGTATTTTTATTATTCTAGATTTGCTGTTATTGATCAGGTGTCGTATAAAGCCACTACTCTAACAGTTTGGCAAAGCTAGGGGTGGTAAACCACAACTTTACTTTGTAAACGTATTCATTCTATGATAACTGAGTGCTGTTCTCGGGTCAGTTTAGTTCAGTTCAAGGTGGCACCTAGGAGCTCGGAAAGACCCATACACGCTCCACCCCGTCTCTCAGACGTTTCCCCGGCGTTGCCTTTGAAACAGTTTCAATGCTGGTCGGATTGACGATGGCCCTTGCTTTCAAGGAAGATCATCGAGCGCCTCTCTCCTCCGGGCGATCGATGACGTGGTGTCCTTGGCTCTGCGCTTGGCTCTGTTGGAGACAGCTCCTCAACATTTCACATCTTACGAGACGCAAGTCGCTTGTGATGGCTGCTTTTCCCGCCAGTCTATGTGCTCAGTCACTTCCCTTCACTCCAGCGTGTCCAGTACTGTACATCCGCTGGAATCTCCGAAGGTGGATGTCGACTATTGACGCGTGCCAGTCTGGGCTTCAAATTCCTCTGTCCTCTTTTCGTAACAAGCCGCTTACTTCGCCCTTTTAAAAAAGATTTGTGAGGATGTGTGGCATGTGCTGTTTGAGGCCGTTCTGTCGATGAGTTTGTTGCGCTCTGTAGGCACGTGTCCCCAGGCCGAAACGTGTTTTTACTAACGGCTAGATGAAATCAAACCAATCAACATAAAATGAAGGGGTTTTGTTTGTTTGTAAATGTCCAATGAACTGGGGTATTTAAACTGGATCAATGAAACTCGATTTGCTTCGATCCTTCATAAGTGTCACACCTAGTTTAACCATTATTAGAGACATCTTAGTCATCTCTTCTGGGATGCCCTGTGCACAGACCACCTTGGTTTCTTTCTTTGTTAGCATCCCTCAGCTAAACTACTGTGTTGGTTGAGAGGGTAGCATGTACAACCGTTTCCACACAGCTATACATACCGCCATACATTCAAGCGCAGCGGTGCCCGCCACTCCGTGATCTGCACTCCGATTTAGAAAAAAGAGACCCAGTCAATCGCGAATAATTAGGATAATTATCAGGGCGAAACACAAGTCATCAGATCACAAATAAACATAGGTTGAACCGAGGGTTAACACCAAGACACTTTACGTCTGAAGAGAATGAGGAAAAATAAAGCTGAATGAACCAGAAAGGCAAATACGGTTAGAAATTCTAGAGCCTGTTTTTCATGCATGCATCTCTTAGCTATATATTACGAGACTGATGTGATGCTGTATTATGCTTGGAGCTCGTTTTTAGAACTGGGACAGGCTCAGTATAAATAAAATGTATTATTATTGTTGTTATTATTATTATGGAAAAGGCTGACTTTCTGGCTTTGAGAGAAGCTATATTCTGACCTACCTAGGACTTAGAGGAGAAAATCTTTGATAGCTCTCTTCTCAGCAGAGGAGGACCCTAGTTTTACCGTGCTCGCAGGAGCGCAACACGTCGGCGTGTCGAACGAATCAGCGTGTGTGTGTGTGTGTGTGTGTGTGTGTGTGTGCGTGCGTGCGTGCGTGCGTGCGTGCGTGCGTGCGTGTGCGTGCGTGTGTGTGTGTGTGTGTGTGTGTGTGTGTGTGTGTGTGTGTGTGTGTGTGTGTGTGTGTGTGTGTGTGTGTGTTGTGTGTGTGTGTGTGTGTGTGTGTGTGTGTGTGTGTGTGTGTGTGTGTGTGTGTGTGTGTGTGTGTTGTGTGTGTCCGTGTGATCAGTGTGTGTGTGTCCGTGTGTGTGTGTGTGTGTGTGTGGTGTGTGTGTGTGTGTGCGTGCGTGCGTGCGTGCGTGCGTGCGTGCGTGCGTGCGTGCGTGTGTGTGTGTGTGTGTGTGTGTGTGTGTGTGTGTGTGTGTGTGTGTGTGTGTGTGTGTGTGTGTGTGTGTGTGATCAGTGTGTGTGTGTCGTGTTGTGTGTGTGTGTGTGTGTGTGTGTGTGTGTGTGTGTGTGTGTGTGTGTGTGTGTGTGTGTGTGTGTGTGTGTGTGTGTGTGTGTGTGTGTGTGTGTGTGTGTGTGTGTGTGTGTGTGTGTGTGTGTGTGTGTGTGTAGGGGGGGGGCGAGTGAGCCTGTCTATATTTAATGGTTGCATTTTCTTGTATTGATGACCGAGCTACACCTCCAATTTCCCATCAGGATGATCTAATTAAAGTAGGTTATATTAACTAATCTTCGCGATAGACTGATCGTTATTTATCAAGATGCAACCAATCAGAAGAGGCGTGACAAACACAGCTCAGTACTTCCACGAAGATAAGCTTAACTTGCAAGAAATGCTTGTGTTCGGTGCCCGTTTCATCCATGAAGGCACACTTAACCTGAACTCCTGTCTGCCACAGTAGCCGATAAGCTCATATCGATAAATGATGACACCAGAAAGCACTACCATTTGGGAAACTCGTGGAATCAATGCTGTAATCAAATCAACATTAAAAAGACAGAAAATCGCAACAACAAAAACGACTCTCTCTCTCTCTCTCTCTCTCTCTCTCTCTCTCTCTCTCTCTCTCTCTCTCTCTCTCTTCTCTCTCGTTCTGTGATTGTACCACTTTAAAAAAAAAGGAGACAAGTACATTCCAAATAATTACAGAGGTATTTCATTACTAAGTATAGCAAGCAAGTGCTATACAACTGCTTTACGAAATAGACTGACCAAGTGGATGGCTGACCATGAAAATATCGTTGAAGCCCAAGCCGGATTCAGAAAGGGACATTCTACCATACAACATGTATATATATATACCTTGTCAGCT
This sequence comes from Alviniconcha marisindica, assembly GCA_018857735.1. NCBI lineage: Eukaryota > Metazoa > Mollusca > Gastropoda > Provannidae > Alviniconcha > Alviniconcha marisindica. Next base: position 24,553 of record JABMCL010002421.1, on the reverse strand, counting down.
ATCATAGAGAAGTATTTAAGCAAGAAAGGGGGGCACTGTGCCGTCGATTATGTAGACCGTGCTTCCTTGTTCCTAACACTTATGAAAGCCGTTCTTATATGCCATCAAAGCAATGTATCGGTCAGTCCTTTCCTGTGTACGTGCATATAACAAGGTAACTGATTTTTTTTCATTGTCCCTTTGGTGTCAAAAAGGGGTTTATTCTGAGGCCTGTTCTCTTTTCCTTGTTTGTAAATGAAATTGCAGTTGCAAAATACGTGAAGGCAGTTGGTAAACATGCTATTCAACTTCAACCTGGCTTAGTTGAACTATTTCTGCTACTGACTGTGGATGTTTTTTTTCTTCTCCATCTCCAATTGTACAGGCTGGGGCAGTAAAGGGGTCAACGAGACAATGGCTGAATAAACCTTATATTACCAAGGTAGTGGAAAGAAAGACACAGACTCAGAGGAGTTGATGTTTTTACAAGTGCTTAAAACTTTTAACGATGCAGCAGGCACACATGGTGTTTGAATTGAATTTGAATTGAATCACAGCACCTGGATGACTGCTAGCGTTCTAGAATAAGTTCCAAACACATAAAAAGTTAAATCGAACGCTTATTTAATATGACAAAACACAACATTCGGATTTGGGGGTAAGCCCCTTTTTCAAGTTTCTTCCAAACATTGGGCACCAAAACAATACAACACAACAACACAACCAAAAGCAGATAGATATTAAGTAGTCTATATTTAATCTTTGTTTATTTAACTGTTGTTTAAGTGTTGCTTCGTAGTTTGAAAGAGGGGCTAACCCCGGAAATTCGCATGTTGTGTTTTGTCATATTAGATAAGCGTTCTAATATGTGTTTTAAGATCCTTTTATGTGTTTGGATCTTGTTGCAAAAGGTTGCTCTAGCCCAGAGTGCCATAGGGATACCAAACCACCTGAACCATTTGAACTGAGCGTGTAAGGAACATCCATTGTCCATCAATACTGAAAAGTCTAAGGCGTACGTGTGCTTTAATGCCACATATCTTCTCTTCTTTTTTCTGTATCCTTTTGCCTTTGGTCTCTTTCGGTGGCACTCTCTGTGTGTCTCAGTCTCTCTCCTGTCTCTCTGTCCCTGTCTCTCTCTTTCTCTGTCTCTGTGTCTCTGTCTCTGTCTGTCTCTGTCTGTCTCTCTCGTGTGTCTCTGTCTCTGTCTGTCTGTCTGTCTGTCTGTCTTTCTGTCTGTCTGTCTGTCTGTCTGTCTGTCTCTCTCTCTCTCTCTCTCTCTCTCTCTCTCTCTCTCTTCTCTCTCTCTCTCTCTCTCTCTCTTCTCTCTCTCTCCCTCTCTCTCTCCCCCTCCCCTCCTCTCTCCTCCCTCTCTCTCTCCTGCCATCCGTCTCCTATTGCGATATGACTGACACTGAATTTATATCTGTATGTCCGTCTGTTTGCTTGTTTGTTAGTTTGTCTGGCTCTCTCCCCTAAGAGAAGAAGAGCAATCAGGATGAAAGAGATCAGAGGCAGTAAGGGGACGGGGCGGGGGTGGGGGGGGTGGGGGGGGGGGGGGGGGGGGAGATAAGGGAAGACTTACTGTGTCTGACCAACTAGCTGCGACCGAGGTAGCTGCAGTTCCTTAAGTGAGCTGACCTTTTTTGACTCCACACGTACAAGTAGCCAGGGGACCACATTTAGTATTTACAAAAGGTGGGTTTCTCAGCAAAAAAACAAACAAACATGAAAAAGTAGTTTCTAAAGCTGACTGAAGTAGAAGTTGTTAATGGTCATACCTACCCCGGCTGTGACTAAACTAAACTGAGTGTCTGTCAAGGTGTTAGCCTCCTGGCAGCTAAATGTATCTAAGCAACATATGACTGTGTCCGTGTTTCGTGTACTTAATGAAAGAACACACATAATGTGCAAGCCTTTCCGGGCTGAAAGATGCTCGGACGCGCCTGCAAACAGTGTATTTTCCGGTCCTATAACACATCTACTTTCAAAGTTATGCATTTTTTATGAGCTCAGATGCCGGTGTAAAAAAAAAAAAAAAAAGCGTAAGGGTTTTCAAATTCCGTACTTTTATTGGTCCTTTTCAAATGACATCATGGCAGTGAAGGGGTTAAATCTCAAAACAGTTCTCTCGGTCCTACCCCATCCCTCTCGTGTCAAGGAATGGTGGCTGACTGATCGGCTGACTCAGGCTCTAGTGGTATATGTTTTCCTATTGCTCGACAAGGGAACTGTAACCTTTCCGGTGTGCTGTACGAATTCCAAGATTTTATTTATGAGTTTGGACCGAGTTTCACTGCAAATAATAGTGCAGCTTTTATATTATTTACTCATTGACTAGTCATGTAGCACATGTGTGCTGAGAGTGTGTGACTGAAAAAGGATAGACAGAAATGGACACACACACACACACACACACACACACACACACACACACACACACACACACACACACACACACACACACACACACACACACACACACACACACACACACACACACACACACACACACACACACACAAACACTGCCACAAGTATATTTTTTTGTCGCGACAAAAGCTTTATTGCAACAAATACGTGTTTGTCGCGACAAACACGTATTTGTCGCGACATAAAAAACATCTTTTGTCGCGACAAAACGTTTGTCGCGACTAATATTTGTCAACAGCAGACGCGTTTTTGTCGCGACAAATACATGTTTGTCGCGACAACAACAACAAAAATCGCGACAAAATACGTCTTTTGTCGCAACAAAGTATGCTTGTCGCGACTAAACATTTGTCGCGACAAACATATCATTGGCGGGAGCTGCCAATTATTGGCGGCAGCTGCCACAAGTATCATTTTTGTCGCGACAAAAGTATGCTTGCTGTAACAAAACATTTGTCGCGACAAATACGTGTTTGTCACGACAAAAAATGTGTCCGACAAGCATACTATGCTTGTCGCGACAAAACCTTTGTCGCGACAAAAAAAATAAAAAATACTTGTGGCAGTTCCCGCCAGTGATAGCTCCTGCCAATGATAGAAAATAACCGATTGAGGATCTGTCAAAGGATAGAGTTTATTTGAATTAAAAACGGACTCATGTTGACCTACTTCAACAGGTATGTGCGTTGTTTAATGTCTATGGGGTGTGTGCTCTTAGAGTAGTCTCTACGGACGAGATTTTGCGCTTTAAAAATACTTTAATTATTGTGGTTTAAAAAATAATAATATATATATATATAAAATACAAGTAGCGTTTGTCAAAACCGGAAATGAATTCATTTTACTCTTAACTAGTACTCATCTCTTGCATACAGTATTAATAAAGATAATAATAATGGTACAGATCTCTCATCGATTTTTTTGATTGTTGATAAGGTTTATTGTTGTCCTGATATTAATTTATTGTCATATGTTGTAATCTTGATAATCGTAAGATCGATTTAATAAAAGTCACACGAAAAGACCTTTCAACAGGAAGGAGGAGGGAGATCTCTCATACACAGCTTCAACAACAATAGTATTAATCACAACAACAAGAAGGAGTATCAGTGGTGTTGTTCGGTTTCTTAGCTGACTATTTGTCACACAAGTATCAAAACAGAGCTATTAACTTTTAAAATATCACTCGAATGATTTGTCACGATATATATATATAGAGAGAGAGAGAGAGAGAGAGAGAGAGAGAGAGGAGAGAGAGAGAGAAGAGAGAGGAGAGAGAGAGAGAGAGAGAGAGAGAGGGGGGGGAGGGAGGAGGGAGAGAGAGAGGGAAGAGACAGACACAGACTGACAAACGGGAAAAAGAAAGAAACACATAGGGGGGGGGGGGTGAACTTGAAAACTGTATTTTACAAGGATTGTAGTTTAGGTTCAGTCAAACCTAACAACTAGTCCTTGCTAAACTACTAAAGTGTGTGTGTGTGTGTGTGTGTGTGTGTGTGTGTGTGTGTGTGTGTGTGTGTGTGTGTGTGTGTGTGTGTGTGTGTGTGTGTGTGTGTGTGTGTGTGTGTGTGTGTGTGTGTGTGTGTGTGTGTGTGTGTGTGTGTGTGTGTGTGTGGTGTGTGTGTGTGGTGTGGTGTGTAGAGAGAGAGAGAGAGGAGAGAGAGAGAGAGAGAGAGAGAGAGAGAGAGAGAGAGAGAGGAGAGAGAGAGAGAGAGAGAGAGAGAGAGAGAGAGAGAGAGTTCTTTATTTACGAGGGTAATAGATAAGCATGTATGTTGTTGTTTTTTACAAGAGAAAGAGAGAGAGGGGATGGGGGTGATCAACGAGTTGGTTATCACAGCAAAGCCAAAGGGCAGAGATCGAGTCAGACAGGAGGGAGACAGTTCGTTCCCTATTTTTTCAGTTAAATCGCATTATTTCCATTTCTGTGGAGATAAACTGAAAGGAATTACGTGTCAAATGAAAAGTTGGCGTACGTGTGCTTTAATGCCACATATCTTCTCTTCTTTTTTCTGTATCCTTTTGCCTTTGGTCTCTTTCGGTGGCACTCTCTCTGTGTCTCAGTCTCTCTCCTGTCTCTCTGTCCCTGTCTCTCTCTTTCTCTGTCTCTGTGTCTCTGTCTCTGTCTGTCTCTGTCTGTCTCTCTCTGTGTGTCTCTGTCTCTCTCTGTGTCTCTGTCTGTCTGTCTGTCTGTCTGTCTGTCTGTCTGTCTGTCTGTCTGTCTGTCTGTCTCTCTCTCTCTCTCTCTCTCTCTCTCTCCTCTCTCTCTCTCTCTCTCTCTCTCTCTCTCTCTCTCTCTCTCTCTCTCTCTCTCCTGCCATCCGTCTCCTATTGCGATATGACTGACACTGAATTTATATCTGTATGTCCGTCTGTTTGCTTGTTTGTTAGTTTGTCTGGCTCTCCCACGTCTCCCCTAAGAGAAGAGCAATCAGGATGAAAGAGATCAGAGGCAGTAAGGGGACGGGGGGGGGGGGGGGGGGGGGGGGGGAGATAAGGGAAGACTTACTGTGTCTGACCAACTAGCTGCGACCGAGGTAGCTGCAGTTCCTTAAGTGAGCTGACCTTTTTTGACTCCACACGTACAAGTAGCCAGGGGACCACATTTAGTTTGACTTCTCTTGTCTCGTCTTTCCGACATAAATTGTACACGAAGGGACTTAGTCGAGTAACAGATTGCTTCGTGGCATTACAAGATAAGATATACGAGTATAATTATAGACGGTGTCTTGCTGGCTCCAGTTTGTGATATACATGTTCATGTTTTTCAAGGATTTTGTTTCTTGTTGTTGTTGTTGGTGGTGGTGGAGGTGTTTGTTGTTGTGTTTTTGGTTTGTTTGCTTGTACATCTCTTTTCCAAGCGCTGTGAGCACGTTCTGTAAACACGGAAGATTGTTTCACGCTCTATAAATCGGCATTACTTTACGTTTACGTTTCTTTTCTCTTTGCTTTCGTCTTCTTTCCTTCCTTCCTCGTAGGATGCATACAGTTGAAATCGTGTTTTAATATAAATACTTGGATAGATAGATTTTTAAAAATTCCGACCACAGTCATTCGGCTGATGATTCTGTCGCTATGAGAATATTAGAGAGAGCGAGAGAGAGAGGGGGAGAAGGAGAGACAGACAGACAGACAGACAGACAGAGACACAGACACAGAGAGAGACACAGACACAGACAGAGAGAGACAGAGAGAAACATATAGCCTTGTTATCGCATCGGTTTAATTCTTTCCAGTTTAAGATGGTATCTACGCTCTCTGTTTCCCTTGTGTTGCCTTTAGTCCAGCGCTGATCTGTGTGTGTGTGTGTGCGTGCGTGCGTGCGTGTGTGGCGCGCGCGCGCGCTTAAAACAGTCTCTACGGGCGATTTTGCGCTTTATAAATAACTTATTTATTTGACTGCCTCCCGTGCAGATCTCTTAATTTTTACTTGTTTTAGTCTTCCTGTCGTTTTCTTCTGTCCCCCGTCCCCTTCCGTCTCCGTTTTATCATCTTCCTCCTCCTCTTTGTCTTTCATTTCTTCTCTCCTGCTGAGGGCAGTAACAGTATTTGTGGACGGCAGTGCCATTGTGGGAACTTTAAATTACAAAATCGAATTCATCACTCTGGTCCCTGTGGGCTTGGCAAAATGCACTCGCAGCAGTTCTGTGGGTCAAACATTTAAAACTGACAAAAATGCTTGCCGTGTTGTTGATCTTTTTGTTGTCACACACACACACACACACACACACACAACACACACACACCCACCCCACACACACACACACACACACACACACACACACACACACACACACACACACAAAACACACACACACACACACACACAACACACACGCCCCCAAACGCACGGCACGGCACGCACGCACGGACGCACACACGCACAACATACACCAATACACTATTGTTCATCCTTTGTGGGGGTATTGTGTGTATTTGTTTATGTTGTCGTTGTTGTGTGTTGCAATGATATGCAGTTTGTGGGTAAATTTGATAAATGATATGTGTGTGCGTGTATGTGTGCATTTTGTGTTTGTAAAAAAAAAAATACAAGTAAATTAGGAGTATTGAAAGTGCTTGCCACAGTCAATTGTCTTCAACACTGTCGTCGTCATCAGTAATATTCATCTACATTTTTCTCTTTCTGCTTTTGATCCTTCATATTCTCCCTTTCTGCCACTGCTTGCTTTTGCCCTCCTCCTTCCCTCTTTATCCTTCCTTTCCTCCTCCTCCATCTCATCTCCCCTCGTCCTCCTCCTCCTCATTCCTCCCTGCCTCTCTCTCCATCTATCCCATCTCTCCTCATCTCTCACCCCTCTCCCTCCTCCCCTCTCCTTCTCCTCCTTCCCATCTCCTCCCTCTCCTCTCCTCTCCTCCCCCCCCTCTCTCCCACTCCCTCTCCTCCCCCTCCTCCTCCCCCTCTTATCTCCCCCCTCCCCTCCTCCTCCTCCCATCTCTCCCCCTCCTCCTCCTCCATCTCTCCCCTCCTCCTCTCCCATCTCCTCTCCCCCCTCCTCCTCCCACTGCTCCCCCTCCTCCTCCTCCCATCTCCTCCCCCTCTCTCCTCCTCCCATCTTTTCCCTCCCCCCTCTCTCTTCTCCTTCTCCTCCTCCCCCATCTCCTCTCTCCTCCTCCCCCTCCTCCTCCTCCCATCTCCTCCCCTCCTCCTCCTCCCATCTCCTCCCCCTCCTCCTCCTCCCATCCTTCTCCTCCTCCTCCTCCCATCTGCTCCCCCTCCTCTCCTTCCCATCTCCTCCCCTTCCTCCTCCTCCCATCTCTTTCCCCTCCTCCCCCTATCTCTCTTCCTCCTTCCCATCCTCCCCATCTCCTCTTCCTCCTCCTCCCCTCTTCCTCCTCCCATCTCCTCCCTCCCCTCCTCCCATCTCTCTCCCCTCCTCCTCCTCCATCTCTCAACCCTCTCCTCCTCCTCCTCCCATCTCCTCCTTCTCCTTCCCCTCTTCCTCCTGCTACTTTCCCTCTCCCTCCTCTTCCCCCTTCTCCTACTCCTGTATCTCCCCCTCCTCCTCCACCTCGTCTTCCTAGTCCTCTCCCCTTTCCCCTCCCCTTCTTCTCCTTCCCATCCTCCTCGACCTCCTCCGCCTCCTCCTTCCCATCCTCCTCAACTCTCTTCCTCTCCTCCTCGCCCTCCACCTCCTCCTCTTCCTCATCGTCCCCCTCCTTCCCCTCCTCCTCCTCCTCCTCTCCTCCTCCTCCTCTTCCTCCTCCTGTTTCTACCCCTCCTCCTCCGCTCTCCCTCCCCCCCCCCTCCTCCTCCTCCTCCTCCTCCTATTTCTACACCTCCTCCCCCCCTCCTCCTCCACCTCCTATTTCTACACTCCCCCTCACTCCTCCACCCTATTCTCCTCTCCCCCCTCCTCCTCCACTCCTCCTATTTCTACACCTCCTCCCCCCCTCCTCCACCTCCTATTTCACACCTCCTCCCCCCTCCTCCTCCACCGCCTTTTTCTACACCTCCTAGTTCTAACCTCCTCCCTCTCCTCCTACTCCACCTCCTATTTCTACACATCCCCCTCCTCCTCACCTCCTATTTCTACACCTCCTCCCCCATCCTCCTCCACTCACTTTTTCACTCCTCCTCCGCTCCTCCTCCTCCACCTCCTATTTCTACATCTCCTCCCCCCTCCTCCTCCACCTCCTCCTATTTCTACATCTCCTCCCCCCTCCTCTTCCTCCACCTCCTATTTCTACCCTCCTCCCCCCATCCTCCTCCACCTCCTATTTCTACACTCTCCTCCCCCTCCTCCTCCTCCACCTCCTATTTCTACACTCTCCTCCCCCCCTCCTCCTCCACCTCCTCCTATTTCTACATCTCCTCCCCCCCCTCCTCCTCCACCTCCTCCTATTTCTACATTCCTCCCCCCTCCTCTTCTCCACCTCCTATTTCTACACCTCCTCCCCTCCTCCTCCTCAAGCTCCTATTTCTACACCTCCTCCCCCTCCTCCTCCTCCACCTCCTATTTCTACACCTCCTCCCCCCTCCTCCTCCACCTCCTCCTATTTCTACACCTCCTCCCCATCCTCTTCCCCCCTCCTCCTCCACCTCCTCCTATTTCTACACCTCCTCCTCCTCCTCCACCTCCTATTTCTACACCTCCTCCCCCATCCTCCTCCACCTCCTCCTTTTCTACACCTCCTCCCTCCTCCTCCTCCTCCACCTCCTATTCTACCCCCTCCTCCCCCCCCCATCCCCCTCCACCTCCTCCTATTCCCTCACCTCCTCCCCCTCCTCCTCCTCCACCTCACTCTATTCTACCCTCCTCCCCCCTCCTCCCCCCTCCTATTTCTACATCCTCCCCCTCCTCCCCCCTTCCTACACTCCTCCCTCTCCTCCACCTCCTCCCCCTCCTCCTCCTCCACCTCCTATTTCTACACCTCCTCCCCCCTCCTCCTCCACCTCCTCCAACTCCTGTGGTTGTTACCCTGTGCAGCTGACGGGACGTTAAAATCCAAGAACTGCCTAACTACCACTACACTGCCTGTTCCACTAGCAAATACACTTTAAAGACCGCAGTAAAAGAAAAGAATTTAATTAAAATGTGCTGTTTCAGTCTCGGGCTCAAGTGTGCGTGCGTGTGTGTGTGTTCGCAGAGGTCTATGCTGATTGGGGCGAAATGCCAGGAAGTGGAGGAAAACAACCAGACAGATGGAAGAAAGGGGTCGGAGACAGAGAGACAGAGAATGAGGCGGAGACACACAGACAAACAGACAAACAGGCAGACAGAGACAATTCCCGGATTTTAACGCCCCGTAAACCCCATAGGGTCACCTAAAGACAAGACAGAGACAGGCACAGAGAGAGCCAGACAGCCAGACAGAGAGGGGCAGAGACAGACAAACAGAAACAGAGGGACAGAGACAGACAGGGACAGAGGCAGACAGACAGAGAGGGATAGACACAGCCAGACACGGCGGGACAGAGACAGACAGACAAACAGAAACAGAGAGACAGACAGGGACAGAGACAAACAGACAGACAGACAGAGAGGGACAGACACATACAGAAACAGAGGGGCAGAGACAGAAAAACAGAGACAGTTCTCGGATTTTAACGCCCCATCAAGACCATAAGGTCACCTCAAGACGAGACAGACAGAGAGGGACAGTGACAGACACAGAGGGACTGAGACAGAGAGGGACAGTGACAGGCAGAGAAGGACTGGAACAGAGAGAGACAGTGACAGACACAGAGGGACCGAGACAGAAGGGACAGTGACAGCAGGATAACAGAGGAGACAGTGACAGACACAGGACCGAGACAGGGGGACAGGACAGAGAGAGGCTACAGGATGACAGACACAGAGGGCCGAGACAGAGGGACGTGACGGAGAGAGGATGGAACGAGAGACAGTGAAACAGAGGGCCGAGACAGAGAGGACAGTGAAGCGAAGATGGACGGGAGACAGTGACAACAAGAGGAGAGAGGACAGTGACGCGACAAGAAGGACTGGACAGAGAGGACAAGACAGAGGGACCGAGACAGAGAGGGACAGTGAGGCAGGAAGGACTGGAACAGAGAGGACTGAGACAGAGAGGGACAGTGACAGGCAGAGAAGGACTGGAACAGAGAGAGACAGTGACAGACACAGAGGGACCGAGACAGAGAGGGACAGTGACAGGCAGAGAAGGACTGGAACAGAGAGAGACAGTGACAGACACAGAGGGACCGAGACAGAGAGGGACAGTGACAGGCAGAGAAGGACTGGAACAGAGAGAGACAGTGACAGACAGAGAGGGACTGAGGTAGGCAGAAGGCAGACAGACAGAGAAGGACTGAGACAGACAGAGAAGGACTGTGACAGATAGGAACAGTGACAGACGTACAGACAGACAGACAGAGAGGGACATAGACAGACAGAGATGGTTTGAGACAGAGAGGGACTGTGACAGATAGAGAGGGACAGTGAACGACAGGCAGAGAGGGACAAACAGAGATAACTGATGTCAACTGTAGAGGTTATTTGGCTATATATCAGGACGAAACGCAGCACAGAGTACGGGTCCCAATATTCTGAGGGACATCGCGGATGGTTTGCTGGATGTTCAACTGTGTCCTTTTCATGTGCGTCACGCTGCTACCCACTGTTGTTTTGTTTGTGGGCCAATTAGCACAGCAATCAGCTAATGGGACACCTATGCACAAACCGCCGGCCAAACTGCCCTTTAATCGATGTAGAAGGCGAAGAAGAAGAAGAAGAAGAAGAAGAAGAAATTAAGGTGCCAATTATGATATTGCTCTGTCCTTTCCCCCTCTCTCTCCCCCCCCCCCCCCCCCCCTTCTTTTCCAGTCGCTATTCTCCGACAGTTCTCGCCATATCCGCCACCGTCCGATAAAGCTACTTGGATTTATCTCTTCGTTTCAGCCTCTCTTTTTTTCAGTCAATGTAAGAAACGCGCGAAGGGATACATTTGAAGGTCCCTCCCTTCTGTCTCTTTTGAGTCCATCCAACCGCAGACAGAAAGAGAGACAAGCAGATTTAGTTCCTGAACGGATTTTAACATCTCGCAACCGCACAGGGTCACCCCAGAGGAGAGGCAGAGATAGAGACAAAGAGAGACAGAAACAGTGAGACACAGACAGACAGAGAGACAAGAGACAGACAGACACAGACAGACAGAGAGACAAGAGACAGACAGACGAGAGAGACAAGAGACAGACAGACACAGACAGACAGAGAGACAAGAGACAGACAGACACAGACAGAGAGACAAGAGACAGACAGACACAGACAGACAGAGAGACAAGAGACAGACAGACACAGACAGACAGAGAGACAAGAGACAGACAGACACAGACAGACAGAGAGACAAGAGACAGACAGACACAGACAGACAGAGAGACAAGAGACAGACAGACACAGACAGACAGAGAGACAAGAGACAGACCGACACAGAGACGGATCCTAGCATCTCATCATCCGTACAGGGTCACATCAAAAGAGAGAGAGAGAGATAGACAGAGACACAGAGAGAGACAGGACAGAGACAGTGTGAGTGAGAGAGACCGACAGAGAGACAGAGAGACAGACAGACAGAGACAAAGACAGAGACAGATAGACACAGAGAGAGAGAGACTAATCTACACAAATGGTGGTTTTGCAGCTCATTTTTCTGCAGTGCAACTTTGTTACCCCCTGACTGAGAGAACAGGAAATGAGGACAGAATTTGGACGGCTGACCAAGGGAAATGACGGGGTTAACATTTCGGGAATGTAATCCTTAAAGGGTGATGGCCAGAGCACGATGAAACCTGGTGTCCTTTCGACAGCCTAGCTGGTGGAAGAGCTCGGTCAGCTGCTACAGCGTCGGACCAAAAAGCCAGCGTAATTGACTCGGGTAAGAGTTCCCGGTCATCATCTCTAAAGTCGCTGGTACACGAGCCCTTTCGGCCGTGTGGTTGAGGATGAACGTTCGAACCTCATGCGGTCGAACCCGGCCGGCATAAACGTACTGGCTGCCACACGATACAGCCCAAACTGGCGGGTTAAAGCAAGGAGAAGGTCGACGGTATTCAACCTTGTCTCTACTTGCGAGTTACCACCCCTTGTGACCTCCGGCCTTTCCCCCACTTCAGTCTAAACGGCGGGCGTTCACTGGCTGGAGGGTTTGTGGACTCTGAGATG
>JABMCL010002421.1:5000-7500 GCA_018857735.1 Alviniconcha marisindica | reverse complement strand
GCATGCCGGGTCTCAAGAGCCACAACACTACAAGGATAATTCGAGACGCAAGCCACTTGCAAGCCTTTTTATTCTCTTTCTTCTTTTTGTCTTTCTCTTGTTGTTGTTGTTGTTGTTGTTGTTGTTGTTGTTGTTGTTGTTGTTGTTGTTGTTGTTGTTTTGTTGTTGTTGTTTGTTGTTGTTTGTTTGTTTGTTTGTTTGTTTGTTTTGTTGTTGACCAGCTTGTGTTTCTGCTCGCTCATTTTCTTAGAGACTCGAGGGAATGCTCGGGACAGCTGCTTTTGAGTGTTGTCGTCATCGTGAAGCGAAACCGTAACCCATACTTTCCAAAACAAGCATTGTTATGAAGAGCAGGTTTAGTGTAAACCCGTAATGAACCACTGTACCCACAATGGACCACATCACGGAGCCTGCCAGCACATCATCACTTGGCAAAACGGCGAGCCAGGTTTTGCTTCTGTGGACGTCTGGGGCTCTTGCAATCTCTGTTCCTCATCAGCAATTAATCAAGTGGCTGGTACTAGGTACGATTGGCCTTCGCCAGCACCTGACAATAAAAAATATAGTCCACTCTCATTGAAACCAACACGTGCAGTGTTCACCATCCCTCGTTGGTGTCTAGTTTCAAAGAGTACAGTCAAGCAATGATTTATCAGAGTCTAACTGAACAATTACAGTCAAGCTGTTACATACTTGCCAGAGTCCATTGCAACAATTACAGTCAAGCTGTTACATACTTGCCAGAGTCCATAGCAACAGTTACAGTCAATCTGTTACATACTTGCCAGAGTCCATTGCAACAATTACAGTCAAGCTGTTACATACTTGCCAGAGTCCATTGCAAAAAGTTACAGTCAAGCTGTTACATACTTGCCAGAGTCCATTGCAACAATTACAGTCAAGCTGTTACATACTTGCCAGAGTCCGTTGCAACAATTACAGTCAAGCTGTTACATACTTGCCAGAGTCCGTTGCAACAATTACAGTCAAGCCCTTACATAATTGAGAGTCGAGTTAAACAATTACAAAAAACGCTATTTTGTTGAACAAAAGACAGCATGCGAACTGTCGGGGTAATCCCCCTTTTCACGTCGCGAAACAACACATAAACAACAGGTAAACGGTGAAAAATGAGATGTAGAAATAGGATACTTATCTGCTTTTGGTTGAGCTATGATGTTTTCGTGTCCAGTGCTTGGAAGAATGCGAGAATAACCAACATTCTTCCAATACAATACAATATAACTTTACAATATAATTTTATTGCCAAGTGTCAATACACTGATTTGCACGAGGAATGTTTTGTGGTGCCAAGTACACTCATCACACATTCACTCCAATCATAAAACATTTTATTACAACAACAGCAAATAAACATCCTGGTAAAAAATCATTCATAGATAAAACATGAGAAAATCCCACTGGCATCAGCTGTGCATATCACATAAAATAAAATTGCCACTTCCCGAGGACCCCTCTTAAAAGTTACTGTCCTAATAAAAGCAATTATAAGAATTATCTACAAATAATTAATTAATTAACCCCGCCGGCTTACTCCCCTGAACACTATCACCCTGACCCATCCAAGATCCTACGCACTAAAAACATCCCCGCCTGGACTCAACTGACACGAGCCAACATTCTTCCAAGGACTGGACACGAAAACAACATAGCTAAACCAAAAGCAGATAGGTGTCCTAGTTCTACATCTCATTTTCACCGTTTAACTGTCGTTCAAGTGTTGTTTTGTAGCTTGAAAAGGTGCATGTTGTGTTTTGTCCTAATGAATAACGCTCTTTTGAACCTTTTAATGTTTGGATCTTGTTTTGGAACGCTAGCAGTCATTCTTGTTTCAGACTGTTTTTTTAAAACAATTCAGCAATTACAGTCAAGCAGTTACGTCATTGCCAGTGCTCACTTCAGCAATTGCAGTCAAGCAGATAAGATAGTTATCGGAACCTACTAAACCAATTACAATCAAGCAGGTACATAGTTGCCATTGCCTGAGTCCAAATGAGCAGTTTACAGTCAAGCAGTTACATAGTCGCCAGGGACCACTTATGCAATTACACAATCAAGCAAGTACATAGTTGCCAGAGACCATTTTAGCCGTTACAGTCAAGCGGTGTATATTTGCTGGACTCTAGATGGGCAGCTGCAGTCAAACTGTTACATGGCTGCCAGAGCTCACTGTAAGCAATTACAAGTCATGCAACTGATTGTTGCAATATAGTCCAGCAGTTGCAGTCAAACAAATTAATTGTTGGAATCTATTTACACAGTCAGCTGTCGGAAGCTAAGTACATAATTGCAGTCGATCAGCTAAGTGTCGGAGTGATGCTCCCTTCAGACATGCAAAACGATGTCTTGCACAACACCCACGCTAACAAGGAAGAAAGAAGCAGGCCAAAAAACAAAACTAAAACTAAAAAACATTAAAAAAGAAAGTTTTAAAATGCAGTATCAGCGGTTCCTGACATTTCTTTACTTGCCCAAAGCA
>JABMCL010002421.1:0-2500 GCA_018857735.1 Alviniconcha marisindica | reverse complement strand
CGAGAGGACAGAGACAGAGAGGCAGAGGAGAAAGCGAGAGACAGAGACAGAGAGGCAGAGGGAAAGCGAGAGACAGAGACAGAGAGGCAGAGGAAAGCGAGAGACAGAGACAGAGAGGCAGATGGAAAGCGAGAGACAGAGACAGAGAGGCAGAGAGAAAGCGAGAGACAGAGACAGAGAGGCAGAGGGAAAGCGAGAGACAGAGACAGAGAGGCAGGAGGGAAAGCGAGAGACAGAGACAGAGAGGCAGAGGGAAAGCGAGAGACAGAGACAGAGAGGCAGGGGGGAAAGCGAGAGACAGAGACAGAGAGGCAGAGGGAAAGCGAGAGACAGAGACAGAGAGGCAGAGGGAAAGCGAGAGACAGAGACAGAGAGGCAGAGGGAAAGCGAGAGACAGAGACAGAGAGGCAGAGGGAAAGCGAGAGACAGAGACAGAGAGGCGGAGGGAAAACGAGAGGCAGAGACAGAGAGGCGGAGGGAAAGCGAGAGGCAGAGACAGAGAGGCGGAGGGAAAGCGAGAGACAGAGACCGCGGAGTCGTTTGCTGTCAATCTGTTGGTGAATACCAGGCACCCGCGGAGTAATCGGAGTTAAACCGGGTCAGATCAGACGCCTTAATGGAACCGCCATTTCCCACACCTAGTGTCGACGCGGGGGGCCCTCGGACCACACACGGCTGACAGCCGGATCAATGCATCGACCGGCTTCCTCCTCCTCCTCCTCCTCCTTCTCCTCTTTGTCCTCTGGGAGGTGCCTGGCCACGGCAAGGCTGGGAGGGGTCGCTTTTTCCCGGAAAGGTGACGGAACTGGCAGGGGATTGGTGGTGGGTGGGGGGTGTGTGGGGGGGGGGGGGGGTCGGGGAGTGGTGGTGGTGGTGGGGGACTGGGGTTGGGGGTGGGAGGGTGGGGGGTGGGATTCCCGTCATCCCATAGCTGTTTGAAGGGAGGTAAATTAACTAGGTTTAATTAATTGCTGCCTACGAGAACGGGTTTCCACAAGTTTAGCGTAAGATTGACTTTTTTCGTTTTTGTTTTGTTTGTTTGTTTGTTGTTGTTGTTGTTGTTGGAGGGGGGGTGGGGGGGTGGGGGGGGGGGGGGGGGGGGGGCGGGTATTCTTGTTCTTGTTGTTTTGTTTTATTTTTTGTTTATTTATTTTTAACATAGACAACCCGAAGGTCTATTTGTGAGATGCATCTATCTTCAGTTGTACTCATGCGTGCAAGTGCCGACGAGACGACTGAAGTAGCTTACGAAAGCGGTATACACTTTCATGACAGAACGAACAGTTTATACCGACAGAGGATTCCGTCTATTCAGAAGTTTAGGATATATTTTAATTTTCTTCCTCCACCAGTCAGCTTTCAGTGCAGACTCTCTCGCGGTGCTCTCCAGAACAGCCCTCGTGTGCAGTAATCGCATGCGTCAATTTCACCTGAAAAATTCCAGAACATTGGCAGCCATACCAATTAACCAGTCGCCAAACTATTACTGACATTAGCGATTAGCAATCAGTGCAAGCAGACCTGACACACCTTGAGCTAATCCTTGAGTTTTTGTTGCTTAACGTCCACGGAGGCGAGAAGGGACGGGGACGAGTGGGAAAAGGGGGACAGAAGAGTGAAACCTCGAAACAGGCGCCAACCCGGAAGACCAAGGCTGCCGTGGAGCGCCGCCAGAACAACAGAATGTTAAGGCAGTGTCCGTCCGGCATTGCGCAGCGACAACCGCACCACGCAATTGCTGTCCCAACCGCTATGCAGAACAGAGTCACAAAGACAATGTCCGTAGCTCCGCCGTTGGGAAACAACCGAAGCAAAAGAAGTCCAACTCTCTCTCCAGCCCAGCACCACCTCCCTGCTCTTGATCTCTTCTGGGACTAGTTTCCTCGTGAGAGTCCAGCTCACCTCCCTCCTCTTGATCTCTCCTAGACTCGTAAAGCTAATCCTTCAACAAATAAAGGGAGTTATAGGCTATTCCACACCTTCAGACAGCAAAAGGGAGACCAGCAATAGTGAAAATAAGGGCATGGGGGCTGTGACTCTGACATACGTACGGTACCCAAATCCACTTGAAGGTGGAGTAAGATTCGTACCATTCCGTAAACCCCTTCGTAGTGTTATCAAATTACTCCGAGGTGGACAAAAGCTTGTGGTCGTCCTCTTAAACCACGTGCCATTGTCCAAGTGTTTTAGCACCGGTCACACCCGTAGTTCGTCTCTCCCAAAACGGGTTTACCGCCCCCATGGTAAATACAGAAAGGCAGAAAGAAGTATAAGGATCCCAAGTGGCGGAGATGTTGCAATCCGAAACGGGAATCGAAAAGTTGTGGATTCGGTTCAGCCTGTAACTGTCTTTCTGTCCTGTCTATTCAGTGTCAGTGGACTTGGTGCCTACAGTTGTGGGATGAGGATGAATTAGCCGCAACCCATTGAGCAGCAGCGTGTGTAGCGTTCTGAGGCAGCAGGCAGAAACACCAGGAAGTTCATGATCAGTGTCCATTTA
>JABMCL010000921.1:37500-38521 GCA_018857735.1 Alviniconcha marisindica | reverse complement strand
ACAGTCACGATAAGTCACGTAAACAGTCACGATAAGTCACGTAAACAGTCACGATAAGTCACGCTAAACAGTCACGATAAGTCACGAAAAAATCACAAAAAAGTCACGAAAAAAGTCACGAAAAAAGTCACGAAAAATCACGAAAACAGTCACGAAAAAAGTCACGAAAAAAGTCACGATAAACAGTCACGAAAAACACGATAAACAGTCACGATAAAGTCACGATAAGTCACGATAAACAGTCACGATAAGTCACGATAAACAGTCACGATAAGTCACGATAAACAGTCACGAAAAAAGTCACGAAAAAAGTCACGAAAAAAGTCACGATAAACAGTCACGATAAGTCACGAAAAAAGTCACGAAAAAAGTCACGATAAGTCACGATAAACAGTCACGATAAGTCACGATAAACAGTCACGAAAAAAGTCACGAAAAAAGTCACGAAAAAAGTCACGATAAACAGTCACGATAAGTCACGATAAACAGTCACGATAAGTCACGATAAGTCACGATAAACAGTCACGATAAGTCACGATAAACAGTCACGATAAGTCACGATAAAAAAAAGTCACGAAAAAAGTCACGATAAGTCACGATAAACAGTCACGATAAGTCACGATAAACCAGGTCACGATAAGTCCCGATAAACAGCCCACGATAAGCCCACGAAAAAAGTCACGAAAAAAGTCACGAAAAACACTCATCCTTTTAGGTCCCCCTTTCGTCGTCTCCGGGTTTCCCCTGTTGACACTCCCCTCCTTCCCCGCCCCCTCGGCCAAAACCCCTCCTGGGTCCCCGTTCATTCGTCCCTCCCCCCTTTCCTTTCCCTTTCCCGCGTTCTTCCTCTCCCGCGAGCAGCCCACCCCACCCAAGAAAGCTTCCCCCTCACGGTTGCTGAACACGGGGCTGTATTAAAACCGGGGGGGTTGTTTTTCTTTTTGGGTTTTTCCCTGGCAGTTTGTGTTTGGTTGCTACGGACCAAAACCGGGGGGCAACAAAAAAATAATAATTTAATAAT
>JABMCL010000921.1:20000-30000 GCA_018857735.1 Alviniconcha marisindica | reverse complement strand
TTGTATAGCGCTATTCTCTGGTGTACCCAAACTCACTGTGCTTTACATTCTCCAACATTTTCTAAGTTTCACAAACATAATACATATAATTATGACAACTAACAATGTATAATATACAAGTACATGTGCCATATGAGAACAGCAGTATATAAAGAAAATGAATCATTATATTACTACCTACCCTTAATTCTCAGTCCCACCTGCCCCAACTGACACACAATGCACACACGTACACCACACACACACACACACACACACACACACACACACACACACACACACACACACACACACACACAAACACGCACACACACACACACACACACACACACACACACACACACACACACACACACACACACACACACACACACACACACACACACGAATATGAAACAGGTAGCGGTTGGCATGTACAAATCAATCAGAAGGCTTGGCGGAAGAAATGCGTTTTTAGGTTAACTTTGAAAGTTGGGAGGGAGGGAGAAGCTCTCAGGTCGGCCGGCAGCGAGTTCCAGACAGTCGGAGCAATGTAACCAAAAGAACGTTCACCGAAGGTTTTCAGGTTTGTTTTTGGAATTTTGAGCAGTCTTTCTGTCGAAGAACGAAGGGAGCGCGATGGTTGATATGTGCAGAGAGAAGAAGACAGGTATGGTGGAAGAGTGCCGTCAAAGTGACGGAAAGCGAGCGTTGCGAGCTTGTACTGAATGCGGTATTTTACTGGGAGCCAGTGGAGTTCTTTCAAAAGCGGTGTGACATGATCACGCTTCGATTTTTTTCAAGATCGGCCGTGCGGGGAGAGGGAGGGAGAGAGCGAGAGAGCGAGCGAGAGAGTTAGTAATTGGATCTTGTCATCAGCAAATGCACAAGTTTCAAAACTCGTCTCATAATTATGTACACCCATTCTGAAGCCAAACAACAAAATCAATCCATGCACAAATACAAAACAAAGCATGCAAACATCAAGGGAAGGAGAGCTGTGGTTGCATAAGTTAAATGATGAGGCAATGGGCACGCGCGCGCGAAAGAGAGACCGAGAGACAGAGACGGACAGACAGAGGCAGAGAGAGAGAGACAGAGACAGAGAGATTGATTGATTGAACTTTATTTCTCAACGGGGAAGATATTAGCGCCAAGGCTGGCTCCATATCCCCTTTGCTACAGCTACTACTAACCGAGACATTCAAGTCAAATATTATACAGAAGGCAAGACAAAAAGTTTCAATAATAATATAATAAAAATAATAAAAAATATAAAACGAACAGCGACGAACAAAGCGGGGGGGGAAGGGGGGGGGGGGGGGGGTATTCTTGTTCGTGTTGTTTCACAACCGTGGCGGGCCAACCTGGAAACAGGTCTCTCACCCAGCACATACGCTGTGGGTCGTCAACGCTTCGCCGGATGTTTATGGGACACTCACGTTGCACCGTTCCGCCCTTTACACCTATTCACCTTCTGGGAAAACCCCCGCTGTCCCCGCCAAGGTCACCCGCCGGGGCCGAGATCTCAGGACGTGGGAGAAGAGGGTGGGGGGGGGGGGTCCGCACGGAGATGGGGGGATATCTCGGGGGCGTGGGGAAAAAAAAATGGGGGAGGGGGGGGGGTTTTCCGGGCTGGGGGTGGGGGGGCTTTGGGGGCGTTTGACAGGGGGGGGAAGTCGGGAGTTGGACGGGGAGAGGGGGGCAGATGTGGGATGCAGGATGTGACGGGGGGGGGGGGGGGGGGTGGGGGGGGGTTGTGACAGGGGGGGAAAAGGATGTGGGACAAGGGGATGGGATGCGGGGCGGGGGGGGTGGATGTGGGACAAGGGGAGGTATGTCACGATGTGGGACAAGGGGAGGAATGTCAGGATGTGGGACAATGGGAGGAATGTCAGGATGTGGGACGAAGGGGGGAATGTCAGGATGTGGGACGAAGGGGGGAATGTCAGGATGGGGGACGAGGGGGGGAATGTCAGGATGTGGGACAAGGGGAGGAATGTCAGGATGTGGGGACAAGGGGAGGAATGTCACGATGTGGGACAAGGGGAGGAATGTCACGATGTGGGACAAGGGGAGGAATTCACGATGTGGGACAAGGGGAGGATTTGTCACGATGTGGGACAAGGGGAGAAATGTCAGGATGTGGGACAAGGGGGGGTGGGGGGGGGGAGGGGACCCGGGGGGGGGGGATGAGGGGGAGCGGGGGGGTGGGGGGGGGGGGTGACGATACCTACTTCTGCACTGCCAGCACCAGAGCGATGCTACATTAAAATGGACAGCGACGTAAACAAAATTAATGGAGGACCCGAGGGAGGGGGGGGGGGGGGGGGGGGGGGGAGGTGTGGTGGAGGTTTGAACCGAGGGAGGTGGGGGGGGGGGGGCGGTGGGGGGGATTTTGAAGAGGGGGGGGGGGGGGGGGGGACTTGGGAAATTTATTGAAGAGGTGTGTGTTTTGGGGGAGGGGGGGGGCGTTTGGGGGGGGGGAGGGGGTGGAAGGGGGGAGATTGGAGTGGGGGGGGGGGAGGGGGGACAAGGAGGGGGTATCGAAGGGGGAGGGGGGGGAAAAAAACGGTCACGAGACAGTGTCGAGTCGATATTATAACCGAACGTTTGGAGAGAGAGGTGAAGAACCCAAAGTGGCTGGAATCTCGGTTATCATAATCATTACTATTGATCATCTTGTGTCAGGGAGGGAGAAACGGTGGGGTAGCTAGCAACGGATTGTAAGTTTAGTTAGCGGGCAGGGTAGCACCACTCTGTGGAAGCTGGCTTTTTATCGTTTCCCATGGCGTTCTGCATCGATCACTGGGCGGAAATCCGTCCTGGAAAATCCCTCCATTTTGTTTTTAAATCGTTGCTGATCTTGAGTTGATTATGCTCTGTATTTTAACCGGTTGGTAGATTCGGGAAAGTATTGTTGTTCACGTTGTCTTCTTCGTCTTCTTTTTCTTCTTCTTCCTCCTCCTCCTCCTCCTCCTCCTTCCTTTTTTCCCTTTTTTTCTTCTTCTTCTTCTTCTTCTTCCTTTTTCTTTTTTTCTTTTTCCCCCTTCTTTTCCTCCTTTTTCCCTTTTTCTTCTTTCTTTCTTTTCCCCCTTTCCCCCTTTCCCTTTTTTTCTTTTTTCCTTTCTTTTCTTCTTCTTTTTCCCTTTTTTTTTTTTTTGGGTTTTGTGTGGGTTTTTGTGTGTGTGTGTGTGTGTGTGTGTGTGTGTGTGTGTGTGTGTGTGTTTTTTTTGTTTATTTAGTTCATGCGAACATTGTTTTGCTTTTATTTTTGTTTCTTGTATCGTTTTCTCTTCGGAGGGGAGGTCGGGGGGAAGTGTCTTTATCCCCCCTCCCACCACCCTCCCCATTTCTTCTTCCTCTATACTGCATTCTGAGGTGAAGGACGAATAAATCAAAGGGCCCTTGAGAATTTCATCCAATCAATTTCACCGAGAAGAGTGAAGTCCTGGACACCCACTGGAGCTTTTTACGTCACGTGCTCTCCTCCGCTTTGCACTTCGCTCCTCTTCGATGACGCCATGCACCGCCGTGGTTGTAACATCAGTTTAGCGGCCTCTGCCGCTTAGGAACAGAACGTCCGTCAGAAGTTTTGTTTTTTTGTTTTTTTGCTTTTTTTGTTTTGTTTTTTTGCCAAGCACATCGTTGTGGGGCGTTTAATCGTATAACATGTATCCAATGCAAATAACACGTTCACACACTCGTTCATACTTCATTCTAAAAAAACAAAAAACAAAAACTGTAGGTATACTGACTGAATGATCCATTACAATTTGGCATGCTTATGACATACATCTATGAAAGCAGTAAAATCTTTTTTATTTTTTTTTGTGTGTGTGTGTGTGTGTGTGTGTGTGTGTGTAAGTGTGGGGGTTGTGCGTGCGTGCGTGCGTGCGTGGGGTGGTTTTGTGTGGGGCGGGTGGGGTGGTGTGTGGGTGGTGTTGGTGGTGCGTGTGTGGGCGCGGGGTGTGGTGTGTGTGTGTGTGTGTGTGTGTGTGTGTGTGTGTCCGTGAGTTAATCAGTAATTTAGTTCTTGGGATTTCAGCGCCCTGTCCACCCCCGCAGGGTCACACCTGGATGAATCACATTTTGGCATTGTTCTATACCCCTTCATAAAAATGTTTTTAACAGATCCCCCAAAAGACAAGTCACCAAATCACGAGTCAAAATTCAACTGTTTCACATTTCTGGACCGAATTGTTGGATTTCATCGTCCCGGAAACCTCACAGAGTCACATCAGGACAAATCGTACAGTCGGCATTGTTCTGTGCCCAGTCTTATCTTTTCTTCTTCTTCTTCTTCTTCTTCTTCTTCTTCTTCTTCTTTTAAGACGACAAGTCTCCAAACCACGAGTCAAAATTACACTGTTTCACATTTCTGGACAGAATTGTTTGATTTCATCGTCCCGGAAACCTCACAGAGGTATCTCGGTATTCAATAATAAGGGTATCTCGGTATTCAATAATAAGGGTATCTCGGTATTTAATAATACGGGTATTTAGGTATTCAATAATACGGGTATTTCGGTATTCAGTAATAAGGGTAACTCGGTATTTAATAATACGGGTATCTCGGTATTTAATAATAAGGGTATTTCGGTATTTTTAATTTTTTTCAATAATACCGGTATTTCGGTATTCAATAATACCGGTATTTCGGTATTCAATAATACCGGTATTTCGGTATTCAGTAATAAGGGTAACTCGGTATTTAATAATACGGGTATCTCGGTATTTAATAATAAGGGTATTTCGGTATTCAATAATACCGGTATTTCGGTATTCAGCAATAAGGGTAACTCGGTATTTAATAATACGGGTATTTCGGTATTTAATAATACAGGGTATTTCGGTATTCAGTAATAAGGGTATCTCGGTATTCAATAATAAGGGTATCTCGGTATTTAATAATACGGGTATTTCGGTATTCAGTAATAAGGGTATCTCGGTATTCAATAATACGGGTATCTCGGTATTTAATAATACGGGTATTTCGGTATTCAATAATACGGGTATTTCGGTATTCAATAATACGGGTATTTCGGTATTCAATAATACGGGTATTTCGGTATTCAGTAATAAGGGTAACTCGGTATTTAATAATACGGGTATCTCGGTATTTAATAATACGGGTATTTCGGTATTCAATAATACGGGTATTTCGGTATTCAGTAATAAGGGTATATCGGCATTCAATAATACGGGTATTTCGGTATTGAATAATACGGGTATTTCGGTATTCAGTAATACGGGTATTTCGGTATTCAATAATACGGGTATTTCGGTATTAAGTAATAAGGGTATTTCGGTATTCAGTAATACGGGTATCTCGGTATTCAATAATACGGGTATTTCGGTATTCAATAATAAGGGTATCTCGGTATTCAATAATAAGGGTATCTCGGTATTCAGTAACAATTCAAGTATTCAGTATTCAGTATTAAAGGTATCTTGATATTCAATATATATAAAAAATAAAAGGGTATCTCGGTATTCAATAACAAGCGTATCTCATTGCTTTATAACGAGGGTATCTCGGTATGACAAGGTTATCTAGGTATTTATTAGTACGGGTATCTCTGTGTTTATTAATGAGGGTACCTCTGTATTCAGTCAAAAGGGTATCTCGGTATTTAATAACAAGGTTGATTTGGTATTCAGTAATAAGGGTATCTCGGTATTTAATAACAAGATTGTCTTGGTATTCAGTAATAAGGGTATCTCGGTATTCAATCAAAAGGGTACCTCGGTATTTAATAACAAGATTGTCTTGGTATTCATAAAAGGGTATCTCATCTAAAAGGGTTCTCGTAATAAAAGTTTTGTATTATAAAAAGGGTATCTCGGTTAATTAAAGGGTACCTCGTATTAATAACAAGATTGTCTTGGTATTCAGTAAAAAGGGGTATCTCGTATTCAATCAAAAGGGTATCTCGGTATTTAATAACAAGATTGTCTTGGTATTCAGTAATAAGGGTATCTCAGTATTCAATCAAAAGGGTATCTCGGTATTTAATAACAAGATTGTCTTGGTATTCAGTAATAAGGGTATCTCGGTATTCAGTCAAAAGGGTATTTCGGTATTTAATAACAAGGCTATCTCGGTATTCAATCAAAAGGGTATCTCGGTATTCAATAACAAGGCTATCTCGGTATTCAATCAAAAGGGTATCTCGGTATTCAATAATAAGATTGTCTTGGTATTCAGTAATAAGGCTATCTCGGTGTTCAATCAAAAGGTTATCTCGGTATTCCACATGGTAAAGATAATCGATTAGGATATCACGGTGTTCATGTGTCACTTGTATTTGCAACTGATCGGAAGTATGAACATGTTCTGTAAACCCGAACAAATGGTGTTTATGTTCTGTAAACCCGAACAAATGGTGTTTATGTTCTGTAAACCAGAACAAATGGTGTTTATGTTCTGTAAACCAGAACAAATGGTGTTTATGTTCTGTAAACCAGAACAAATGGTGTTTATGTTCTGTAAACCAGAACAAATGGTGTTTATGTTCTGTAAACCAGAACAAATGGTGTTTATGTTCTGTAAACCAGAACAAATGGTGTTTATGTTCTGTAAACCAGAACAAATGGTGTTTATGTTCTGTAAACCAGAACAAATGGTGTTTATGTTCTGTAAACCAGAACAAATGGTGTTTATGTTTTAAACAAAGTTGGTGTAAGCATTGGAGAGGGGGGGGGGGAGAAACAGAGAGAGACAAATAAACAGACAGACAGACAGAGACACAGAGAAACAGAGAGAGACAGAGACAGAAACACAGAGAGAGAGACAGACAGACAGACAGAGAGAGACAGAGACAGAGAGACACAGAGAGAGACAGAGACGCAGAGAGACAGACAGACAGAGAGAAGAGAGGTGATTTGTTGTGCGTAATGCAGTATCGCCCACGTGAGCAAACACCATTTGTACCCAAAGAAAAACATGTCTAAAACCGGGATAATTACCTGAATTAAGTCCCCTGCAGTGGCCGAGCAATGTCCTGCTAACCCGAACAAACAAAATTTATATCACGAGGGGGAAAAATACTGCTCTTTAAAAGCAAAATGATCGCATCATTTTCTGTGCAGCTCCAGTGAAAATAATAAAATTCCTGACAGCAAGTCTAGTCAAGAGAACCAGAGTTAGGAAAGAGAAGGAGGAAGGAGGAGCTGGGGACGGGGGGAGGGGTAGAGTGGGGGGAGGGAGGGGGGAGACTAGTGGAGAGGTGGGGGTGGAGAAAAGAGGAAATGGGAGGGGGAAGGGAGAGGGAATAGAAAGGGGGGGGAGGGAGAGAAGAGGGGTGGAGAAGTGGAGAAAAAGGGTGCTACAGTTAATAGGGCAGTGTGTATATATAGTCATGTTCACCGATAATGTCAAGTAAAAAACAAAAAACAAAAACAACAAATTACATTCATTTATTATTCTAATGACATCAGCTCGATTTCCAATCTCAGCGTCTCCTCGTCACTGAGATGTGAATCCTACCACCTGTAGGCTAGTGCTGGAACTAAAAGGTCGTCCTCTCCCCTGCGAACTAGGTCCTCGTGTCCCCCAGGCTGTTCCAGTAAGTAGCTCTCGCCCCCAGGTTGTTCCAGTAATTGCTTTCGTCCCCCACGCTGTTCCAGTAAGTAGCTCTCGTCCCCCAGGCTGTTCCAGTAACTAGCTCTCGTCCCCCAGGCTGTTCCAGTAAGTAGCTCTCGTCCCCCAGGCTGTTCCAGTAATTGCTCTCGCCCTCAGGCTGTTCCAGTAAGGCGCTGTCGTCCCCCAAGCTGTTCCAGTAAGTAGCTCTCGTCCCCCGGGCTGTTCCAGTAAGTAGCTCTCGCCCCAAGGCTGTTCCAGTAATTGCTTTCGCCCCAAGGCTGTTCCAGTAAATAGCTCTCGTCCCCCAGGCTGTTCCAGTAAGTAGCTCTCGCCCCAAGGCTGTTCAGTCCAGTAATTGCTCTCGCCCCCAGGCTGTTCGAGTAAGCCAGTAATTGCTCTCGCCCCCAGGCTGTTCCAGTAAGTAGCTCTCGTCCCCCAGGCTGTTCCTGTAAGTAGTTCTCGCCCCCAAGGTATTCCAGCAATTGCTATCGTCCCCCAGGCTGTTCCAGTAAGTAGCTATCGTCCCCCAGGCTGTTCCAGTAATTGCTCTTGCCCCCAAGGCTGTTCCAGTAATTGCCTATCCCCCTCCCCCGGCTGTTCCATCAAGTTAGACGAATCAGACGAACATTGGAACCGTTTCAAGTGGTGACGTTGGGGAAACTTCTGCGAAACGAGGTGGAGCGCATAATTATGGGCTTTTCCGAGCGCGTAGATACCATCTTGAACAACTGAACTGAACTGAACTGAGCCGAGCTGAACTGAACTGAACTGAACTGAGCCGAGCTGAACTGAACTGAACTGAACTGAGCCGAACTGAACTGAACTGAACTGAACTGAGCCGAACTGAACTGAACTGAACTGAACTGAGCCGAGCTGAACTGAACTGAACTGAACTGAGCCGAGCTGAACTGAACTGAACTGAACTGAACCGAGCCGAGCTAAACTGAACTGAACTGAACTGAGCCGGGCTGAACTGTTCCAGCAAGCAGATGACGTCGCCCAGGGTTTTTTTCCAGCAAAGCGTCGTGTCTACACTCACTTACTGCCACAACTATAAAACTGTACGGGGTCAGTCAGTGAAGCGAGTCACAGCCGCAAGCCAGCGACTGGCGTGGATGTGACTGAGTCTTCAAAGATGCGCCGAGTCGGGAGAGAGGAGGCGGGGGGATGTATGGCGGAGGGGGGCGACGGGGTGACGGGGGGCGGAGGTGGGGGTGGGGGTGGGGGGGGGGCGGAAGGGAGGGGCGGATTTGTTTCACGTCCGTTCTCGCATCGATCGATCGCCCCCCAGTGGAAGCTGAGATAATTTATAATGAGGAGGAAAGTCAAAGGGTTTAGGCAGCACATAAACTCGTGTCCCTGAATCCTGGCCGACGCGGTGATGTAACGGAAAATAAATAAGCTGACGTCAGTCGATAGTAGGGCCGTTTCGATTGGCTGGGTGTGGCCGCAGCCAAGCCGTTGGGACTTTCATGGTTGTCGGGCGATGCGATTGGCTGAAATGTAGGCGAGTACTAATGGCGGTTGGCTGAGGGGTCAGGGGGGATTGGGGGGGGGGGGGGAAAAAAAGGGGGACCCCTGAGCTAGAAAGATGGTATTCCGGGATGGGCCGCAGACAGAAGAGACGGGAAAAGGACAGATGGACAGAGGCGGGGGGGGGGGGGGGGGGGGGGGGTGAATAGATGGGAAAAAAGGGAAGGGGGGGGGCCGGGGGGAGGCGGGGGGGGGAGAGAGAAAATGGGGGGGGAAGGGGAAAAAGAAAGGAGAGAGTGGGGGGGGGGAGAAAAAAGAGGGGGAAAGGGGAGGGGGGGAGAGAGAGTAGGGAAAGGAGAAAAAGAGAAAAAGAGAGTGGGGGGGAGAGAGAGAGGGGGGGGGGGGAGGGGAAGAGGGGGAGTGGGGGGGAGAGGGAGGGAGAGGGGGGGGGGGAGGAGGGGGGGGAGAAGAGATGGGGGGAGAGAAGTGGGGGGAGGAGGGAGAGGGGGGGAGGAGGGGGGGGGGGGGAGGGGTGGGAGGGAGGGGGGGGGAGAGAGAGGGGGGGAGAAGAGGGGGGGGAGGGGAGGGGGGGAAAAGGGGAAGGAAAGGGAGAAAACAGAGAGGAAGGAGAGGGGAGAGAGGGGGGGGGCAGGGAAAAAAAGGAAGAAAAAAGGGGGGTGGGGGGGGGAAAAAAGAGGGGAAAGAAAAAAGGGGCCGGTAAACAAAGGGGGGGGGGGGGGGGGGGGAAACAAAAAAGGAAAAGGGGGGGGGGGGGGAAAACAAGGGGCATAGGGCGGGGAAAGTGGGGGGGGGGGGGGGGGCAGAGGGAGAAAGGAAGGACAAACAGAAGAGCGAAAAAACCGGAATGCGAGACAAAACGGGAAAAGAGACTGACGTCCTCACAGTCGATGGAGGCCAGAATGGACGATGTTTGTAGCTGCTACCACAACTCCTTGCCTC
>JABMCL010000921.1:7500-15000 GCA_018857735.1 Alviniconcha marisindica | reverse complement strand
TCTGTTGCGTTTTCCAGTTTCCCTAACAAAAAACCTCTCCCCACCCCCCCCCCCCCACCCAACACCACCACCACCCCATGGTTTTTTGTTGCTGCTTCCAGACTTTATGTCTCTAACCTCACCCCCCCCTCACCCCCTTTTAAGCCCCCCCACCCCCGTATTCTGTTGCTGTTTCCAGACTTTTGTGCCCCCAACCCCCCCCCCTACCCCCCCCCCCCCATTTTTTGCTTCCCCTGCCCCCTTTCCCCTTTCCAAAAAATGGTTTTTCACTTTGAATTCCAAAAAAAACCCCGAGGATGAAAAACCCTTTATTTTTAGGGTATTGAAATTGTCGCTTCTACGTTAACTGCTGCTAATCTGCAGCAAAGGAAAGGTTCTCCATCTGTTATGGCTACGTAAGAGTAGTAAGGTTGCTGCAGCAAAGGAAAGGTTCTCCATCTGTTATGGCTACGTAAGAGTAGTAAGGTTGCTGCAGCAAAGAAAAGGCTCTCCATCTGTTATGGCTACGTAAGAGTAGTAAGGTTGCTGCAGCAAAGAAAAGGTTCTGCACTTATTCTGGATACGCAGTGCTGACTGCTGTTGCGTTAGAATCCTGAGAAGTGTTTCTGCAGTCCGGCTAAGCAGGAACGGTTGCTGCGTTGCAGTCAAAAAATGTTTCTGCATTTGTTCTGACTACGCAGTAACGGTTGCTGCATTGCAATCAAGAAATGGTTCTGCTACGCAATTATGGTTGCTGCATTTGTTCTGGCTGCATTGTTTGCTAAGCAGTAACGGTTGCTGCATTGCAATCAAGAAATGTTTCTGCATTTGTTCTGGCTAAGCAGTAATGGTTGCTGCTTTGCAATCAAGAAATGTTTCTGCATTTGTTTTGGCTACGCAATTATGGTTTCTGCATTGCAATCAAGAAATGTTTCTGCATTTGTTCTGGCTAAGCAGTTACGGTTGCTGCATTGCAATCACGAAATGTTTTTTTGCATTTATTCTGGCTACTTGCAGTAACAGTTGAGTGTTGCTCTGCAGCTAAGAAATGTTTCTGCATGTATTCAAGATACGCAGTAACCGTTGTTGCATTGCATATGTTTTAAAATGAATTTTGAATACGCGTGAGTTGAAATATGTATAGATAGAGAATTGTTGTTTTAGGCTAATTTAAGTAACATAACTATTGATGTGTGTTCTATTGCATTTGTTGATCTGCACAGCGCTAAGAGCTCATATAATTGTTGTTGAGGCGCTATATAAATAGATTATTATTATTATTATTATTATTATTATTATTGCAATCAAAACATGTGTGTGTTTTTTTGCGTTCTGACTGAGCTGCAACGGATGGTGCTATGCAATCAAGAAATGAGTCTGCGTTTGTTCTGGCTGCGTACAGTGACGGTTCAGTGTCGCACAGCAGTCACGAAAAGGCGCTGTGTTTAATCTGGATCTGTAGTCACGATTGCTGTACTACATCCACGTAAAGGCTCTGTATTTACCGGTTCTGGATCTGTAGTCATGGTTGCTGTACTAACCAAGGGAAAGGCTCTGTATTTACCGGTTCTGGGGCCT
Source organism: Alviniconcha marisindica (assembly GCA_018857735.1). Taxonomy (NCBI): domain Eukaryota; kingdom Metazoa; phylum Mollusca; class Gastropoda; family Provannidae; genus Alviniconcha; species Alviniconcha marisindica. Next base: position 13,443 of record JABMCL010000921.1, on the reverse strand, counting down.
GTAGTCACGGTTGGTGTACTACATCCAAGTAAAGGCTCTGTATTTACCGGTTCTGGATCTGTAGTCACGATTGCTGTACGTAGTAAAGGCTCTGTATTTACTGGTTCTGGGGTCTGTAGTCACGGTTGCTGTACTACATCCAAGTAAAGGCTCTGTATTTACTGGTTCTGAATCTGTAGTCACGGTTGTTGTACTGCAGCCAAGTAAAGGCTCTGTATTTATTGATTCTGGATCTGCAGTAACGGCTGCAGTACTGCAGCCAAGTAAAGGCTCTGTATTTATTGATTCTGGATCTGCAGTAACGGCTGCAGTACTGCAGCCAAGTAAAGGCTCTGTATTTATTGATTCTGGATCTGCAGTAACGGCTGCAGTACTGCAGCCAGGTAAAGGCTCTGTATTTACTGGTTCTGGATCTGTAGTCACGGTTGCTGTACTGCAGCCAAGTAAAGGCTCTGTATTTACTGGTTTTGGGGTCTGTAGTCACGGTTGTTGTACTACAGCCAAGTAAAGGCTCTGTATTTACTGGTTTTGGGGTCTGTAGTCACGGTTGTTGTACTGCAGCCAAGTAAAGGCTCTGTATTTACTGGTTCTGAATCTGTAGTCACGGTTTTTGTACTGCAGCCAAGTAAAGGCTCTGTATTTATTGATTCTGGATCTGTAGTCACAATTGCTGTACGTAGTAAAGGCTTTGTGTTTACTGGTTCTGGATCTGCAGTAACGGTTTTTGTACTGCAGCCAGGTAAAGGCTCTGTATTTACCGGTTCTGGATCTGTAGTCACGATTGCTGTACGTATTAAAGGCTCTGTATTTACCGGTTCTGGCTCGGCAGTAACGGTTGCTGTACGTAGTAAAGGCTCTGTATTTACTGGTTCTGGATCTGTAGTCACGATTGCTGTACTGCAGCCAAGTAAAGGCTCTGTATTTATTGATTCTGGATCTGCAGTAACGGCTGCAGTACTGCAGCCAAAAAACTCGTTTTTAGATTCTATCGAGTAACGGCTGCAGTACTGCAGCCAAGTAAAGGCTCTGTATGTACCGGTTCTGAATCTGTAGTCACGGCTTCTGTACTGCAGCCAGGTAAAGGCTCTGTATTTACCGGTTCTGGATCTGTAGTCACGATTGCTGTACGTATTAAAGGCTCTGTATTTACCGGTTCTGGCTCGGCAGTAACGGTTGTTGCAACGCAGCCAAGAAATATAGCCGCGCATGCTTCGCCTGCTACCATCAATTCTGTCTCTCTGATTTGTTTTTTGTTTTTGTTTTATTTTTTGAAAACTGATACTGCTAGCAAAATCAATACACACGAAACAACAACAACATCTGGGAGGGAAAAGGCTGTTTGTTGGCGAGTTGAAACAGGATCAAGGCACACAAAACAACAACAAAACCCGGAGAGAGAGAGAGAGAAAAAAAAAAAAACGGTCGGGAATTTGCACAAAAAAAACAACAACAACAAAATCGGGAGAGAGAGAGAGAGAGAGAGAGAGCTGTCTGTTGGCGGGTTGAAACAAGATCAAGGCACGCAAAAGGTTAAACTTGAAAGAAAGCTGATTGTAATTAAAGATATTTCTTCTGTTTTCGCGTTTGTTTGTGCTCTATCTGTTTGTTTGTCGTCTCAAAAAAGGCGCGTGCACCGGAAATTTGTATTGTTTTGTGTTGTCTAATTAAAATCTGCTCTCTTTTTAACATTTCCTTTCGTTTTGTTCTCCAAACTGGTAGCGTTCGGAAAATAATCAAGTCACACAAAACGTATCTGTTACAGCGGATTGGCTGGTGTTCGTGTTCTTCTGCAAATGAATCAGCAGGCGAAAGTTGCGTCATTTTCTTCTCTTCCTTGTTTCTTTGAAACTTTCTGTTCTACAGGTTGTGAAGTGTAGTGTGCAGATTTCGCAACAAAAATAAAATTGACGTAGAGCCGGGAATGAGAGTTTGTAATGTAACTTGTACACGAACAAGCCATTGTTATTGATCTTGAAAAAGCGTGATGTGCTCACCTTTGTCGGAGAGATACGGCGCCGGAGAAGTAACCTCTGTTGGTCGTCGTCGTCGTCGTTGTAGTCGTCGTCGTCGTCGTCGTAGTAGTAGTAGTAGTAGTAGCAGCAGCAGCAGCAGTAGCAGTAGTAATAGTAGTAGTAGCAGCAGCAGCATTAGTATTAGCAGTAGTAGTAGTAGCAGCAGCAGCAGCAGCAGTAGCAGTAGTAATAGTAGTAGTAGCAGCAGTAGCAGTAGTAATAGTAGTAGTAGCAGCAGCAGCATTAGTACTAGCAGTAGTAGTAGTAGCAGCAGTAGCAGTAGCAGCAGCAGCAGCAGCAGTAGTAGTAGTAGTAGCAGCAGCAGTAGTAATAGTAGTAGCAGCAGCAGTAGCAGCAGCAGTAGTAATAGTAGTAGCAGCAGCAGTAGCAGTAGCAGTAGTAGTAGTAATAGTAGTAGTAGTAGTAATATTAGTAGCAGCAGCAGTAGCAGCAGTAGCAGTAGTAGTAGCAGCAGCAGCAGCAGTAGTAGTAGTTTCTGTGAATTAAAACACCAAGTTACTTACTATTTATGAATTAACTGTTTGTTGCAGGAAGAAGGAAGGACTAGTGGCGCAGCGGCGCGGCACAGCAGCAGTGCGTGTAGCGCGCGCAGCAAAGCGGTAGTGTGGGAAACGGAGAGTAGCGGCGCAACAGTGCGCAGCGCAGTACGTGTAACGCGCGGAAAAAACAAAGGTAGTCGAGCAGGAAACAGCAAAAAAACAGCCCCAGGGAAGTAGTAGTAGCAGCAGCAGCAGCAGTAGTAGTAGTTTCTGTGAATTAAAACACCAAGTTACTTACTATTTATGAATTAACTGTTTGTTGCAGGAAGAAGGAAGGACTATTGGTCTCAAACATTTCGCACGTTTAATATTGCGCTGTTAAAGGGTCGGCCTGCCTATACATAGCGGGCCGGAATATTTGAAACAAATTCACTTCAAAGTATGACACGGTCACATCGCTGCTGGTTTATCACAAATATCTGAAGATCAAACCATCGCTTGAATACACTTGGCACAGACATAAAATTCCCTTTCAGCTTTCTATCTGCTTAATCGTTGTGTTGATGAAAGTGAAGTTTTGTGTTATTTCAAGACTGAAACGCGAGGACAATTTCATATACAAATGGGCGGGGCTTATCTAGTGATGTGGACAGTGTTGTGCTTTCAGTTTCACACACATCCGTCACTTCGATTGGCGCGAGTGCGCATGCGCGATATTTTCACAGCCCGAAGATATACCTTCGGGAATCGAGGCTTTAAAATCAGCGTTCGGTAAAATCCAAGGAGACATGGTTCAGGAGCTGTGTGAGAGTCGAGGTGGACGTCCTGGACTGTCCGTCCTAACGAGCCTTCTGGTTTCCGTGGACGTAAAGATTTATTGCACCGTGCTTCGGCATTGGTCACAACTTGTCCCTAATATGTCAACTGACATCTGAGGACATAAAGCATCACTTCATCATCATCATCAATCCAAGGAGACGGTCGGAAATTCCTGGATCGTTTTAAAAGTTATATCGGGTCACAAATATCATCACAATCATTGAATGAGGTCCATATCTACCAATTACAGCTGAAATCCACAACAAAAGTGGCGTCACGGATTGCAAATGGCGAACGAAGCCGACGAAGTGCTGCTAGGTTATCGGCCTCGTTAAACAAACTACGGCAATTAAAAACCACCGAAAATGTACGGAAAGAATTGCAGTGAGAACGTTGGTCGTGAGTACGATTGTCTTGCCAAAATCGGCACTAAGGAAGCTTCACGTTGTTACTGGAAACTAGGTCAAACGTCAAAGGGCAACATGCGCCGACTGGAACTGACAATCAAAGACAAATATTGAAAATAAATCACTTTTGTGCGGATTTGGCTGTAATCGTAGATATGGATCTCATTTAATGATTGTGATGATATTTGTGACCCAAAATAACTTTTAAAACGGTCCAGGAATTTCCGACCGTCTCCTTGGATTTTACCCAGCGTTCTTTTTAACCGTTTGCTTTTCGTGGCTGGGTGTGTCTGCAGCCGTGTTGCCGGATGGGACACGACTCTTTCTGTTGACTGTCTGTTAACTGTTGACTGTCTGTTAACTGTCAACAGTCGATCATCACTGTGAGTCGGCGGCGCGGAGAGAGAACACTCAGAACTAAAGGGGTTAAACTGATTGATTGGATGACCGTTACGTGCTAAACTTTTCGTTTGGAGATTTCTCCTTAGTAAAAATTTAATGCAACTTCGTGGAGTCCTTGGTTGCGAATATACGACCCCCCCCCTCCCCCCCCACCCCCACCCCCCCCCTACCCTCCCTATACTGTCTTATGACTTTGCCCCTCACAATTAATGAAAATCCCAATTAAAATGGCTCTCATCGCTGTCCATCCTATAATGCAGAAGTCGTTGGCTGACTAGTGACTTCGAGTTCAGTGTCGCTTTACGTCCACAGAGACCGTAAGGACTGTTCGGGACGGTGAACCCAGGACGTCCACCTCGACTTTCACACAGCTCCTGACCTCTGGATGAATGACTGATGGCTTCTTCTTTCATCGTGTATTACGTCCACAAAAAAACATAAGGCTTATTAGGGACGGGAAATGGGGTTGCGGGGTCGGGTAGAGAGAGATGAATAGCTCGACCAAGCGATCCGACCCGCAGAGACGGAAGAGAGAGTCAGCCAGAACGACTGATGAAGTAACGGTGAACACGGTGCGTAACGTCCACAGAAACCATAAGGTTGGTTAGGGACGGGGGGAAGGGGGTATGGAGGTGGGGAAGAGGAAAGGTTATATACCTATCCTTTCACTGTCACCACCAGAATGACTCCTGCAGTAAGATGGGGGAGCGATGGAGCCATCCCACCCCAAACCCAAAACCCCCCACCTACCCCCACCCCTACCCCCACACCACCACTACCCCCCCTTCAAACCCCACCCCACCTACCCCACCACCACTACCCCACCCCTCCCCACCCTACCACTACCCCCCACCCTATCCACCCCCCCCCCCACCCTACTCCCACACCCCCACCCCACCTTTCCACCTACCACCCCACCCCTATCCCCCACCCCCTACCCCACCCCACCCACCCCACCTATCCCACCCCACCCCCCCCTACCATTTTCCGCAATTACCCCTATCCCACCCCCACAACACCTCCCCACCCCCCCTCCCCCCCTCCACCCCCCCTACACCCCAGCTCCCACCCCTGCCACTACCCCACAAACCCCTACCCCCACCCACCACTACCACCCTACACCCTACCCACCCGCCCCCCACCCCTCCCATCCACCTACCCACCCACCCCCACCCCCTCCACCCCTACCCCACCCCACCCCTTCCACCCTCCCCCCCCCCACCACTATACCCACCGCCCCCCATCCCCTTTTTCCATCCCATCCCACCCCCCTACCCCACCCCACCACTTTTCCCCTCCCGCCCCCACCCTCCATCCCACCCCACCCCCCACCCCCCCACCACTCCCCCTCCCCGTCCCCCCCCCTCCCCCCCACCCCCCCCCAGCCCCCCCCGAAGGACTCTCGTTCGCTGCCAGAAACCTCTCCGGAGATGACGCTGCGTTAAACACGTCGGACTCTATTTAAAGGCACGGCGACCTGTTCCCGTCTGTGAGCCGGTTTGGCCCAGCGGTAAGGCGTTAGGCTGGTAAGCAGAGGGACCTCGGGTCGAATCCGCTTCTGCACTCCTTTCTCTTCAAAAGTTGCGGTCTGTGGACACTGTCTTGTTTGTGACTTTGTCCCTCACAATTAACGAAACATTAAAATGGCTCCCATCGCTGCCCATCCTAATGCAGGAGTCATTCTGGTGGTGACAGTGTAGCGATAGGTATATAATCTCCCTCTTCCCCCACCGCCATACCCCCCCCCCCCCCCCTCCCCCCATCTCCCCGTCCCTAATAATAAGCCTTATGGTTTGTGTGGAC
>JABMCL010003917.1:0-24952 GCA_018857735.1 Alviniconcha marisindica | reverse complement strand
GGGGGGGGGGGGGGAGGGGGGGGGGAAGGGGGAGGGAGAGGGGGGGGGGGAAAAAGGGAGAAGGGGGGGGGGGGGGAGGGGGGAGGGAAGGGGGTGGGGGAGGGGGAGGGGAAAAAAGGGGGGGGGGGGGGAGGGGGGGGGAGGGGGGGGGGGGGGGGGGGGGGGGGGGGGAGAAGGGGGGGGGGGAGGGGGGGGGGGGAAAAAAAGGGGAGGAGAGAAGGGGAAAGGGGGGGAGGGGGGGGGGGGAGGGGGGGGGGGAGGGGGAGGGGAAAGGGGGGGGGGGAGGGGGGGGGGGAGGGGGGGAGGGAGGGGGGAGGGGGGGAGGGGGGGGGGGGGGGGGGGGGGGGGGGGTGGGGGGGGGGGGGGGGGGGGGGGAAAAGGGGGGGGGGGGAGGGAAGGGGGGGGGGGGAGAGAGAGGGAGGGGGGGGGGGGGGGGGGGGGGGGGAGGGGGGGGGGGGGGGGGGAGGGGGGGGGGGGGGGGGGGGAGGGGGGGGGGGGGGGGGGAAAAGGGGGGGGGAGAGGGGGGGGGAAAAGGGGGGGGAGGGGGGGGGGAGGGGGGGGGGGGGGGGGGGGGGGGGGGGGGGGGGGGGGGGGGAGAGGGGGGGAGGGGGGGGGGGGGAGGGGGGGGGGGGGGGGGGGGGGAGGGGGGGGAGGGGGGGGGAGGGGGGGGGGGGAAGGGGGGAAGGGGGGGGGGGGAGGGGGGGGGGGGAGGGGGAAGGGGGGAGGGGGAGGGGGGGGGGGGAAGGGGGGGGGGGGGGGGGGGGGGGGGGGGGAAGGGGGGGGGAGGGGGGGGGGGAAAAGGGGGGGGGAAGGGGAAAGGGGGGAGGGGGGGGGGAGGGGGGAAGGGGGGGGGGGGGGGGGGGGGGGGGGGGGGGAGAAAAAGGGGAGGGGGGGGGGGGGAAAGGGGGGGGGGGGGGGGGAGGGAAGGGGAGGGGGGGGGGGGGGGGGGGAGGGGGGGGGGGGGGGGGGGGGGAGGGGGGGGGGGGGAGGGGGAGGGGGGGGGGGGGGGGGGGGGGGGGGAGGGGGGGGGGGGGGGGGGGGGAGGGGGGGGGGGGAGGAGAGAGGGGGGGGAGGGGGAGGGGGGGAAAGGGGGAAGGAAAGGGAGGGGGGGGGAAAGGAGAAGGGAGGAGGGAAAGAGAAAGGGGGGAAGGGTGAGGAGGGGGTAGCCCCAGAGCCTAATTGTCATAAGCGAAGAGGGGGGAGAGGGGGAAAAAGGAATAGTGGAGGGGGAAAGGGGGGGGGAGACCCCCCCCCTAGGTGTTTCATACGTCAGGGGGGGGAAGGAGGGGGGGGGGAAAGGGGAAGGGGGGGTGGCATAAAAAGGGGGGGTGGGAGGGGAGAAGGGGGGGGGGGAGGGGGGGGGGAGGAGGAAGGGGGGGGGAGGAAAAGGGGAAAAGGGGGGGGGGGTAGAAAAGGGGGGGGGAAAAAAGGCCACGGGGAGAAAGGGGGGGAAAGGGGGGGGGGGGGGGGGGGGGAAGAGGGGGGGGAGAGTGGGGGGTGGGGGGGGAGGGGGGGGAGAATAGGGGGGGGGGGAGGGAAGGGAGGGGGGGAGGAAAGGGGGGGAGGAAGGGGGGGGGGGGAAGGGGGGGGGGGGGTGGGAGGGGAAAGGGAGGAGGGGGGGGGGGGGGGGGAAAGGGGAAGGGGGGGGGGAGAGGAGGAAGGAGGGGAGGGGAGGGGGGGGGGGGGGGGGGGGGGAAAAGGGGGAAGGAAGGGAAGGGGAAGGAAGGTGGGGGGGGGGGGGGGAGGGAGGAGGGAAGGGGAGAGAGGGGAGAAGGGAGGGGGAAGGGGGGAGAGGAGGAGAGAGAGGGAAGAGGGGGGGAGAGAGGGGAAAAGGGGGGGAGGGGAGGGGGGGGAGAGGGGAGGAAAGGGGGAAGAAAAGGGGAGAGAAAAAGGGGGGGGAAGGGGGAAAGAGGGAGGGGGGGGAAAGAAAAGGAGAAGGGGGGGGGGGAGACAGAGAGGGGGGGGAAGGGGGGGAAGGGGGGGGAGGGGGGGAAGGAAGGGAGGGGGGGGGAGGAGGGGGGGGGAAGGGAAGGGGAAGGAGTGGGAAGAAAGGGGGGAGACAGGAAGAAAAGGGAAGAGGGGGGGGGAAAGGGGAGGAGGGAAGGGGTAGAGGGAGAGAGGGGGGGGGGGGGGGGAGGGGGATGGGGGGGGTGAGGGGGGGGGGAGGTGGGAAGAGGGGGGAAGGAGAGGGGGGGAGGGAAGGGGGGGGGGAGAAGGAGAGGGGAGGGGGGAGGAGGGGAAGGGAGGGGAGGGGGGGGGGGAAAAGAGGGGGAGAGGAAGGGAGGGAGAAAAGGAGGAAAGAGAGAAAGAGGGGGGGGGGAGTAGAAGTGGGAGAGGGGGGGGGGGGGGGGGGGGGTGAGGGGGAGGGGGGGGGGGGAGGAGGGGGAGGGAGAGGAGAGGGGGGGAGAGAGAGGGAAGGGGGAGGGGGGGGGGGGGGAAAGGGGGAGGAGGGAGGGAAAAGGAAAGAGAGAGAGGGGAAGGGGGGGGGAGAGGGGGGAAGGAGAGAACGTGGAAGAGGTGGAGGGAGGGGAGGGAGAGGGGGGGGAGGGGGGGGGGGAGGAGGGGGGGAAGAGAAAGGGAGGGGGAAGATGGGGAAAAGGGGGAAGGAGGGGGGGAAGGGGAGGAGGGGGGGAGGGGGGGGACGGGAAAGGGGGGAAAGGGGGGAGGTGGAGGGGGAGGGGAAGGAGGGGGGGGGGGGGGGGAGGGGGGGAAGGCACACAACGGAGAGGGGGAGAAGAGAGGGGGGGAGGGGGGAAGGGAGGGGGAGGGGGGGGTGAAGAGAAGGGAGGGAGAGGAGGGGAGGGGGGAAAGGTGGGAAAGAGGGGGGAGGGGAAGAGGGAGGGGAAAAAGGGGGGGAGGGAGGGGGGGAGGGGAAGGGGGGGGGGGGGGAAAGGGGAAGGGGGGAAGGAGGGGGGGGGGGGGGGGGGGAGGGGGGGGGGAAGAGGGGGGAGGGAGAGGGGGTAGGGGGGGGGGAAGGGGAAGGGGAAGGGAGAAAAAAAGGGGAGGGAGGGAGGGAAGGGGGGGGGGGGGGAGGATCCAAATTTTTTTTTGGGGGGGAAGGGCCCGCGTGCGAGACCGGGGGTCGGGGGGCTGGGGGGGGGGGGGACCCCCCCCCAAACAAAAAAAAAAAACAAAAAAACAAAAACATCGGGTTCGGGGTTTTGATTTCCTGGCTTTTTTGGTTTGGTACAAAAAATCGTGGACCATAGGAAACAAAAAAAATTAAATTAAAAAAAAAAACTCCCACCCGCCCCAAACGGGGGGGGGGGCCCCCGTTTTTCTGGGGGGGTTCCCCCCCCACTTCCGTCTTTCCCGGGGGGGCACCAGGGGGGGGTTTCCTCACGGGCCGGTGCCAAAACCCCGGTCCCCACACGGGGGGGGGAATATTTTCCTGATGGGGGCCAGGGGGGGGGGGGGGGGGGGGGGGGGGGGGGGGGGGGGGGGGGGGGGGGGGGGGGGGGGGGGGGGGGGGGTGGTGGGGAACCCCCCCCCCAAAAACAAACCCCGTTTTTTTTTTGGGGTTTTTTTCTGGGGTTTTTCTTACAAAAAACACGGGGGGAAAAAAAAAAAAAAAAAAAAAAACAAAAAAACAAAAAAACCCCGTTTGGTTGTGGGGGGAAAAACAACTGCAAGGGAAAAAAAAAAAAAAAAAAGCAAGGGAAAAAACGGGGGGAGTTCCTTGGTTGGAGGGAAACCCAAAAAAAACAAAAAACCCCAACCCCCACAAATTACCCCCCTCCCCCAAAAAAAAAAAAAAAAAACACCCAAAAAAACTGTTCCCCCGCCCCCACAACCACCCGGCCCCTACACCCCACCACACCACCAGGGGAAAAAACCCCCCCCCCCCCCCACCCCCCCCACCAAACCCCCCCCCCCACCCCCCCCCACACAAAAAAACCCCACAAAACAAACACACACACCAAAAACCAAAAAAAACCCCCCCCAACCCCCACAACACTCCCACCCCTTCCCAAAAATAAAGTGTAAACACGAACTGACGTACTAGTGCCACCGCCCACCCAACTACCCCCCCCCCACAAAAAACACAAAACCCCAAAACCCCCCCCCCCACCCAAACACACCCCCCCCCCAACCCCCCCCCAACCCCCCCAAACCCCCCCCACCCCCCCACCCCCCCCCCCCCCCAAAACCCCAAAAAACCCATCAGCATTTTTTACCAAATGCCCCCCCCCACCCACACCCCCCCCCCCCACCCCCCCCAAACGTTTCCTGCTTTGTTTCAAAAGGGGCCACCGTCGGGGCCCGGCCCCACCCCCCACAACCCACCCCAAAAACCCCCCCCCCCCCCCACCCCACACCCCAAACCCCCTGCCCCAATAGATTAACCACAACCCCACACCCACACCCCCCCAACCCAAAAAAGGGGAATTAAACCCCACCACACCCATAAAAACCACCCCCACACAACCACCAAAAAAAAAAAAAAAAAAAAGAATAAACCACAAACCCCCCCCCCCCCCCCCCACACCCAAAAAACCAATTCACACTGCCAGTTACACGACCGTGCACCCCACAACAAAACTAACCCCAACCCCCCCCCCCAAACCCCCGGGGGCGCCGCCGGGGCCCGCAAAAACAACCCAACACCCCCACCAACCCAAAACATTAAACACCCAACCCCCCCCGGGCAACCACAAAAAAACCACAAAAACCACCCCCCCCACCCCCACCCAAAACCCCCCCCCAACACCCCCCCCCACCCCCCCCCCCAACCACCCCACCAAAAAAAACCCAAAACCCCCCACCCCCCCCCACCCCCCCCCACCAAACCCCCCCCCCCCACCCCCCCAACCCCCACAAACACCCACACAACCCCCCCCAAACCCACCAACCCACACCCAACCCCCCCACCCCCCCCCCACAGTCATCGGGGAAAGGTTAAAAAAAAAACACGGGGGGGAATAAAAAAAAAAAAAAAAACTCAAAGGGGGGGGGGGGGGGGGGGGGGTGAACTCGGCCCCCCAACCACCCGGGGGCCATTTTTTTTTTTCAACCCCGCCCCGGCCGGCGCCCGCCGGGTCCGGGTGGGGCCCGGGCCCACCACCAAGGGGGGGGAAAAAACCAAACCCCCCCCCACACCCCCCCCCCCCACCCCACCCCCCCCACACCCCCCCCCCCCCCAACAAACCACCCAACCCCCCCCCCCCAACCCCCCCACCCCCACCCCCCCCCCCCCCAACCCACCCCCAAAACAAACACCCCCCCCCCCCCAAAAAAACCACCCCACCACACCCCCCCCCAAAAACCCCCCCACCCCCCCCCACCCCCCCAACCAAAAACAACACCACACCCCAAACAAAAAACAAAAAAACACAACCCCCCCAACCACATAACCGCAACCCCAACCCGCCAAACCCACCCCCCCCACCACCCCGGCGGGGGCCCCCGCCCCCCACTCCTTTCTTCCCAAACCCCCACCCCCACCCCCCACCCACCCCCCCAACCGCGGCCCCCGGAAAGGGCAACCGGCCCCAAAGGCCAAAACCCACCCCCCCCCCCACGCAAAACCAAACCCCCACACCACCCCGGCCCCCCCACAACGGCCCACGGGGCGGGGGCGGGGCACGGGCCACAACCCGGGGCACCCCCCCACCCCGGGCAAAAACCCCACCCGCCATTTCGGGCCAACCCGCCAAAACGGGGGGGCCCAAACGCCACGGCCACCGGGGCCCCCCCAAAACCCCACCCAACCCAACCCCACCCCCCAACCAAAAAACCCCCCACATTTTTTTTTAAGGGGTTTTTTTAAAAAAAAAAAAACAAAAAAAAAAAACGGGGGAAAAAAAAAAAAAATAAAAAAAAAAAAACTTCAGGATATTCAATGTATTTGATTTTTAAGGGGGGGTGGGGGGGGGGGGGGGGACCAAAAAACTGAGTAGTTCAACAGGGTCAAATTTCAGAACGGGTCTAGGTCAGCCATCTTTCCTCATTTTCCCGGGTTTTTTTTTCGTTTTTTAGGTTTTTTTTTTTGGAAAAAAAAAAAAAAAAAAAAAAGGGCGGAAAAAAAATTGGGGGGGGGGCCCCCGGCAAAAAAAAAATTTTCGCCCCATTTTTTGTTTTTGGGGAAAGTTTTTTTTTGGTTTTCCACTAATAAAAAAATTTTACACCCCCTTTTAAAATGTTTTTTTTTTTTTTTTATTTTTTTTTATTTTTCAAATTTTTTTTTTTTTTTAATTTTTTAATAAAAAAAAAAAAAAAAAAAACCTTTTTCCTTCTTTCTTGCTTTTTCTTTTTCTTTTTTTTTTTTCCCTGTAGTTTTTTCTTCTTTTCCTGCTTTTCTTTGCCATTTTTTGTATTTTTTTTTTTTCCCTGTTTTTTTCTTTCCCCTTTCTTCTTCACCACTTTTCTTTCCTTTTTTTTTTTTAATTTTTATTTTAAAATTGTTTTTTTTTTAAATTTTTTAAATTTTTTGCAAGGTCCCTTTTTCTTTTTCCTCCTTTCTTTCTTCATTTTTTTTTCTTCTTTTTTGTTTCCCGCGGTTTTGGTTTTTTTTTTTTTTTTTTAAAAACAAAAAACCCCCCGTTTAAAAAAAGTTGGTTTGGGGAAAAAAAAAAATTCCTTTGGGTTTTTTTTAAGAAAGGGGGCTTTTTTTTACGGGGGCAAGTTTCCCATTTTTCCTTGGTTTTTTTTCAAAAAAATTTTAAAAAAAAAAAAAAAATGGTAAAAAAAAAAAATTTTTTAAAAATCATTATTGCTGGGCTTTTTTAAAAAAAAAAAGGGAGTTTAATTTAGGGGGGCTGGGGATCGTTTAAAATATTTCAGGGTTGTGGGGGCCAAAAAAAAAAAACAAAAAAAATAAAAAAAAAAAAAAAAAAAAAAAAAAAAAAAACGGGGGTGGAAACAAGGGGCTTGCCATATAAATGAGACTGTCAAAAAAAAAAAAAGGGGGGGGGGGGGTTTAAGGGGGAAAAAAAAAAAAAAAAAAACCCAACAGGCATCAATAGTCTCGGAAAAAGGAGTATTCAAATAAAAATAAAATTCTTTTTCAAGAGAAGAAAAAAAAAAACCCACCCCCCCCCCCCCCCCAGTCGTTTTGGGGGGGGGGGGGGGGGAAAAAAAAAAAGGGGGGCCACCCATCGTTTTGGCTTTTTGGTACGGTTTCTGCCCCCCCCAAAAACAGGTGGGGGCCTTGCCGGGTTTTCCGGGTTCCCACAATTTTAAAATTCAGCGGGGGCCCTTTTTTTTCATCCATTAATGCACGTTTGGGGGGAAAAAAAGGGGGGGGGGGGGTTTTTGGGGGGAGTTTGGGTTCTTTTGGCAAGTGGGGGGGGGGAAAAAATTTTTAACCAACCCGGGGTAGGTCGGAAAAAAAACAAAAAAACACAGTTTCCTGATTCCTGGAAGAAGAAAAAACACGGGGGGAAAAAAAAAAAAAATTTTTAAAAAAAAAAAACTTCTTTTTAACCCCACTCGGAGGGTTGTTGGGGCAAGGGGCGGCTGGAAAAAAAGGGGGGGCTGGAAAAGGCAATGTGGGGGAATTGGGTAGGTGGAAAAAACATGGGCCCAAATACAAAAAAAAAACTTTTGGGGCCCGTAAAAAACCTGCCATGTACTTAAACCTTAAACGGCCTTTAAGGTTTTTTCTTTTTCCCCCAAAAAAAAAAAAAAAACAAAAAAAAAAAAAAAAAAACAAAAAAAAAAAAAACTTGTTCAAAAAAGGGCTTAAAAATTTAAAAAAGTTAAAAAATTTTGGGATTTTGTGGGTCCTCGGTTTTTTTGGTTGTTCTAAAAATTAAAATTTTTGTTTTTTTTCCCCCCCAAACCCAATGGCCCTTGGGGGTGGTTGTGGTGAGGGGGTGCGGGGGGGGTGGGGGGTTGGGGGGGGGTGGGGGGGGAGGGGGTTGGGGGTTGTTGTGTTTGTGTGGTTGGTGGGTTGGTTTGTTTTTTTTTTTTGCGTGTGGGGGTTTTTGGTCGAAATTGCTGGGTGGTGTGTTTTTGTTGTTTTGGTGTGGGGGCGGGTCTTGGTTGGTGTTGTTGGTGTTTTTTGCGGTTTGGCGTTGCGTTGCGTTGCGTGGGCGTGTTGGGCCTTGGGGCCGTTGGCGTGGTTTGGCGTGCGTTGCGTTGGTTTGGTTTTGGTGTGTTGTTGTTGTTGTGTTTTGGGGTGGTTTTGTGTGTTTGTGGTGGTTGGTGTGGTGGTTGTGTGTTGTTTTTGGTGTTTTGTTGTTGTTGTGTGTGGGGTTTTGTTTTTGTGGTGGTTTTGGGTGTGGTTTTTTGTGGGGGGTTTTTTTTGTTGTGTGTGTTGTGTTTTGGTGTGGTGGTGTGGTTTTTTTTCCTGGTTGTGTGGTTGGTTGGGGTGGGTTTTTTTTTCTGGGGTGTGTTGTTTTGTGGTTTTTTCTGTTGTTTGTTGGGGGGGGAGGTGGGGGCGGTTTTTTCTGGTTTTTGGTGGGTGTGTTTTTGGGACCGTGTTTTTGGGTGGGTGGTGTATGTGGTGGTTGTGTTGTGGGTGTGTGTGTGGTGTGTGGTTTTTGTGTTTGGGTGTTGGTATTGTTTGTGGTTTTTTGTGGGTTTTGTGGTTTGGTTTGGTGTGTGGGTGTTTTTTTGTGTGTAGGGGTGTTTGGGGGGTTGGGGTGTTGTTGGTTGTGGTGGGGGTTTTGGTTTTTGGTGTTGTGTGTTTGTGTGGTTGGTGTGTTGGTGTGTTGTGGTTGGGTGGGGGGGGGGGTCCGAACATATGAGTTTGGGTTGTTGTGTTTTTTGCGGGGTCTGTAAACTGTTGGAGAAGATTCTCCCTGAGTTGGGGGTTATGCCCGGGGGGCCCGTTTTTTGGCGTTCATGTGTTTTTTTTTTTTTTTAAAACCCGTTTTGGGTGTGTGCGTGCGATTCGTGGTGTTTTGGCTTGTTTTTTGTTTGGTTTGTGTTTGTGGTGTGGTGGTGGGGTTGGGGTTGGGTGGTTGGGTGTGTTGTTGTTTGTGTTGTTGGTGTGTGGTGTGTGGTGGTGGTGTTGGGGTTGTTGGTGCTTTGCTTGTTTTTGGGTGTGTGGTTTTTGGCTGGGGGGGTATTGTTGTTGTTTTGGTGTTTTGGTGGGGGATTCGATGGTTTGTTGGGTGGTGGTGGTTTTGGCCCCCGGTTGGTGTTGGGGAAAAATTTAAAATTTGGGGTGTTTGTGGGGCCGTGAAGTGGCGGGTGGGCGGTTATGTTTTGGGGGCGTGGGGCATATTTGGGTTGTTGTTGCCTGTTGTTTTGGGTTGGTGGGGTGTGTTTTGGGGGCGGTGGGTTGGGGGGTTTTGTGGTTGTTGTGTTGTTTTGTTGTGGGGGTTGTGTTGTGGGTTGTTGTGGGGTGTGGGGTGGTTGGGGTGTGGTTTGGTTGGTTGGCGGTTGCGTGTTTTGGGCTGGTTTTGGCCCGTTCTTAAACGGTTTGACACTGGGCTGGGCGGGGTTTGGTGTGGTGTGGTGTTGTGGTTTTGTTTGTGTGTTGGGTTTTGTTTGTTTGTGGGTGTGGGTGTTGTTGTGTTGTTTGTTGGTTGGTTGTTTGGTGTTGTTTGTGTTGTGTTGTTGTTTTTTGTGGTGTTTTTCTTTTTTTGTGGGGGGGTTGTTTGGTGTTGTTTGTTGTTGGTGGTGGTGTTGTTGTGTGTTTTGGGGTTTTTTCTGTGTTTTGTGTGGTGTTGGGTTTTCTTGGTTTTTGGTGGTGGGGGTTGGTGTGGTTTTTTCTGGGTGTGAGGGGGGTTTTTGCGGTTTTTTTTTTGTGCGGGTGGGGTTTGGTGTTTGTGGGGCCGTTGTTGGGTGGTGTGTATGGTTGGGGTGTGTGGGTTGGGGGTTGGGGTGGTGTGTGTTTTGTTTGGTGTGTGTTGTGGTTGTTTGGGGTGTTGGTTGTGGTGTGTGGGGGGGGGTTGGTTTTGGTGTTGGTGGTGTGTGTTGGTTTGTTTTGTTGGTTGGTGTGTGTTTTGTTGTGTTGTTGTTGTTTGTTGTTGTGGGTGGGGTGGGAGGGCTTCTTTGTACAATTTGTATTGCGGGTTGGGTATGTGTGGTTTTGGGCGTTGGGCGTAATTTTTTTTTGTTTTTTTGGGCGGGGGTGTTTGTTTTGTTGGTAACGGTTTTGGGGGTTTGGTTTTGTTGTTTTTGTTTTTTGTGGTTTGGGTGTTGTTGTGTGGTGGGTGTTTTTGTTGTGTTGGTGGTGAGGGGGGTCTCTGTTTTGGTTTGTTGTGTGTGTGTGTTTGTGTTGTGGTTTTGTGTGGTGTTGTGTTTTTTTGTTGTGGTGGTGCTGTGTGGTTTTGGGGGGAAAATAATTGTTTTGGGTGTTGGTGTGGGCGTTTGAGGGTGGTGGCGTGGGGGCCCGTAAATTGTTTTTTTTGCCGGTTTTGCCAATTTATGTTTGTTGTGGCACTAGAGCTTTTGTGTGTGTGTGTTGGTTTTTTTGTTTGGTGGGTTGGTGTGGGGGGGTTTGTTGTGTTTGTATATATTATATGTATTTCATGGTGGTTTTGTTGGGGTGGTGGGTTTGGTGTGTGTGGTTGTTTGTTGTGTGTTTGTTGGGTTGGTTGTTGTTTTGGGTTGTTGGGGTGTTTTTTGTTTCGTTGGTGTTGTTGTTTTGTTTGTTTTGTGGTTTGGGTGTTGTGTTGTGTGGGTGTATTGTTGGTGGTTGTTTTTGGTTGTTTTTTGGGGTGGTTTTTTTTTTTTTTTGCCGTGTGGGGGGGGCGGTTGGTAGAGACGTTTTTTTGCGTTTGTTTGCTTGTTTGCTAGTTTGTCGGTTTGTTTGGGGTTGTTTTGTTGTGTTTGTTGTTGTTTGGTGGTGTTGTGGTTTGTTGGTTGTGGGTTGTTTTTGTGGTGTGTTTTTGTGTGGGTGGTGGGTGGGTTTGGAGCATTGTTGGGTGTTGTGTATGTGTGTGTGGTGGGTGTGGGTGTGGTGTGGTGGGGTGTGTGTGGGGGTGTTGGTTGGATGAGGTGTTTTGTTGGTTTGTGTTGTTGATTTGGTGGTGTGTGTGTTTTTTTGGCGGTGGTTGGGGCGTATTTTTTTTTGTTTTTTGGTTTTGTTGTGTTGTTGGTGTTGTTGTGTGTGTGGGGGGTGTTGTGTGTGTGTGTGTGGTTGTTGTGTTTTTTGGTGGTGGTGGTGTGGTTGTGGGGTTTTTGTTGGTGTTGGTGTTTTGTGAGGTTTGTTTGTTTTTTGCGGGTTTGGTTCTGCTTGCCTTTGGGGCGTGGGCGGTTGGTTTGGTGGTGTTGTGGTGGTTGTTGTTGGTGTTTTGTTTTGGGTTGGGTTGGGTTGCTTAATGTCGTTGTGGCGTGGCGGTTGTTTTGGTTTTGGTTGTTTACGTCCGGGCGCGTGGGGTGTGGTGTTATGTGTTTTTGTTGTGTTTTGTGGTGTGGTTGTGGGGTGGGAGTGGTGGGGGGTTGTTGTTGTTTGGGTTTTGTGTGGTTTTGGTTGGGGGTGTTGTTGTTCGGTGGGTGGTTTGTTTTTGTTTGTTGTGGTTGGTGGTGGGTTTGTGTTGGTTTTGGTGTGGTTTGTGTTGTGTTGGCGCGTTTGGTGGCGTAATTTTTTTGTTGTGGGGGCGTTGTGGGTGTTTGTGGTTTTGCGTTGGGTTGTTTTGGTGGGTTGGGGTGTGTTTTGGCGTTTGTGGGGGCCGTAAATTTTTTGTGTTTTGCGTTGTTTTGTGGGTTTGTTTTGGTGGTTGTGTGTTGTGTGTTTTTGTGTGGGGGTGGGTGTGGGGGTTGTGTGTGTGTTTGTTGGTTGGGGGGGGTGCGGGTGTGTGTTGGGGTGGTGTGGTTTGTGTGTTGTTGTTGTTTTGTGTTGTGTTGTGGGTGTTGGTTTGTTGTGTGTGTGGTTGTGTGTGGTGGTGTTTTTTGGGGGGGTGTGTTGTTGGTTGGGTTGTGGGTGTTGTGTGGGTTTGGTGTTTGGTGGTTTTGGTTTGTGTGGTGGGGGGGTGTGTGGTGTGTGTTTTTGGTGTGTGGGGTTTTTTGGGTGTTTTGTTTTGTTTGGGTGGGTTTGGGGTTGGGTGTGTTGGTTGTGGGTTTGGTGTGGTTGGTTTTGTGGGGGGTGGTTGGGGTGTTGTGGGTGTGGTTTGGTTGTGTTTGGGTGGTTGGTTGGTGTGGTTGGTGTGGTTGGTAGTTTGTGGTGTGGGTGGTTGGGTGTGTGGGGGGTTTGTTTTTTGGTGTTGTTGTTGTGTGTGGTGTGGTTTTGTGGTGGTGTGTGTTGGGGTGGTGTGGGTGTGGTTTGGTTGTTGGTTGTTTTTTGTTGTGGTTGTTTTTTTTGTTGTTGTGTTTGTTGGTGGGTTTTGTGTTTTGTTGTGGGTTGGGTGTGGTTTGGTTTGTGTGTGTGTGGTGTTTGGGTGGTGGTGTGGTGTGGGGTTGTTGTGGGGTTGTTGTTTTGGGGGGTGGGGTGGTGTTGGGGGGTGTTTTTGTGTTGTGGTTGTTGGGGGGGTTTGTGTGGTGGTTGGGGTTTTTTGTGTTTGTTTGGTTTTTTGTGTGTTGGTGGTGTTTGTGTGGTTGTTGTTTTGGTTGTTTGGTTGGTTGGTTGTGGTTTGTTGTTTTGTTTTTGGGTGTGTGTGTTTTTTGTTGTTTTGTGTTGTTGTGGGGTTGGTGTGGGTGTGGGGGTGTTGTGTGTGTTGTGGGTTGGGTGGTGTTTGTGTTGTTGTTGGGTGTGTTGTGTTGGGAAGGTGTGTGTGTGGTTTTTGTTGTGTGTGTTTTTGGGGGGTGCTAGGTGTGGTGGGTTTGTGTGGTATGTGTTGTTGTTTTGTTGGGTGGGGGTGTGTTTTGGTGTGTTGGTTTGTGTTGGTTTTAGTTTTTTTTGGTGGTGTTGTTGGGTGTGTGTGTTTTGTGGTTTTTGTTGTGTGTTGTTGGTGGTGTGGATTTGTGTGGTGTTTTTTTGTTTTTTTTTTTTTTGGTGGTTGGAAAAAAAAAACCCCTAGGGGGGGAACCAGTTTCCCCCCAAAAAAATAAAACAACAAAAAAAAAAAACAAGGGGGGCGTTTTTCTTTTTTTTCTTTCTTAAAAAAAAAAAAAAAAAAAAAAAAAAAAAAAAAAACAAAAAGCAAAAAAAAACCCGCCTCCCTTTCCAATTTGGGGCCTTACGCCCCAAAAGGCCCCCCCCACGAATTTAAAAAAAACAAAAAACCCAAAAAAAAAAAATTCCAATTGGGGGTCGGGGAAGGGGGGGGGGTGGGGGGGGGGGGGGGGGGGGAACGGGGTTTTTTTTTTTTTTTTTCTTTTCCTTTTTTATTTTTTTTTTTTTCTTCCCCCTCCCCCCCCCCCCCCCCCCCCCCCCCCCCCCCCCCCCCCCCCCCCCCCCCCCCCCCCCCCCCCCCCCCCCCCCCCCCCCCTCAATTGTTTAAAAGGGCCCCCCCCGGGCGTTGTAGATAGTATGTTCGGGGGGGAACCGGGCTTTTTGGTTTTTGCCTTTTTTTCCCACCGGGTTCTTAAGTTCCTCCCCCAAAGGGGAGGGGGGAAAATTTGTTGGGCAAAAAAAAATGTTTCCACCCCAAATTTTTGCCGCTCGTAATTTGGTTTGGGGAAGGGGGGGGGGGGGGGGACCTAATTTAAAAAAAAAACAACTTTTAATATCAGTATTTTGAGAAACTCGGGTGTTTTGGTTTTTTTTAAGAAAAAAATGTTTAACCTCTTTGTTTTTTTTAAAGCCGCCCCTTTATTTTTTTTTCCTCTTTAAAAAAAAAAATGGGGGGGAAAAAAAAACCTCATTTTACAAAAAGCCAAAAAAAAAAAGGTGAAAACAAAAAAAAAAAAAACAACAAAAAGACCCCAAAAAAACACACCCCAAAAAAAACTGTTACTACTAAGTAGGGGTGGCACCCCACCCACCCCCCGCCCCCCCCCCCCAAACTCACAAAAAAAACAACAACCCACGGGGGGGGCCCAAAACCCCCGCGCCCAAAAACACCCCCCACAAAATTTAAAAAAATAAACAAACCCAACCACAACCCCCCCCCCCACACCCCCCACCCCCCACACACCCACCCCCACCCCCCCCAACACCCACACCCCCCCCCCACACACCCCAAACCCCCCCCCCAACCCCCAAACCCCCCCCCCCCCAACCAAAAAAAAACCCAACACACACCCAACAAACCCCCCCCCACAAACCCCACCCAAACCCCCCCAACCCCCCCCCCCCCACCACAAAACCAAACCAACAACACCCCCACCCCAAACCACCCACCCACAAACCCCCCCCCCCACACCCACCCCACACAAACACAAACCCAAACCCCCCCGCACGCACCCCCCACCCCAGGGGGGGGGCCCCCACCGGGGCCCCAAACCCGCCACGGCCCAAACACGGGGGCACGTGGGCAACCGCCCACCCCGGGGGCCCCAAACCGCCCATTTTGGGCCCAACCCCCAAACCAACACACCCCACCACCCAACCCCCCCACCCCAACCACCCCCCACACCCACCCCCAACCCCCCCAAAAACCCGCATTTAACACCGGGCCCCCCACGGGGGGCCCCAAAAAAGGGCCCCCCCCCCCCCACCGCCCCCCAAAACTGCCCCACCCAAACCAACCCGGGACCCCCCCCCCAAACCCCCCCACACGGGGTCCCCCCCCCCCCCCAACCCCAACCACCCCCAAAACCCCCCCCCCAAACCCCCCCCCCCCCACCCCCCCCCACCCCCCAAACCCCCAACCCCCCCCCCCCACACACACAACCCCCCAAAAAACCCAACAACAACATCCTCTAACCCCCCCAAACCCCACCCCCACCCCACACCCAACCCCCCACACCCACCCCAAACAACCACCCCCCCCCCCCCCCCCCAACCCACCCACCCACCCCCCACCCCCCCCCCAACCCCCAAACCCAACACCCCCCCCCCCAACCAACCCCCCCCCCCCCACCACCCCCAAAAAAACCCAACCACCCCCCCCCCCCCCACCCCACCCCACCCAACCCCCCCCACCCCACCCAAAAAAAAAAAACCCCCCCCCCCCCCCCCCCCCCACAACCCCCCCCCCCCAAAACCCCCCCAACCCCACCCCCCACCCCCCCACCCCCAAACAACCCCACCCCAACCCCCCCCAACCCCCCCCCCCCCCCAACAAAACCAACCAACCAATAAATACGCCCCCCCAAAAAAAAAAAAATTTTTTCCCAAGGGGACTGTTAAGGTGAATAAAACACTTTCGCTAAACCAAATTTTTCAAGGGGGGGTTTTAACCAATTAAAAAAAAAACAAAAAACAACACATTACCCCAACCCCCCCCCCCCCCACCCCTTTTTCCTCCTCCTCCTGATGTGCTTGGCCCAAAAAAAAAAAAAAAAAGGTTTTGGGTACCACTAATAGGACCCCATTAAAAATTTGCGCCAACCCAAAAACCAAACCAAAAAAACTAAACAAATCCTTCCACCCCAACTTTTTTTTTTAACCCCCCTTCTCCCTACCGCCATCTTTTTCGAACAAACAGAAAAAATTCCAAAAAAACCCAAAAAAAAAAAAAAAATTTGGAAAAAGCAAAACAACACAAAAACCCAAAAAAAAAAAAACAAAAAAAAAAAAAAAAAAACTTTACCTTAAAAAAAAAAAAACCCCCATTTTTTTTTTTCTTTTTTTATGTTTTTTTTTTTTAAGGGGAAAGATTTAACCAGTAAAAAAATTTTTTCAAATGGGGGGGAAACAAAAAAAAAAAAAGATGAATTTTCAAATATTTTTTGAAAAAAACGCAAAAACAAAAAAAAACTCCAGGGAACAACTTTAGGCGGGGGGGAAAAAACCCCCATAAAAAAAAAAAAAACCCAAAGGGAAAATTAAAAACTGTTGTCTTCCGAAAAAAAAAAAAAAAAAAAACAACCAAATAGGGGAAAAAAAAAACAATAACAGTGGTTTAACTTGTGTTTTTTGAAAACCCCACGGGGGAAAAGCTGTTGGGTGGAGAAAACAAAGGTTAAGTTTATTTTGTTTAAAAAAAAAAAAAACTGTTTTGTGGGAAAAACAACCCGTGAAGGGCCGTTGGGACGGGGGGGAAACCAGTTTGGTATAATTGTTTAAAACCTGTGGTGGGGAAAAAACCCCCCCCAAAACGGAAGGCTGTTTTTTTGGAGGGGGGGGGGGGGGGGACAAAAGTAAGCATTAATGGTTTAAAAACTGTTGATATTTCTGTCGACGGACGGGGACGAGTGGGGAAAGGGGGGGGGACAGAAGAGTGAAGAGTTGACTGGGCGGGGGTTTTTAAAAAAAAAAAAAAAAAAACTGTTGTTTGTTGATGCCAAGTCACGGTAAAAGCTTTGGGGGGGGAAGGGGGGGGTGGGGTGTGGGGGGGGGGGGGGGGGGGGGGTGAACAGGCTGATGGTTTTTACATTTTGTTACATTTTTTTTTGGGGGGAAAAAAAAAAAACCCCCAAACCCGAGCTGGGGTGGAAGGGGGGGGGGGGTGAAACCCAGGGGGATAAGGTATTTATTTTGATGTTGAAACACCCCCACGGGGCAAAAAAAAAAACCCCGTGGGGGGGGACCCGGGGGGACACCCAAAAATTTAACAAAGGTTGATTTTTTTTTTCCCTGGGGGCCCCTGGTAACTTTTGGCCTAGGGGGGGGGGGGGGAAGGAAGGGGGGGGGGAGGAGGGGGGCGGGGGTTAGGGAGGGTGCGTTAAAACAAAAAAAGTTTTTTGTTAACAAAAAGAAAGGGGGGACCCCCAAACCTTTTTTCGGTTTTTTCCGGGAAGGGGGATCCCAAAAAGGGTTTTTTGGGTGGGCTTTTCCCCGGGGATTTTTTGGTTTTTTTTTTTTTTCCACTTTCCGTGGGGGGGGGGGTCAAAAGGGTTTGAATTTTTCACAGGTGCAAAAAAAAAAAGGGGGGGAACGGGGGGGGGGGGGGGGGGGGGGGTCGGGGGTGGGGGGGGGGGGGGGGACTTCCCCCACTTTCCGTTTCAGGTCAAAAAAAGGGGGCCCACAGGGGGGGGGGGGGGGGGGGGGTGGAAAAAACCCCCCCCCCCCCCCCCTACCCACAAACCCCTTAAGGAAAAAATTTTTTTCCAAAGGGGGGCCCAAAAAAATTTTTCCCCGGGGGGCGTTGGGCCGCCCCCAAAGGGGGGCATAAAAAAAATGAAGGGGGTTTTTGCCCCCACCGTGGGGTTTTTGGGGGGGGGGGACCCAAAAAGGGGCCTTTGGGGAAAATTTTTGGGGCCTGGGGGGCCCAGGCCTTTTTTCGTTTTTTTTGGGCCCCAAAGGGTGGAACACACTTGCCCAAAAACGTGGGGGGGGGTGGGGGGTTGCAGGGGTATTTTTGTCAGTGTTTTCGGGGGGGGGGGGGGGGACCCCCCACGGCAGAAAAAAAACAAAAAAAAGGGGGGGGAAAAAACCCAGGGGAAAAAAAAAAAAAAAAAAAAAAAAAAACAAAAAAAATAAAAAAAAAAAAACGGGGGGGGAAATTTGGGGTTGGGGGCTATTGGTCACAATCTTAGACTGTTAGGGTTTCAGGGGGGGTGGGGGGGGACGGTGCAGGCAGCGATCAACGGCAGTACCCTGGGGGGGGGGGGGGGAAACCGATAGTAGCTCCACAGGAATCGGTCAACAAACAGTCTAAAAAAAAACGGGGTGGGGGGGGGGGGGGGCCACCCGGGGCTTTTTTTTGTGGCTAGATTAGAAAGCCAAAAAAAAAAAAAAACAAAAAAAAAAAAAAAAAAACCAAGGGGCATAACTAATGAGATGTGTGTAAAAAAAACAAAAAAAAGCCTTGGGGATCAAAGGGCCTTGTGGGGTTTCCGGGGGGGGGAAACCCCCGTTTGATTTTTCAAAAAAAACAAAAAAAAAAAAAAAAAAAAAACTAAAAAAAAAAAAAACCCGGTGAGCTGGTCTTGATGTCAAAACCAAAAAAAAAGGAAAAAAACAAAAAAACCAAAAAAAAAACTTTTTTTTTTTTTTTTTTTTTTACTACGTACCAATCTGCGAATATTGTGGGTTTTTTTTTTATATATATCGGTGGGTACAAAAAAAACAAAAAAACAAAACGTTATTTTGAATCCCAGGGGTAAAATTTTTTATTTTTAAATCCATCATTATCACCGTTGGGTTTTTAAAACTTTTTTCTTTTTTTGTTTAAAAGGTGGTTTTTCAAAAAAAAGTTTTCCTCCAAAATTTTTGGAATTGTGGTGGGCCCATGTTTTTGGTTGGGGAAAAAGTTATAGTTATTTAGTGTTTTTTTTTAGGGGGACTTTAACCAAATTGGGGGCTAAAAAACAAAAAAAAACCACCAAAAAAACATTTTTTTTAACCCGGTTTTGGGGGGGGCCGTTTTATTTATAAAGAAAAAAAACCAAAAACCGGGGCCGGGGGGAAAAAAAAAAAAAAAAAAAAACAAAAAAATCATTTTGGTTTTTTTTTTTTTTTTCAATTCACCTTGGGGGAAAAAAAAAACAAATTGCCCCATTGTAATTCCCCCAAACCGCTTTTCGTGGGGGTTTAGGGTTGATCCCCCCCCCCCCCACGGGGGGTTCGGGGGGACCACAACAAAAAAAGGCCCCCCCCTTGGAATTCCAAAAAAGGCTTTTTTTTTGTTACCCCACAAATTTTCTTGTTCAGCCCTGGTTTTTTTTTTTTGGGGCCTGCGGGGGGGGGGGGGTAGGTGGAAAAATCTAAGTCATGCTTAAAAGGGTGGGGGTGAAAAAAATGTGGGGGGGGGGGGGGGGGGGGAAAAACAAACCTTGGGGGCCACCCCATTTTTTTCGTTTCAGGGGGTGGGTTTAATTGTCTAGTCAACTGCACTCTCAGTCTCATCTCAGGCCCAAAAAAAAAAAAAAAAAAAAAAAAAACAAAAAACCAAAAAAAAACAATTCTGTCGTGACGTTTTCTGGGGGTGTTTTTTTGGTTTTTCTTTTTTTTTTTTCTTTTTGCCCCTCTCCCGTTTTCGAAAAAAAAAACAAAAAAAAAAAAAACCAATTTTTGCCCCCCAAAAAAACTTTTGGGGGGGACCCAACCCTTTTGGCGTGCAAAGGGTTGGGGGTTCTGGGCCCCCAAACGGGGGGGAAAAAAAAAGGCTTGGGGCCCCCCCCAGGGGGGGCAATTTTTTTTTTTTTTCCCCAGGCATATGAACATATACACATAGACTAAATATACACATAATACAAAGTCATGTATCATTTTATTGGCTTTATGCGGGGGGGGGCAACCCCCGCGAAATTTGTGCTCCGTTTGAAAAAAAAAATTTCTAAAAAAAACAAAAAAAGGGGGTTGTGGGGTTTTTCTTTTGCTTTTTTCTTGGGGGACTTTGGGGGGGGGGGAAAACAGGGAAGTGGGGGGGAAGGGGTTTTTTCCGGGGTCTTTAAATTTTGGTGGGCCACAGGGAAAGGACGGGGGAAAAAAAATCCCAAAAAAAAACTTTCCCCAAAAAAACTGAAAAAGGGGGGTGGAAAAAAAAACCAATGTTCGGGGGAAAAAAGGGGGGCAAAAAAAAACCTTTTGGGGAAATTTTTTCCCTTTCCGGGGTAAAACCGGGAAAAAAAGGGTGTTTGGGGTTTTTTTTTATTTTTTTTTTTTCTAATTTAAAAATTTGTAAAACCCCGTTGGACGAAAATATAAAGAAACCTTTTTTTGTTTTAAAAAACCCGGCCCAATTCTTTCTTCCTAAGGGGGGGGGGGGGCCAAGGTTAACAAAAGCCCAGTGGGGGGGGAAAAAATTCCATTATTTTTTGTTGGGTCCCGGTTTTTTTTCCCCCCCAACGGGTTTTTGGTTCCCTGGGGGGTGGGGGGTAACAAATCCTTGCCATTATTTAAACTATTTTCCTGGGGTCCTTCCCCCAAAAAACAGCCCTTTTCCGTTGTTTTTCCAACCCAAACCCCCCAGCTTAGGGGGGGGGGGGGCATAAATTTTTTTTTACCTTTTGTTTTTTTTTTTAAACTTGTCTTCCCCCCCCCCCCCCCAAAAAAAAAAAAAAAAAAGCTTTCGTTTTGACACCATTTATCAATACCAGGTTTAAAAAAAAAACAAAAAAAAAAAAAACCCATTTATTTTTACCCCCCACCCTGTTTCCCTCCCCACGGCCCCCCCTTTTCGGGTTGTTTTCACCACCCAGGGTTAAAAAAACATTGGAAAAAACTTTTTTTTTTGTTTACCCGGTGCCCTTCCAAAAAAAAAAAAAAGGGGGGGCCTTACCCCTTGCTTGACCACAGTTTTAAAAAAAAAAACATTCTTTTTTTTATTTTATCTTCTTCCTTTTTTTCCCTTGTTCACCTGAAACCTTAGTGGTTTCCACCCCCACCCACCCCTCAGTTAAAAAACATTAAAAAAAAAAAAAAAAAAAACTACAAACTAAAAAAACACACACACACCCGTCTTTATTGATAAAAATTCCCCAACAGTTAAAAAAAAAAAAAAAAAAAAAAAAAAAAAAAAACAAAAAAAACGTATCATTATTACTTCTCTTTTTTTAAGTGCTTTGTTCGAGAATTTTTATATTAATTTTTTTCCCTTTTTTTTGTTTTTTAATTTTGGAGGGTTTCGGGGGGCTTAAAAGTTTTTTCTGTTTGGGGGGAGTTTGTTCCAGGTACTGGGTCCTTGAAAAGAGAAAAATCTTTGTCCATTGTTTGGAAAAAAAAAAAAAAAATTTTTAATTGTTATAGATCTTCTATAAAAAAAAAAAAAAGGGTGGGGGGGAAATTTTGTTTTTTTTTTGGGGGTTACGTTGGTTGTTTGTTGCCTTCATTATTTTTTTTTTTTGGGTTTGGATTCTTGTTCCGAAGGGGGGGGACTTTTCTCCCCCAAAAAGCGGGGGTAAAAAGTTTGGAATTTTTATTTGTTTTTTTTTTTTTTTTTGTTTGTTGTGTGTGTCCAAAATTTTAAATGGGGGGGGTGGGGGGAAATGTTCCCCCCTTCCCCCCCAACTTTTTTTTGGGCCACGAAATTGTTAAATGGGGGGGAAAGGTGTGTTTGTTATTTTTGGGGTTTTTTTTTAGTTTTTTTGGGGGGAAATGATTACTCAAGCCTAGACAGAGGGTTTTGTTTTTTTGTGGAAAGGGGGGGTTTTGGGGGGGGCGGGGGGGGGGGGAATAAGTTTTTTTTGTTTTTGTTTTTGTTTTTTTTTGGCGTTGGGGGGGGTTTTGGTTTTTTTTGGGGGGATGGTGTGTGTTTGTGGGTTGGGGTGTGGTGGTTGGGGGTGTTTGTGTACCGGGATTGGGATTTCTGTTTTGTTGTTTGTTGGGTTTTTGGGGGGGTTGTTGTGTGTGTGGGTTGTGTTTGTTGTTTTGGTGTTTTGGTGTTTGTGGTTGGTTGGTTTTGTTGTTGTGTTTGTGTGGTGGTTGTGTGTTGTGTGTGGGGTGGGTGTTGGTGTGGGTTGTTTGGTTTGTTTGGGCGGTTTTTTTGTGGGGGTTGGCGTGTTTGGGTGCGTTTTTTGCGTGCCTTTGCTTTTTTTTGTTTGCCCGTTGTAGGGGCGTGTGTTTTGTTGGTTTTGGTTGGTTGTTGTGGGGTTGGTTTGTGTTGTTTGGAAATTTTTTTTTGGGGCGGGGTGGGGCCGGTTTTTGGGCGGTTTGGGGGGGGCGTTGCCGGGTTGGGGGCCGTTTTGCGGTGCGGTGGGCCGTTGGGGGGCGTTTGGTCGGGGGTTTTGTTTGGTGTGTGTGGTGTTGGTGGGTGTTTTTTTTGTTGTTGGTTGTTTGTGTTGGGTGGTGTGGGTGGGGGGGGTGTTGTTGTTTGGGGGGTTGGTTGTGGTGTGGGGTTTTTGGGGGTGTGGGTGTTTTGGGTTTTTTTGTGTGGGGGTTGGTTTTGGGGTGTTGTTTTGTTGTGGTGTAATTGGATGGTGGGTTTTGTGGGCGGGCCGTTTTTGCGTTGTTGTGTGGGACGTTTGGCGTTTGGGGGGCCTTCGGGGCGGGGAAAAAAAGTGGTTTTTGGGTTTTTGGGGGGGCTTGGTTTTTTGTTTTTTTTTTTTTGTTTGTTTCTTTTTGGCCCTTTGGTGGGGGTAAATTTTGGGGCAGTTTTTCCCAGGGGGGTTTTAAAGGGGGGGAGAAAAATAAGCGGGGCCTAAAAAAAAAAAAGAAGTTAACATTTTAATTTTTTAAACCCACCCCCCATTTAAATTTTTACCCATTTATTTTTTTTTAAATTTTAGGGTCTTCCCAACAACAAAAAATTTTTAACTTTTAAGGCGGCCATTTTGGTTTTTTGAAAAAAAAAAAAATTGGCCCCGTGGGATTGCTAGTGGAAGGGGGGAAAGAAAAAAAAAAAACTAAAAACAAAGGTGACATTTGGTTGGAAAAAAAAAAAAAAAAAAAAAAAGGCAAAAAAAACAAAAAAAAAAAAAGGGGCGGTCGAAAAGGGGGGGGGGGGGGGGGGCCTTTAAAAAAAAAAAAAAACAAAATTGGGGGAAAGGGGGGGGGGGGGGGGTGGGGGGGGGGGGGGGGGGGGCAAGGGAAAAAAAAAATTAAAAAAAGGGAGGAAAAAAAAAAAAAAAAAAAAAAAAAAAAACAAAAAAAAAAAAAAAAAAAAACAAAACAAAAACCCCAAACAATTCAATTTTTCTTCGTATGTTTGTTTTTTTTTTTTTTTTTAAAAAAAAAAAATTTAACGGGTTGGGGGCTTTGGGGGGGGGGGTGCGGGGTGGGGGGGTATTTTTGACAAAAGGAAAAAAGGGGGGGGGCGGTTTTTTTTTAAAAAGAAAAAGGGAAAAAAAAAAAAAAAAAAATTGGGTGGGGGGGGGGGGGTGACGCTGTGTTATTTTGGAAAAAAAACTTGGGTTCTAGGTTTTTTCCACCCCACCCCCCCAACAACACCCCAACGCCACCAAAAAAAAACCCAAACCCCCCCCAAAAAAACCCCCCCACCCCCCCCCCACCCCCCCCCCCAACCCCCCCCCCCCCACCAACACCCACCCCCCCAAAACCAACCCCCCACCCCCCCCCCCCCCCCCAAACCACAATAAACACAAAAAACCCCCCCCCCCACCCCCCACCCAAACCACCCCAACCCCACCCCAACCAACCAACCCCCAACCCCCCAACCCCAAACCAAACCCAACCCCCCACCCCCCAAAAAACAACCCAACCCCCCCAAAAACCCAACCCAACCCCAACCCAACCCCCAAACCACCCCACCCCCCGCCCACCAGACACACACCCAACCCCACCCACCCCCCCCCCCCCCCCCCAACACCCAAAACCCACCCCCCCCCCCCAAACCAACCCCCCCACCACCAAACCCCCCCCCCCCACCCCCCAACCCCCCCCCCCAAACCCCACCCCCACAACACAAACCAACCCACAAACCCCCCCAACCAAACAAAACCCAAAACAACCCCCAACCCCCCCCCCCCCCCCCCCCCACCCACCCCCCAAACCCACCCCCAAAAGCACCACCCCCCCACACCCCCCCCCCCACCACCCCCCCCCCCAACACCCCAAAAACCAAAACCCAAAACAACAACCCCCACCCCCACACCCCCACCCCCCAACCAAAACACACCCAAAAAAAACCCCCCCCCCCCCCCCCCCCCCCGGGCCCCCACCCCCCCCCCCCCCCCCCCCCCAAAAAAAAAAAACCCCCCCCCCCCCCCCCCCCCCCCCCCCCAAAAAAAAAAAAACCCCCCAAAACCCCCCCCCCCCCCCCCAAACCCCCAAACCCCCCCCCCCCCCCCCCCCCCCCCCCCCCCCCCCCCCCAAAAACCCCCCCCCCCCAAAAAAAAACCCCCCCCCCCCCCCCAAACCCCCCAAACCCCCCCCCCCCCCCCCCCCCCCCCCCCCCCCCCCAAAAAAAAAAAAAAACCCCCCCCCCCCCAAAAAAAAAAAAACAAAAAAACAAAAAAAAAAACCAAAAAAAACCCCCCCCCCCCACCCCCCCCCCCCCCCCCCAAAAAAAAAAAAAAACCCCCAAAAAAACCCCCCCCCCCCCCCCCCCCCCAAAAAAACCCCAAACCCCCCCCCCCCCCCCCCCACCCCCCCCCCCCCCCCCCAAAAAAACCCCCCCCCCCCCCCCAAAAAAAAAAACCCCCCCCCCCCCCCCCCCCCAAAAAACCCCCAAACCCCCCCCCCCCCCCCCCAACCCCCAAAAAAAAAAAACCCCCAAAACCCCCCCCCCCCCCAAAAACCCCCCAAAACCCCCCCCCCCCCCCCCCCCCCCCCAAAAAAACCCACAAAAACCCCCCCCCACAACCCCCCCCCACCCCACCACCACCCCACCCACCAAAACACCACCACCACACCCCCCCCCAACCCACCCCCCAACCCCCCCCCCCCCCCACCCCCCAACCCCCACCCACCCCCAAACCCCACCCAACCACCCACCCCCCCCCCCCCCAAACACCCCCCCACAACAAACCCCACCCACCCACCAACCACCCACCCCCACAAACCCCAACCACACCCCCCACCCCACACCAACACCCCCCCCCCACCACCAACACCCCCCCCCCACCCCCCACCCACCCCCACCCCAACCCAACACAAAACAACACACCCCCCCCCACCCCCACCCCCCCCACCCCCCCCAAAACCCACCACCCCCACAACCCCCACCCCCCACACCCCCACCCCACAAACCCCCAACCCCCCCCCACCCCCCCCCCCCAACAAACAACCCAAAAACCCCCCCCCCACCCCCACCCCCCCCACCCCCCCACCCCCCACCCACCCCAACACCACACCACACCCCCCCCCACCCCCCAACCCCCACCCCACCCCCCCCCCCACCCCCCACACCCCCCACCCCCACCCCCCCCACCACCCAAAAAAAAACCCCCCCCAAAACCCCAACCCCCCCCCCCCCACCCCACCCCCCCCCCCCCCCCCCCCCACCCCCCCCCCCCCCCCCACCCCCCCCACCCCCCCCCCCCCCCCCCCAAACACCCCCCCAAAAACCCCCCAAAAACCAAACACCCACCCCCCCCCCCCCCCCCCCAACCCCCCCCCCCCCCCCCCCCCCCCCCCCCCCCCCCCCCCCCCCCCCCCCCCCCCCAACCCCCCCCCCCCCCCCCCCCAAAACCCCCAAAACCACCCCCCCCAAACCCCCAACCCCAAAACACCCCCCCCCCAACCCCACACCCCCCCCCCCAACCCCCCCCCCCCAAACACCCCCCC
>JABMCL010003779.1:40000-41088 GCA_018857735.1 Alviniconcha marisindica | reverse complement strand
AAATATCGTCTGCTACTGGCAGACTATAACAACAACACGTAAATCTCAGCACCACCCCCACCCCCACCCCTCACTCCCACCCCCCACACCCACCCCCCACTCCCACCCCCACTTGGGAAGCTCGATAAACAAGGAATAATTTTGCTCTCAAGTCAGTCTTTGTTCACAAACTTAAAATGAATCATCATGTCAAAAATGCATCCGAAAAACAAACAAACTATAAAATATTACTACCTGCAGATCCATACACATAAAGGTCATTCTTGATTTGAGATTTTTATTACTATGAGCATTCGGCTCCGCTAATCTGTTTTACTTGTCTGTATTTATCCTTCAGACCCAGTTGTCTTTCCTGGGGGGAGGTGGGAGGTGGTGGGGGGTGGGGGGGCGGGGGGAGGGGGGGGGGGGGGGGGGGGGGGGGGGAGAGGAAAGGAAGAGAAAAAAAAGCGCCATAAGTAACAAATGTAAGTCTCCTCTGGGAACAAAACAACAGCAGAATACAAAACAATGTCGAGTCCCTCATGCATGATGATGACTCATTCTCGTAAGTAAACACCATGTCAAATGCACAGCTTAATTTTTTCGCATTTGTAGTTGTTATATTTTTATTCCTCCCTTTACGTCAGTGATGACACAGCATTTTACACTCTGATTTAAAAATGAAACTTGAAGTGATTATGCGTTTTATTTAAGAGTATTCTGTGTTTTGTCGAGCGTATTATCGTACTCTCTTTGTCTCTGTCTCTCTCTGTCTCTGTCTGTCTGTCTCTGTCTCTGTCTCTGTCTCTGTCTCTCTCTCTCTCTCTCTCTCTCTCTCTCTCCTATATATATATATATATATATATATAGATATATATATTGTTAACCTGTTAATGTGATTGTGAATGAGAGGTTATGGAGGTGGGGGAAGAGGGAGAGCATATACCTATCACTAGACTGTCACCACCAGAATGATTCTTGCATTAAGGTGGGCAGCGATGAGAGCCATTTTAATGTTTCATTAACTGCGAGCGACAAAATCATAAGACAGTGTCCACAGACCACAACTTTTGAAGAGAAAGGAGAGCCGAAGCGGATTCGAACCAAGG
>JABMCL010003779.1:30000-37500 GCA_018857735.1 Alviniconcha marisindica | reverse complement strand
TATCCCAAAAATATAAACAAATTAATAAGTAAAAGATATAGAAGGAATATATACATATACACACATTCATGTATATACACAGACATGTATGCACATATTACACACACACACACACACACACACACACACACACACACACACACACACACACACACACACGCACACGCACGCGCGCGCCCGCGCGCGCACACCCCTCCTCCACATACACACACATACATGGCAATGATGTGGCAATGAATATTCTAATAGCACTGCGATGATAACAATATACTACCGCTACTACCGCTAATACTATGAACAGAAATTGGAAAGATAAAAGGAATAAAACATTTAAATTAATATTTTGTATACTTAGCACAGAGCTGGTATACAATCAAGACAAGAAATGTACCTCACCATCCAAGGAGAGAGAGAGAGAGAGAGAGAGAGAGAGAGAGAGAGAGAGAGAGAGAGAGAGAGAGAGAGAGAGAGAGATTTAGTGAATGTGTGTACTCTTGTCGGGTTTTATTATTTATTCACAAAGAAAAGACGACATAAGTCGTGAAAGGTCCAACAAGTTGACTGTCGTCTCCTCGTGTTACTCTCTGTTGACGAAGACATCCGTTCGCCTTATCCTTGTCTACTATTTTAGGGGACAAGATGGAAATCACCATCTTTTATTCCCCTCACACACCACAGAAATTGTAACTCCCAAACCATGAATATTCTGACAGCATTATCCATGCTAATTTCAAACAAAAAACGTTTGCAAGTGAATACCTGCACATTCACTTCAGAAAAACTAATACGAAAAAACTGGCTCTCTGTATTAGCCAATGAACTATTTCACCCAAATGGTATGGTTATAATCTAAAATAAAAGCCGCAATTTCTAAAGACATTAAAATGGAGGAAATTCAAAAACAAAAACAAAAACTATTTCACCCAAAATGGTATGGTTATAGTCTAAGGCGGCTTCTGGTCAAAGTACGGATGGAAAATGCTGTTATTTGGTAATTTTCACAGAGCATAATATAATGCGGATATATCATATCAAGAGTGTACCAATATAGTAAAATAATTACTTCCATCAAACACACACTGTTAAACACCCCAACACGAAAAGAACCCCAAAACAACAAAACCAAACAGTTGAGCCTAAAGCAGGTTTACGTCCAGTCCTACACTACGTCTCCTCTTGTTACTCTCTGTTGACGAAGACATCCGTTCGCTTTGTCCTTGTCTACTATTTTATTGGACAAGATGGAGATCACCATCGTTTATTCCCCTCACACACCACACAAATTGCAACTCCCAAGGCAGAAGAAAATTAATATATTGTTAACCTGTTAATGTTATTGTGAATGTATGTATGATTATGAACGCTCTTAACACCTTGCCTCATTCAGTGTCAGTGTTTGTGTATATATATTTAATTTTTTGACTTGACACGTGGCAATGAAGATAAACGGATTGAATCGTAGGCTGCAGCAGTGACCTCAAGCTGCCACAACCCGCTGACCCCCCAAACACACGTTTCCTTTGTGTCCTGTGACGTGACGAAGTAAGTAAGTAAACATGGGGCTTAACGTCCACAGAAACCACAAGGCTTATCAGGGACGGCGAGGGGGAGAGCGGGTATGGAGGTGGGGGAAGAGGGAGAGCATATACCTATCGCTAGACTGTCACCACCAGAATGATTCTTGCATTAAGGTGGGCAGCGATGAGAGCCATTTTAATGTTTCATAAACTGTGAGGGACAAAGTCACAAGACAGTGTCCACAGACCACAACTTTTGAAGAGAAAGGAGGCTGAAGCGGATTCGAACCGAGGTCCCTCTGTTTACCAGCCTCAGTAACGCCTTACCGCTGGGCCACACCGGCTCACGAGACGTGACGACCAAAACGAAGCCACTTCATTCAAACCAGCAGTGCCAGTCACAGAATGCTGGTTATGACGGCTGGTTATGACAGGTAACGGCGACAGGTTACGTAGTGTGGTTGTGATGACTGGTTACTGATGATAAACTGAAGCACAGCGCGTTGGATACAGAACGCTCGTTATGAAGACTGTTATAACAATTACGGCAACAATGAGGTTATGTAGAGCTGTTGTGATGATTGGTTACTGATGATCAACTGAAGCACAAGCGTTGGTTACAGAAAGCTCGTTATGAAGACTGTTACGTAGGCCTGTTAATTGTGATTACTGCATGGTTAATGATGATAAATTGAAGCGCAGAGCGTACACATAGCTGAAGTAGAGATGAAGATCCACCCTGATGAAATGCGAAGATGAAGAACCTGGTGACAGTGACGGTGCGATGACGAGAAGAGTGATGAAGTAACCAAATGAACAGTTGGACCGATGGCACGTTGTGTGTGTGTGTGTGTGTGGTGTGTGTGTGTGTGTGTGAGTGTGTGAGAGAGAGAGAGAGAGAGAGAGAGAGAGAGAGAGAGAGAGAGAGAGAGAGAGAGAGAACGAACGATATTTTTTTAATTATATTAACGATGGTAAAGGAATAAGTACAGTCCTTTTTTCATCCATCCCTCTGGCCAAAAAAACAACAACAACAAAAAACAAAAACACAACAACAACACACACCAAAGAACAAACAACACCAACAACACAACAATCGAAAACAAAATAATTATTACTCAAAAACCCATATTAACTATTGAGAGAGAGAGAGAGGATGAGAGAGAGAGAGAGAGAGAGAGAGAGAGAGAGAGAGAGAGCGGAGAGAGAGAGAGAGACAGACAGACAGACAGACAGACAGACAGACAGACAGACAGCAGACAGACAGACAGAGTAAATGCAGAGCATGCATGTATGCATAATATTCATATCTGACACATCATATTCACAAATATTGAGAATATCAAAGTTTAAATCATGTTCAAAATCAAAGAAATAGTGCACATATCCTTAATCAATGTTGTTGTGATTTTTTCCATTAAGTACTGTTTAATGTTTTTTTAAATGCTTTGTGATCTGACAAGATTTTAATCGATAATGGTAAATTGTTCCATAGGTTTCCGGCGGAATACATCAAGCTACATTTAAATAAATCTAATCTAGGACGGGGTACTACAAGTTTGTGTGAATGTTTGTTCTGATTTGAATGTAAGTTTAATTTTAATTTGATGGTGCATAACCAGATACTATTTTATGCATAATAATGCCTTTATTAACTTCTAATTTTCATTTTAGCGGAAGAACATCTAAAGGTTTATAGTCGTGAGCTGTCAAAGATGTGGATTTTAGAAGGGTTAATTTAAGGGCTCGCTTGTGAATACTAACAAGAGGTTTTAATGTGTTTGCACTAGCAGAGTCCCAGAGTGTTGAAGCATAGTCAATGATTGGTTGGATATGTGCATGAAAAAAATAGTTTTCGAGCATGAGCATTTAGAAAATGTTTAATTTTTGCGAGTTGGTATAGCTTTTGAGAAACACGTTTGGTTAGTTCATTTACATGATTTGTCCAAGACAAATTATAATTAATAGTTACTCCTAAAACTTTATGTGTTGCTACTTCGACCATTTTCTCATTTCTAATATAAAGTGGCATGCGAGAAGATATGTTCTGGCGTTTTTGTCTTGTTGTGATGGGCATGTATTTGGTTTTGTACGAGTTTAACGACATATGATTTAGAAGAATATTATTTATACTCTCCTGTAAGCTAAGCAAAAGATTATTTCGGTTTGAGTGACTAGAATGGATAGTGGTGTCATCAGCAAATAGTTCACATAAAGCTTTTATGAATAAGGGCAAGTCGTTTATGTAGAGAGAAAAGAGAAGCGGCCTAACACTGAACCTTGTGGAATACCGTATTTTACGGGAAGAAAATCGGATTTAATTGTGTTTATACAAACAAGCTGTTCTCGATTTGACAAAATGAAGAAATTAAGTGCAGGGTGTCATTGGATAATCCATAAAGAGCTAATTTCCTCAAAAGTAGATCATGATCAATGACATCCACTGCCTTTGCAAAATCCACAGAAAGTACTCCTGTAAATTCATTGTTGTTTATGTTCTTATAAAAGTATCTACTAATGTTGTAAGTGCGGTATGGCATGAGTGGTGTTCCCTAAATCCAGTTTGGTTGGGGTGTATAAGTTCATTTGTTTTAAGATAGGATAAAAGGTGTTTGTTAATATGTTTTTCTAGAGGTTTTGAAAGAACAGACAGAATTGAGATAGGTCTATAGTTTGAAGGGTCTTTGTTATCTCCTGGTTTGTAAATGGGTATAACCTTAGCTTGTTTGAATCCTTTGGAAAATAGTTTTTGTCTATGCAAAAAAGAGAGAGAGAGAGAGAGAGAGAGAGAGAGAGAGAGAGAGAGAGAGAGAGAGAGAGAGAGAGAGAGAGAGAGAGGAAGACAGAGAGCTTTGAGTAGGTGAGAGTGAGTGTGTGTGTGTGTGTGTGTGTGTGTGTGTGTGTGTGTGTGTGTGTGTGAACACAGACAAACAAACAGAAACCCAAACACATTTATGAAAGGTTAGAAAGTACGCTATTTTCCAGGACAAAAACTCTACATGACGAAAATAGATCGCTGCAAGCTCCGGGACGCGGTTAATTAACATTCAGCACTGACAAGGAAGGGTTCGGGGGCTCTATATAACCGTCTCCCCAACGTTGCCTCCGAGTTGCATGACTATCATCAACATGAAGATCGTCCTGCTTGCCGTCTGCCTCTTCGTCGTGAGTTACATTTCGTTGCAAGCTCCTGCGTGTGTATATATATATTATTTATGTGTGTGTGTGTGTGTGTGTGTGTGTGTGTGTGTGTGTGTGTGTGTGGTGTGTGTGTGTGTGTATGCAACGTGTGCTGCGAGGAAAGACTACCGGAAAGCGAGGCTAGGCGAGTGAGAGACTGTGCTGTGTGTTCGTGTGTGTGTTCAAGGTGTGCTGCCAGACGGAGGCGGTCACTAGTGAGGTGCGGGCCAATACGAGGTCACAACGATCAGTATTTAGATGGTTGTGGCGCCCCAAGCCACCAGAGACGTGCACCAGGGCCAGGGAGTGTGGCTGGGGCTACTGCTGCAAGATCCAGTCCTCAGCGATTAGCAGAAGGAAGAGGCGGGTGACTCTGTCTGACACCAAGGGCGAGTGTCTGAAACTAGGATCCGTTGGAGATCGTGAGCATCTTTTGCTTCTGCTTCTGCTTCATCGTCGTCATCATCATCATCATCATCAGCAGCAGCAGCAGCAGCAGCATCTTCTGCTTCTTCATCATTATCACCATTATCATTGCCGTCTTCTTCTTCTGCTTCATCATCTTCTCCTTCTTCGTTGCATTCTTCTTCTTCTTCTTCTTCGATGTTTGTGTTCTTTTACGTCATCTTAATTCTTGTTCCTCTTGCTTTGTTTGTTGTTGTTTTTGCTATCGTTCTTTTTCTTGGCCCGTTTTGTCAACAGCTGATTACGTGGGTGGACCGGACGCGGCTCCACAATGCAGTCAATCGTTCAGTGTTCGTTTTATCATGTCAACAGCTTGTCAACAGCTTGTCAGCAGCTTGCTACGTGGCTGGACCACCAGCTAGTCAATCGTTTAGTGTTCGTTTTATCATGTCAACAGCTTGCTACGTGGGTGGACCACACTCCAGTCAGTCGTTTAGTGTGCGTTTGTCAACAGCTTGCTAAGTGGGTGGAGCACCAGCTAGGCAATCGTTATTTTTGGTTTTGTCATGTCAACAGGTTGCTACGTGGGTGGACCGGATGTGGCTCCACAAAAGAAGTAAATCGTTTAATGTTCGTTTGTCAACAGGTTGCTACGTGGGTGGACCGGACGAGGCCCCACCGCCCGGTCTGTCTTTCGACTTCTGTCCGTGCCAATCGTGGCTGACCTGCGTGAGCAGTGACGTGAGCACTGGCCCACTGGGAGAGGAAGGTAGGCCCAAAAGTTTCTCAACTCGTCTCTTTGTCCTGTAGTAAAAAACACACCAGACAACAACAACAACAACAAATCTGAAACAGAATTACTGCTAGCGTTCTAAAAACAAGATCGAAACACCAAAAGGTTCAAACGAACGCTTATTCATATTAACACGGACAC
The DNA here is from genome assembly GCA_018857735.1 of Alviniconcha marisindica. Lineage (NCBI taxonomy): Eukaryota > Metazoa > Mollusca > Gastropoda > Provannidae > Alviniconcha > Alviniconcha marisindica. The sequence goes on along the minus strand of JABMCL010003779.1, from coordinate 31,464 downwards.
ACAGTATGCAAATTTTCGGGGAAATCCCATTTATCACAAAACGACACTTAAACAACAGATAAACGGTCAAAAACGATGAAAAATGAAAGAAAAAGACTGATCTTGTCTGGGTTGAGTTTTTACAGCTTGTTCGGTGCTTGGAGGATTATTGGCATGGACCGTAATGGTTAAGTTACTTACTTACTCTCCTCATTTTTGCTTTTTAGAAATTTATGGTTTGGCCCCTTGTCATATTATTATCATATCACAATCAGAGTATACCTCTGGTGGAGTTTATGTATCTTGTATTTACTCGCATGGCAGGTGGGAGTTACCGTGTAGGCGACTCAGGTCTTTGTCGTGTTTGTGTGACGTCTTTCGAGGGCTAATTAACTCCCGTGTGTGCATGTTGATTCATTATCGTATAAATTTGCGGCTCGTAGGCTTTTTAGCCTTTTGCCTGCTAAGACGTGTTTTGGTGTATATCATGGTCAACATTATTCTTTTTAAGAGTGCTGCGTGTACTGACCTGGCTTGCTGTCATCAGTTTCCAATGTTCATCTATGAGATCCAAACACCAAAAGTTTGAAACGAACGCTTATTCATATTAACACGGACACAGTATGCACATTATCGGGGAAATCCCCTTTATCAAGCCACAAACGACACTTAAAGAACAGATAAACGGCCAAAAACGATGAAAAATGAAAGAAAAAGACTGATCTTATTTGGGTTTAGTTTTTACAGCTTGTTCGGTGCTTGGAAGATTGTTAGCATTTATGAGGTTTTCGAAGGAGTTTAGTGTTCCTGCTAATACAATGCTGGGTGGCAATTGTTTCCTCCGTTTCTGTTGTTGTTGTTGTTGTTGTTTTACGGTGACTTCTTCAGTTCCTCCCCTTTCCCCTTTTCGTGTGTTCTTGTTTGTTTTTGCTCCTTTCCTCACTCTTGTGTCACCCTGATAGAACCGCACTGGTTGACTGGGCGTAAAACACCAATTTACTTACTTACCTCCCTTTCGTGTTTGTTTGTTTGTCTGTGGTTTTGCTTACGTCTGCTTTGTTCAACTCTTTGATCTTCTGTTTGTGTTTCTTCCTCAGTTATTGTCGTGGTATTCTGCCATTTACATCGGTTGTATTATTCCCTCCTCCTCTTTCCACAACTGTTTTTGGTGACAGTTAGATTATATTAAATAACAGTGAGCACTGCTAAGACTGCACTGAAATATAATGTAACTACAAGGTGAGAGATCAGACTAAGTAAATAAAATGAAGTAAAACCCGACCCCCCAGATAAAAACAGACTTCTGCTCGTAGTTTCTACGTTTTCTTATTTTTATTCACTGTACCTCTTTTTTCCTCCATCATATACCCCCCACCTGCACCCCCTCCCCTTTTCACCCCATCAAAGATGGTGGCAACCCCGGCAGACAAAGATTTTCGTTTTTCTGATTTTAGGGACATTTTGAATTGCAGCATTTCCAAGGTG
>JABMCL010003779.1:7500-25000 GCA_018857735.1 Alviniconcha marisindica | reverse complement strand
TCAAGAGGAGGGAGGTGGAGCTGGACCCTCAAGAGAACCCAGGAGAGATCAAGAGGAGGGAGGTGGAGCTGGACCCTCAAGAGAACCCAGGAGAGATCAAGAGAAGGCAGGTGGAGCTGGACCCTCAAGAGAACCCAGGAGAGATCAAGGGAAGGAGGTGGAGCTGGACCCTCAAGAGAACCCAGGAGAGATCAAGGAGAAGGCAGGTGGAGCTGGACCCTCAAGAGAATCCAGGAGAGATCAAGGAGAAGGCAGGTGGAGCTGGACCCTCAAGAGAACCCAGGAGAGATCAAGAGGAGGGAGGTGGAGCTGGACCCTCAAGAGAACCCAGGAGAGATCAAGGAGAAGGCAGGTGGAGCTGGACCCTCAAGAGAACCCAGGAGAGATCAAGGAGAAGGCAGGTGGAGCTGGACCCTCAAGAGAACCCAGGAGAGATCAACGAGAAGGCAGGTGGAGCTGGACCCTCAAGAGAACCCAGGAGAGATCAAGGAGAAGGCAGGTGGAGCTGACCTCAAGAGAACCCAGGAGAGATCAAGGAGAAGGCAGGTGGAGCTGGACCCTCAAGAGAACCCAGGAGAGATCAAGGAGAAGGCAGGTGGAGCTGGACCCTCAAGAGAACCCAGGAGAGATCAAGAGGAGGGAGGTGGAGCTGGACCCTCAAGAGAACCCAGGAGAGATCAAGGAGAAGGCAGGTGGAGCTGGACCCTCAAGAGAACCCAGGAGAGATCAAGGAGAAGGCAGGTGGAGCTGGACTCTGCAATGTTAAGGAGGTGGGGACCCCGCCAGTGCCAATTAAGCAACTTGTGTACTCCACTAATTGCTGTTTCAACGGCTGTGCGGAGCAGAGTCGCAAAGACAGTGTCCGAGATCTGAGCTCTCATAGCAATTAGCATGGATTGTCTTGCTGCAAAGTTGTTCCTCGATCAACATTTGCTTCTCGGACACTGTCTTTGTCACTTTGCTTCGCACGGCTGTTGAAAGAGCAGTTAGCGGAGTGCTTTGCGCTAGCCTAACCTAGGAGAGGTCAAGAGGAGGGAGGTAGAGCTGGACTCTCATAGCATGATTGTTTAATTGTCTTGCCGCAAAGTTGTTCCTCAACAGTTCGCTTTTCGGACACTGTCTTTGTGAATTTGCTCCGCACAGCCGTTGAAACAGCAGTTAGTAAAGTACACAAGTTGCTTGGCACTGGCGGGGTCCCCACCTCCTTAACGTTGTTGTTCTGACGGTGGCGGGGTCCCCACCTCCTTAACGTTGTTGTTCTGACGGTGGCGGGGTCCCCACCTCCTTAACGTTGTTGTTCTGACGGTGGCTGACGGTCTCTGCGGTCTTGACGGGTCGGACACGTGGACGAGCTATTCATCTCTCCCCTTTACCCCCTTACCCCCTTTCCCCGTCCCTTTATAAGCCGTGTGGTTTCTGTGGACGTTAAGAGAGCTCAGGAGCTGTGTGAAAGTCGAGGTGGTCGTCCTGGGCTCCCCGTCCCTAATAAGACTTGTGGTCTCTGTGGACGTAAAGTAATATTGAACAAACCCCGAACAGTCAGAGCTCAGGAGCTGCGTAAAAGTGGAGGTGGTCGTCCTGGGCTCCCCGTCCCTAATAAACCTTGTGGTCTCTGTGGACGAACCATGAACAGTCAGAGTTCGGGAGCGAGCGGTGAAAATGTCGAGGTGGCAGTCCCAGGCTCCCCGTCCCAAATAATATGGTCTCTGTGGACGTAAAGTAACGTTGAACTGTAGTATCTCAGCTCAGGATCTGTGTGAACGTCGAGGTGGCCGTCCTGGGCTCCCCGTCCTAACTGTCCTTATGGTCTCCGTGGACGTAAAGCAACACTGAACTGCAGTATCTCAGAGCTCAGGAGCTAATAAACCTGAAGGGTTCTGTGGACTGTACGTCCTTTACGTTTCTGTGGACTTTACGTCCTTTACGTTTCTGTGGACTGTACGTCCTTTACGTTTCTGTGGACTGTACGTCCTTTACGTTTCTGTGGACTTCACGCAACACTGCACGTTAAGCACACGCTGACTGACTGCATGAACCAGACGCCTGTGCTTGATTCTTCCAGCATGGGTGCAGTCGAGAATCATGCAGGCCGGTTATATTGTTATTTCTTATCGCCTTCCTGGCGTGAGTCGATCCGTTTGTGTTCCACTGACCCCAGTCTTCAAATGCGGACACGCACTGGCACTCTTAGTCTCGCACACAGACACAGTCACTCTCAATCTCGTTCTCTCGTCCGCTTTGCTGCCTTCAGGGAGAGAAATTGTAGTCAATCCTAGCACTGAACACACAGAGTCATGAGGGGTGCTCTTCTTCTTCTCTGTCTTCTGCCGTTGGTGAGTTTTTACTGAGTTTTAAGATTAATTTTAAAATGAACAATACTTACAATTATTATAATAGATTATAATACAAATTATGATTAATAATAAATCAATTCAAATTAATAAAGTTTTAGAGGTTAAGTACTCTTCTGTCCCCTGTCCCCGCCCTTCTAAACAGAAAGAAGAAGACGAAAAGAAAGAAAGAATAGAAGAAGAAAAGAAAAAAAGGAAAGACAAAAAGAAAGAAGGAAAGAAAAAGGAAAAAAAGGAAAGAAAAAGGAAAAAAAGGATGGAAAATGAAAGTAAAGTAAGTAAGAAAGAAAAAAGGAAGGAAAGGAGATAAGAAAGAAAGAAAAGAAAAAAGGACAGAAACAAAAAAGACAGACAAAAAGAAAGAAAGAAAGAAAGAAAGAAAAGAAAAAAAACGTCGTGTCACTTCAATACTTCAATGATTAAAGTATTTGTAGAGCGCAAAATCGTGTTCGTAGAGACTATTATAAGCGTAATCAGGCACGCACGCACGCACGCACGCACGCACGCACGCACGCACGCACGCACGCACACACACACACACGCACACACACACACACACACACACACACACACACACACACACACACACACACGCACACACACACGCACACACACACACACACACACACACACACACACACACACACACACACACACACACACACACACACACACACACACACACACACCCGGTTCCCAAAATAATTGTTATCAGTATGATTGTTCACAACAGGCCGTGTGATCAGCATGATTGTTTCCAAAATGCCGTGTGATCAGTATGATTGTTCCCAAAATGCCATGTGATCAGCCCGATTGTCTGTTTGCATAAGGCCGCGTGATCAGCATGATTGTTTGTTCCCAAAAGGCATGATTGTCTGTTCCCAAAATGCCATGTGATCAGCATGATTGTCTGCTCCCAAAATGCCGTGTGATCAGCCTGGTTATCTGTTCGCAAAGGAAGTGTGGTCAGCATGATTGTCTGCTCCCAAGGATCCATATGTCAGCATGATTGTCTGTTCCCAAAATGCCGTGTGTTCAGCCTGGTTATCTGTTCACAAAGGAAGTGTGATCAGCATGATTATCTGTTTGCAAAGGCCGTGTGATCAGTATGATTGTTCCACAAAGGCCGTGTGATCAGTATGATTGTTCACAGTAGGCCGTTTGATCAGCATGATTGTCTGTTCCCAAAAGGCCGTGTGATCAGCATGACTGTTCCCAAAATGCCGTGTGATCAACATGATTGTCTGTTCCCAAAAGGCCGTGTGATCAGCATGACTGTTCCAAAAATGCCGTGTGATCAACATGATTGTCTGTTCCCAAAAGGCCGTGTGATCGGCATGCTTGTCTGTTCCCAACAGGCGTGTGATCAACATGAATATCTGTTCCCAAAAGGCTGTGTGATCAGTATGACTGTTAACAATGGCCGTGTGATCAACATGATTGTTGTCCCCAAATAGGCCGTGTGATCGGCATGTTTGTCTGTTCCCAACGGGCCCGTGTGATCAACATAAAACTGTTCCCAAAAGGCGTGTGATTAGAAATGATTCTTTAAAAAAGGCCGTGTGATAAAGTATGTTTGTTCCCAATGGGCCCGTGTGATAAAGCTTGTTTGTCTGTTCCCAAAATGCCGTGTGATCAGTTTTTGTCTGTTCCCAAAATGCGAGTGTTATAGCATGATTGTCTTTTCCCCGAAAAAGGCGTGTGATCAATATGTTTGTTCCCAAGAGGCGTGTGATAAACCCTTGATTGTCTTTTCCCCAAAAATGCCGTGTGATCATTTGATTGTCTGTTCCCAAAATGCCGTGTGATAAATTTCTTTAAATTGTAAAATTTTTTTCCCAAGGGGCCCATGTGATCAGCCTGATTGTCTGTTCCCAAATGCCGTGTGATCATCTTTATTGTCTGTTCCCAAAATGCCGTGTGATCATCTTTATTGTCTGTTCCCAAAATGCCATGTGATCAGCTTGATTGTCTGTTCCCAAAATGCCATGTGATCAGCTTGATTGTCTGTTCCCAAAATGCCGTGTGATCAGCATGATTGTCTGTTCCCAAAGTGCCGTGTGATCAGTTTGATTGTCTGTTCCCAAGGAGCCGTGTGATCAGCCTGATTGTCTGTTCCCAAAATGCCATGTGATCAGCCTGATTGTCTGTTCCCAAGGATCCACATGTTCAGCATGATTGTCTGTTCCCAAAATGCCGTGTGATCAGCATGATTTTCTGTTCCCAAGGAGCCGTGTGATCAGCATGATTGTCTGTTCCCAAAATACCGTGTGATCAGTTTGATTGTCTGTTCCCAAAATACCGTGTGATCAGCCTGATTGTCTGTTCCAAAATGCCGTGTAATCAGCCTGGTTATCTGTTCGCAAAGGCAGTGTGATCAGCATTGTTATCTGTTTGCAAAGGCCGTGCGATCAGTATGATTGTTCCCAATAGGCCGTGTAATCAGCATGTTTGTCTGTTTCTAAAAGGCCGTGCGATCAGTATGATTGTTCCCAATAGGCCGTGTAATCAGCATGTTTGTCTGTTTCTAAAAGGCCGTGTGATCAGTATGTTTGTTCCCCAAAGGCCGTGTGATCAGTATGATTGTTCCCCAAAGGCCGTGTGATCAGTATGATTGTTCCCAGTAGGCCGTTTGATCAGCATGTTTGTCTGTTCCCAAAATGCCGCGTGATCAACATGATTGTCTGTTCCCAAAAGGCCTTGTGATTAGCATAATTGTCTGTTCCCAAAATGCCGTGTAATCAGCATGCTTGTGTGTTCCCAACAGGCGTGTGATCAACATGAATATCTGTTCCCAAAAGGCTGTGTGATCAGTATGATTGTTAACAATAGGCCGTGTGATCAGTATGATTATTAACAATAGGCCGTGTGATCAGTATTGTTAACAATAGGCCATGTGATCAGTATGTTTGTTAACAATAGGCCGTGTGATCAGTGTGATTGTTAACAATAGGCCGTGTGATCAGCATGATTGTCTGTTCCCAAAGGCGTGTGATCAGTATGACTGTTCCCAAAAGGCGTGTGATCAGCATGATTGTCTGTTCCCAACAATCCGTGAGATTAGCAGCATGACTGTCTGTTCCCAATAAGCGTTTGATCAATATGTTTGTTCCCAAGGAGCCGTGTGATCAGCTTGATTGTCTGTTCCCAAAGTGCCGTGTGATCAGCTTGATTGTCTGTTCCCAAGGAGCCGTGTGATCAGCCTGATTGTCTGTTCCCAAAATGCCGTGTGATCAGCCTGATTGTCTGTTCCCAAGGAGCCGTGTGATCAGCCTGATTGTCTGTTCCCAAAGGTGGATCAGCCTGTGTTTTCCCCAAATTGCTTGATTGTCTGTTCCCAAAGAGCCGTGTGATCAGCCTGATTGTCTGTTCCCAAGGAGCCGTGTGATCAGTTTGATTGTCTGTTCCCAAAGTGCCGTGTGATCAGTTTGATTGTCTGTTCCCAAAGTGCCGTGTGATCAGTTTGATTGTCTGTTCCCAAGGAGCCGTGTGATCAGCCTGATTGTCTGTTCCCAACAGGCGTACTGCTGGCAGCAGGGCGAGGCGTGCAGAACGTCAGCGGAGTGCGGTGACGACGAGTGCTGCGTGTTCAACATGCGACCCATCGGCAAGCGGCAGCTCTCTGCCACCACTGGGGGGCGCTGTCACCCCAGGGGAAAGTTCAGTGAGGGTCAGGTTGATGTGTTGGGTGGGGGTGGGGGGCATAAGTGTTGATGTGTTGGGGGGATAAGTGTGATGGGGGGGGGCATATAAGTGTTGATGTGTTTTGCGGGTAATTTTTTTTGTTGTTGTTGTGTGCTTTTGGGGGGAGAGGCACATGTGTTGATGTGTTGGGGTGGGGGACACATAAGTGTTGATGTGTTGGGGGTGGGGGACACATAAGTGTTGATGTGTTGGGGTGGGGGACACATAAGTGTTGATGTGTTGGGGTGGGGGACACATAAGTGTTGATGTGTTGGGGTGGGGGACACATAAGTGTTGATGTGTTGGGGTGGGGGACACATAAGTGTTGATGTGTTGGGGTGGGGGACACATAAGTGTTGATGTGTTGGGGTGGGGGACACATAAGTGTTGATGTGTTGGGGTGGGGGACACATAAGTGTTGATGTGTTGGGGTGGGGGACACATAAGTGTTGATGTGTTGGGGTGGGGGACACATAAGTGTTGATGTGTTGGGGTGGGGGACACATAAGTGTTGATGTGTTGGGGTGGGGGACACATAAGTGTTGATGTGTTGGGGTGGGGGACACATAAGTGTTGATGTGTTGGGGTGGGGGACACATAAGTGTTGATGTGTTGGGGTGGGGGACACATAAGTGTTGATGTGTTGGGGTGGGGGACACATAAGTGTTGATGTGTTGGGGTGGGGGACACATAAGTGTTGATGTGTTGGGGGGGGGACACATAAGTGTTGATGTGGGTGGGGGCACATAAGTGTTGATGTGTTGGGCGGGGGGGGGGGGGGGGGGCACATACGTGTTGTTTATTTATTTTTTTTGAGGGTGGGGGCACATGTGTTGATGTTTTGGGGGGGGGGGGCACATAAGTTGATTTGTTGGGGTGGAGGCACATACATGTGTGTGTTGGGGGGGGGGGGCGTGTCACCTGGGGACAACTCAACGGAGTCAGTGTTGATGTGTTGTGGTGGGGGGGGGAGGGGGGAGGAGCACAAAGTGTTGATGTTTGGTGGGGGGTGGGTGGGGGGCAGATAATTGTGTGTGTGTGTCGGAGGGGGGCAGATGTCACCCCAGGGGACAACTCAATGGGGGTGAGTGTGATGGTGGGGGTGGGGTGGGGGCACATAATTGTTGATGTGGTGGGGAGGGGTCGATGGGGGGGGGGGGGGGCTGTCACCCCATGGAAAACACAACGTCGGTGAGTGTTGATGTGTTGGGAGAGGGATGCACATAAGCGTGATATGTTGCGGGGGGAGGGGGGGGGGGGGCAGATGTCACCCAGGGACCAACAGGGGATAGGGGTTGATGAGTTGGGGGGGGGGGAAGCTGTAACCCGGGGGGGGGGGGGGGGGGAACTCAACGGGGATGAGTGTTGATTTGGGGGGGTGGGGGGGGGGTCTGGTCAGCTGTCATACTAGGGTAAAACATATTAGGCCAGTCAGCAATCATACGTGTGTCTGTGTGGTTTAAGGCCAGTCAGTGCCTGTGTTTTTTTGTTTGTTTTTTAGGCCAGTCAGTGCCTGTGTGTGTTTTTAGGCCAGTCAGTGCCTGTGTGTGTTTTTTTAGGCCAGTCAGTGCCTGTGTGTGTTTTTAGGATAGTCAGCGTCTGTGTGTGTTTTCAGGCTAGTGAGTGCCTGTGTGTGTTTTTAGGCCAGTCAGTGCCTGTGTGTGCTTTTAGGCTAGTCAGTGCCTGTGTGTGTTTTTAGGCCAGTCAGTGCCTGTGTGTGTTTTTAGGCCAGTCAGTGCCTGTGTGTGTTTTTAGGCTAGTCAGTGCCTGTGTGTGTTTTTAGGCTAGTCAGTGCCTGTGTGTGCTTTTAGGCCAGTCAGTGTCTGCTTTTTTATTCCTTTTTTTTTTTTTAGGCCAGTCAGTGTCTGTGTTTTCTTTTTAGGCAAGTCAGTGCCTGTGTGTGATTTTAGGCCAGTCAGTGTCTGGTGTGTTTTTTTAAGGCCGGTTAGTGCCAGTGTCTGTTTTAGGCCAGTCGGTGCCTGTATGTGTTTTTAGGCCAGTCAGTGCCTGTGTGTGTGTTTAGGCCAGTCAGTGTCTGTGTGTGTTGTTAGGCCAGTCAGTGTCTGTGTGTGGTTTAGGCCAATCAGTGTCTGTGCGTGTTTTTAGGCCAGTTAGTGTCTGTGTGTGATTTTAGGCCAATCAGTGTTTGTGTGTGTTTTAGGCCAGTCAGTGTCTGTGTGTTTTTAGGCCAGACAGTGCCTGTGTGTGCTTTTAGGCCAGTCGGTGTCTGTGTGTGGTTTTAGGCCAGTCAGTGTGTGTGTGTGTGCTTTTAGGCCAGTCAGTGTCTGTGTGTTTTTTTAGGCCAGTCAGTGTGTGTGTGTGTGTGTGTGTGTGTGTGTGTGTGTGTGTTGTGTGTGTGTGTGTGTGTGTGTGTGTGTGTATGTGTGTGTGTGTGTGTGTGTGTGTGTGTGTGTGTGTGTGTGTGTGTGTGTGTGTGTGTGTGTGTGTGTGTGTGTGTTTTAGGCCAGTCAGTGTCAGTGTGTGTGCTCAGGCCAGTGAGTGTCTGTGTGTGTTTTAGGCCAGTCAGTGTCTGTGTTTTTAGGCCAGTCGGGGTGTGTGTGTGTGTGTGTGTGTGTGTGTGTGTGTGTGTGTGTGTGTGTGTGTGTGTGTGTGTGTGTGTGTGTGTTGTGTGTGTTGTGTGGTGTGTGTGGTGTGTTGTGGTGTTGTGTGTGTGTGTGTGTGTGTGTGTGTGTGTGTGTGTGTTTTAGGCCTGTCAGTGTCAGTTTTATTTTTAAGCCAGTCAGTGTCTGTGTGTGTTTTTAGGCCAGTCAGTGTCTCTGTGTGTTTTTAGGCCAGTCAGTGTTTGTTCTTATTTTTAGTCCAGTCAGCAATCATACGTGCCTGTGTGTGTGTGTGTGTGTGTGTGTGTGTGTGTGTGTGTGTGTGTGTGTGTGTGTGTGTGTGTGTGTGTGTGTGTGTGTGTGTGTGTGTGTGTGCTTAGGCCAGTCAGTGTCTGTGTTTATTTTTAGGCCAGTCAGCAGTCACTGTATTGACGTGCATGCTTGGTGTATGCATGTCCGTATGCTTAATTAAATGAATAAACAGTGTTAAAAAAATCTTAAAACATATTAACACATTAGAATAGAGCATCGTTGGATTCCAGACATGCTGCCGCTTGTTTCAGGGTCATCATGATATAACCATAATGGTTGACCAACTTACTTACTTGCTTTAGGGTCGCCGTGATATAACCATGCTGGCTGACTGGGCATAAAACACCAACTTACTTACTTGTTTCAGGGTCACCCTGACATAACCATACTGGTTGACTGGGCATAAAACACCAACTTACTTACTTGTTTTAGGGTCACCCTGATATAACCATACTGGCTGACTGGGCGTAAAACACCAACTTACTTACTTGTTTTAGGGTCGCCATAATATAACCATGCTGGTTGACTAGGCGTAAAACACCAACTAGTTTACTTGTTTCAGGGTCACCCTGATATATCCATACTGGTTGACTGGGCGTAAAACACCAACTTACTTACTTGTTTTAGGGTCGCCGTGATATAACCATGCTGGTTGACTGGGCATAAAACACCAACTTACTTATCTGTTTCAGGGTCACCCTGACATAACCATACTGGTTGACTAGGCATAAAACACCAACTTACTTATCTGTTTTAGGGTCACCCTGACATAACCATACTGGTTGACTAGGCATAAAACACCAACTTACTTACTTGTTTTAGGGTCGCCGTGATATAACCATACTGGTTGACTGGGCATAAAACACCAACTTTCTTACTTGCTTTAGGGTCGCCGTGATATAACCATACTGGTTGACAGGCATAAACACCAATTTACTTACTTGTTTCAGGGCCACCCTGACATAACCGTACTGGTTGTCACCAGCTTACTTACTTGTTTTAGGGTCGCCGTGATATAACCATGCTGGGCGTAAAACACCAACTTACTTGTTTTAGGGTCACCCTGACATAACCCTACAGGCTGACTGGGCGTAAAACACCAACTTACTGACTTACTTGTTTCAGGGTGCCTGATGAGGGATGCAGTGTACGACAGGACCCAGATATACATCGAGTGTCCCTGTGTGAACGGTCTGACTTGTAAGAGCAAAGGGATGATTGACATTCCTCTCGGAGAGACGGGTATGTTTGGTTGATTTCAGTGTGTGTGTGTGTGTGTGTGTGTGTGTGTGTGTGTGTGTGTGTGTGTGTGTGTGTGTGTGTGTGTGTGTGTGTGTGTGTGTGTGTGTGTGAGAGAGAGAGAGAGAGAGAGAGAGAGAGAGAGAGAGAGAGAGAGAGGGGGGCAGACAGACAGACAGACAGAGACAGACAGACAGACAGACAGAGAGGGAGGGAGAGAGGGAGACAGAGAGAGAGAGAGAGAGAGAGAGAGAGAGAGAGAGAGAGAGAGAGAGAGAGAGAGAGAGAGAGAGAGAGAGAGAGAGAGAGAGACAGACAGACAGACAGACAGACAGACAGACAGACAGACAGACAGACAGACAGACAGAGACAGAGAGACAGACAGAGACAGAGACAGAGAGACAGACAGACAGACAGAGACAGAGACAGAGTGCAGGCCCGTGTCTTCGTGCAATGAGAGTTGGGTACCCTAGCTGTCAGTGTATGCTACAAATGCTGAACACAAAACAGTGTTCATGCATTAGAAATATTTTCCTCATGAATCAACACACAAGGGAGTTAATCAGCGATCGAAAGACGTCATTCACGTACAACAGCAAAGTTACACCTCTGTCGCCGAGTGGGCCTGAACTGTAGGGTATATATTCCACTGCAGGTCCTCCCTGAACTATAGGGTATATATTCCACTGCGGGTCATCCCTGAACTGTAGGTATATATTCCACTGCGGGTCATCCCTGAACTGTTGGATATATATTCCATATTCCACTGCGGGTCATTCTTGAACTGTAGGGTATATATTCTACTGGGGGCATCCCTGAACTGTAGGGTATATATTCCACTGGGGGCCATCCCTGAAATGTAGGGTATATTATATATTCCACTGGGGCCATCCCTGAACTGTAGGGTATATTATATATTCCAATGGGAACATCCATGAACTGTAGGGTATATTATATATTCCACTGGGGCCATCCCTGAACTGTAGGGTATATTATATATTCCAATGGGGGCATCCATGAACTGTAGGGCATATTATATATTCCACTGGGGGCATCCATGAATTGTAGGGCATATTATATATTCCACTGGGGGCATCCCTGAACTGTAGGGCATATTATATATTCTACTGGGGGCATCCCTGAACTGTAGGGTATATTATATATTCCACTGGGGGCATCCATGAACTGTAGGGTATATTATATATTCCAATGGGGGAATCCATGAACTGTAGGGCATATTATACATTCCAATGGGGGCATCCATGAACTGTAGGGCATATTATATATTCCACTGGGGGCATCCATGAACTGTAGGGCATATTATATATTCCACTGGGGCCAACCCTGAACTGTAGGGTATATTATATATTCCAATGGGGGCATCCATGAACTGTAGGGCATATTATATATTCCACTGGGGGCATCCATGAACTGTAGGGCATATTATATATCCCAATGGGGGCATCCATGAACTGTAGGGCATATTATATATTCCAATGGGGGCATCCATGAACTGTAGGGCATATTATATATTCCACTGGGGGCATCCATGAACTGTAGGGTATATTATATATTCTACTGGGGGCATCCCTGAACTGTAGTGTATATTATATATTCTACTGGGGGCATCCATGAACTATAGGGTACATTATATATTCCACTGGGGGCATCCATGAACTGTAGGGTATATTATATATTCTACTGGGGGCATCCATGAACTATAGGGTATATTATATATTCCACTGTAAGACATCCTTTTTTGAGGATGTTACTCTGGTGGTGTTTATGTACCTTGTATTTGCACGCACGCCTGGTGAGAGTTACATAGGCAACTCAGGTTTTTGTTGTTGTGCTTATGTGACGTCTTTTCAGCGCTAATTAACTCCCTTGTGTGCTGATTCTACTCGAGAGCTCTGGGCCTCGTTCTGTTTCAGATTTATGTTTTCATCATGGTTAATTCTGTTTAAGTCGCTCTTCTGTTCGACAGGAACGTGCGTACACGCCTAGACTACAGCTCCCTGATTGGTTCAGCCTGGACTAGGAACATCATGCCTATACCCCCATCCGGCCCCCTCCCACTGAACCCCAAAATAAAATATTCTAAAAACGCACATCTCCTTGGCCTGTATCATCCACTGACAAACCCTGACTCTCACCTGCAACTTTCCAATAGCATAAAACAATGAAAAATGTAAACAAAGAAACAACAACAAAAATATAAAAGAAGTAAACAGAACATGTATTCCACGTGCCATCATACTCATACACTCGTCTGTGCTTGCTTAAGTACGAGAGAGAGAGAGAGAGAGAGAGAGAGAGAGAGAGAGAGAGAGAGAGAGAGAGAGAGAGAGAGAGAGAGAGAGAGAGAGAGAGAGAGAGAGCGAGCTGCAGCAGTAGGACTTAGTTGCATTGCTAATTCTGTGATCGACAGTGCAATGTGTACGCAGGCTTTCCGTCGTGGCGAGAATGTACCGGCTGGAGTCCATGCACAGTGTCGCTTAATTCTTGCCAACTGTCAGATGGAGCTGGCATGCCCCTGTAATGTAATCACATGTCAATTTACAGAGCGCGCAAAAAGCGTCTACATTCACACAACGTGATCACAGCGCTTGAAGGCTTGAAAAAGAGACGTACAGACCATCAAACATAAAGCACCTTTAAAGAAAAATACAAAAAACAACAACCAACAAACAACAACAACAAAACAAACAATAAAAACAAACAATAAAAACCAACCAAAACCAACCAAAAACTTGACAAAACAACAACAACAACAACAACAACAACAACAACAACAACAACACACACACACACACACACACACACCACACACACACACACACACACACACACACACACACACACACACACAGGCGCACGTGCGCGTCCGCGCGTGCACAACACAGACACACAGACAGACACATAGACAGACACACAAACAAACACACACACGAAAACTAAAATCCTAGGTGTAGGTGTTCACAATGGTGCCACCAGAGACTTACCTGTAGGTCCTAGGGGGTAGGTGTTCACAATGGTGCCACCAGAGACTTACCTGTAGGTCCTAGGGGGTAGGTGTTCACAATGGTGCCACCAGAGACTTACCTGTAGGTCCTAGGGGGTAGGTGTTCACAGTAGTGTCACCAGAGACTTACCTGTAGGTCCTAGGGGGTAGGTGTTCACAGTAGTGTCACCAGAGACTTACCTGTAGGTCCTAGGGGGTAGGTGTTCACAATGGTGCCACCAGAGACTTACCTGTAGGTCCTAGGGGGTAGGTGTTCACAGTAGTGTCACCAGAGACTTACCTGTAGGTCCTAGGGGATAGGTGTTCACAGTAGTGTCACCAGAGACTTACCTGTAGGTCCTAGGGGGTAGGTGTTCACAACTACCAGAGATTTACCTGTGCGTCCGATGGGGTAGGTGTTCGCAACGGTGCCACCAAAGACTTACCTGTAGGTCCTAGGGGGTAGGTGTTCACAATGGTGCCACCAGAGATTTACCTGTGCGTCCGATGGGGTAGGTGTTCACAACGGTGCCACCACAGGTCAGCCCATCACCGCATGGGCAGTAGTCATAGGACAGACCGGGTGGAGGAGTTACATCGGGCCCAACTACGTAGCAATCTGTTGACAAATTAACACCAAACGATTGACCGGCTGTTGACAAATTGGCACCAAACTAGAAGCTGTTGACAAATTAACACTAACCGACAGGACGGATGGTGGCTACACCCAGTCCATTCACGTAGCAAGCTATTGACAAGTTAACACTAAGCGACAAGCCTTGGACAAATGAACACTAAACGACAAACCTTGGACAAATGAACACTAAACGACAGGCAGTTGACAAATGAACACTAAGCGACAAGTTGTTGAAAAGGTAACACTAAACGACAAGCAGATGACAAATGAACACTAAAAGACAAGCAGTTGACAAATGAACACTAAACGACAAGCAGTTGACAAATGAACACTAAAAGACAAGCAGTTGACAAATGAACACTAAACGACAAGCAGTTGACAAATGAACACCAAACGACAAGCAGTTGACAAATGAACACTAAACGACAAGCAGTTGACAAATGAACACCAAACGACAAGCAGTTGACAAATGAACACTAAACGACAAGCAGTTGAGAAATGAACACTAAACAAATGACTGGCTGCATGGTGCAGCTCCATCCTCTCCATCCACAGAGTAGCATGGTGACAAATTAACATCATACGACAAGTTGTAGATAAATGTATTAACACTAAACGACAAGCAGATGATAAATTGACACTAAATGACTGACTGGTTGTTCCAAAACGCACGAACGCACGCACACACACACACACACACACACACACACACACACACACACACACACACACACACACACACACACACACACACACACATCACGCACGCACGCACGCACGCACGCACGCACACAAAACCAACAACAACAAAACCAAAACAAAACAACAACAAAGACAACAACAAAAGCTGCCAATGTGTTTATAGCGCCATATTTAGTTGTACGCATTTTTTTCCTTCTGAACACACGGCATTATCTGTGATCTAGTTCTAAAAAGTGTTGTAAAGCGACCCTTGGCAACCCTCCTCCACGCACCGCCACCGCTGGTAGGACCAGGACTATTTTGCTTTACGTCCACAGAAACGAGGTTGCTTATTAGGGACGGGGACGGCGACTGGGGTGGGGGGGGGGGGGGGTGGGCGAGAGAGTGAAGGCTCGACCGCGGACACCGCCCGAAAAAGACCGGAGAGACCGTGGACCGCCGCCAGAACAATGGAAGTGTTAAGGCGGTGTCCCTCGCCATTGCGCAGCGACTTGTGCACCGCGCAATTGCTGTTTCAACTGCTGTGCTTGGGCAGAGTCACAAGGACAATGTTCGTTGCACTGCTGTTGAGGAACAACCCGAAAGAAAAAGTCCAGGGGTGGGGGTGGGGGGGGGTGTGTTGGGATAGACTTGGTGAGGGTAGTGTGTGTTGGGTGGGGGGGTGGGGGGGGGGTGGGAGGGGTTGGGGATGTGAGGGGTGAGGGTAGTGTGTGTGTTGGGTGGGGGGGGGGGGGAGGGGGGGGACGGAGGACAACGCAGAAGCCAAGATGAACTCTTTGTGAACAGTTTGTTCGGTCTAACGGTTCGTGTTTTTTATTAATCGAGTTTTAGTCACCTGGTATTTTAAGAATCGGTGTGAACTGTGTTTTTACCCACGTTCAGTTGTATAAAAAAAATTTTTTTTAAACAAAACAAAAACAAAAACATAAACAAAAAACGAGGTGGGCAGTGGCCAAATATTTGTGAATTTTATGCCAACTTGTTTTTGTTTGATTTTGTTGCTCTCTCTCTCTCTCTCTCTCTCTCTCTCTCTCTCTCTCTCTCTCTCTCTTCCTCTCTCTCTCTCTCTCTCTCTCAGAATATAAAAAGCTAAGGAATAAAAAATAAAAAATAGGTGAGAAAAGCAAAAAAGGACTACTTCCAGAAACTCATTGAGCGAGATAAAAATATTTCGACTGTGTGGCGTGCTCTAAACACATTCACGAAAGGGAGCCAGTGTCATTCTGCCGCTATCCCAAAGAACCTAACGGCTGATAAATTCAATGATCACTTCCTTTCTGTGGCAGAATGTTTGGCAAAACCACGATCGGATGATGTATATGACTCTGAATGCTCAGATATTCTACATGAATTTTGTGACTGAAAAACACGAGGGCAGGAGCCATTTGTCATCCCATATATTTCCATTCCAGAACTCGGTAAATATATATTCAAACTGGATAACAAAAAGTCGTCTGGACCCGATGGTATTAGTAACCACTTACTTAAATTGTCACTTCCTTACATAATAGACTCGCTTACTTACATTTTTAATCTATGCATCGAGAAAAACCATTATCCATCTGAGTTTAAGAAAGCAAAAGTAATCCCATTGTCAAAAACTCGCGACAAGACAAATTGACTGACTACAGACCAATATCACTGTTATCTGTCCTGTCCAAACTCCTCGAAAAGCATGTGCATGTGCAGTTAAATGATTATTTGGAAAAACACCTACTCATTCACCCCTTCCAGTCTGGTTTTCGATGTAAACACTCTTGCAATACCGCCTTAGTACGGCTTACACATTCTTGGCTGACAGCGATGAACAGATCTGAGGTGTCTGGCGTGATATTCCTAGACCAAAAAAAGGCTTTGACCTTGTGGATCACAATATCATGATGTATAAGTTTGGATGCTACCTTCAGAATTCAAGTTCTCTACCGTTTTTCAAATCGTATCTTGAAGGCAGAACGCAAGTGTTTTCCTCCATGGCTCATATTTTTCTGAAGGCTCTGTAAAGTTTGGGGTACCACAAGGATCTGTCCTAGGGCCTATTCTGTTTATATTTTCATCAATGACCTACATTGCATGTAACGAATTTCTGTTCTTGCGACATGTTAGCAGATGACACAACACTCCACGCGTCCGGAAAAGATATTATGCAGGTAGAACACACCTTACAGGAAAGCTAGACCAGGCCCATCAGTGTTGGTGCGACAATAATTCTATGGTCATCAATCCAAAGAAAACCCACTCTATGACAATCGCTACAAGGCAGAAGCATCAGTTGTTACCTTTATCGTTTGACCCGTTACTACATGGAGTGAAAGTTGAACAAGTGGAAAGAACACCGACTTTTAGAATAATTATAGACAACAAGCTTCGGTGGGATACACATACTGACACACTGTGCAAAACACCTCTAAGCGTGTCTTCCTTCTATCTAAACTAAAGTACATTGTTGACACTGATACTTTAAAGCTTTTCTTCAATGCCCACATTAAATCCCACATTGACTACGCACCCGTATGTGGGGAGGCTGTAGTGATGCTCTAAAAAAAACACGATTAAATTCTCTACTAAGAGAGCCGGAAAGCTAATCCTTCCAGATAAAAATCTAACCACTGACCAAAATACTGAATAAGATAGGATATTGAGCCTTCACAAAACAACTGGACTACAACAAGGTGTTTTTATAAAATAGGGCACTTACCAACAATGCGCCAGTATACATATCTAGCTTGTACAAAGCTCCTCACTCTAGCTCCAGGAACAACTACCTTCAGATACCAAAGCCAAGAATAGATTTATTCAAAACAAACATGGCCTTTTCGGGTGCCCTGTTTGGAATAGTCTTCAGTGCACCTCAGATCATGTCACTCACTCAGCTCCTTTAAGAGAAACCTCCGTGAAACACCTTAACACAACCGTATAAGACGCTTAACCATCCCCCCCCCCCCCAACCCCCATCATTTTACTCTGTGAACTAGTGCTTGCTATACAGATGCCGGAATCATCGTTTATAACA
>JABMCL010003779.1:0-2500 GCA_018857735.1 Alviniconcha marisindica | reverse complement strand
TTAATTCTTCATCAATTATCACGCCCAGGACCCGACGTTCGCGTACCTGTTGAACGGGATTTTTTCCTAGTGTGAGATTAAGGGTCAGGAGTCTACGCTGATGTTTTTGTCTTGTAGTTAGTACCATACATTTTGTTTTATGAGGATGAATTACCATGCGATTTTGATCACACCACGTAGATACGTCATTTAAGCCTTCCTGAAGAGATGTTTGAACTGACTGAAGATCGCTTCCACATGAATAAATAGAATTATTATCTGCAAAAAGATCACAGACGACATTGTCATTAGTTATGTTCAGGTGCAAGTCATTAATAAAGATGCAGAATAGAAGTGGACCCAGTACAGATCCCTGTGGTATACCGCATTCAACTATGCCTTCAGTAGAATATTGCCCATTCAGGAAAACGCGCTGTGTTCTGTCTTGTAGATAAGATGTTAGGAAAGACACCGTCGACAGATTTTGGAGATAGACGAATTTTGTTTTAGAAGAATAGAGTGGTCAACTAAATCAAATGCCTTTTTTAGATCAAAGAAGACAGCGCCGGCTACCTGGGTCTTGTTGATTGCAGATAGCCATGTATCACAGAGTCTAATTAGAGCTGTATGGCATGAGTGGTGACGACGGAAGCCAGATTGAAAAGGGTGGAACAGATTGTGGTCTTCAATAAAGAGTATTAGATGCTTATGAATGTGCTTTTCAAGTGGTTTGGACAAAATAGATAAAAGCGAAATTGGTCTGAAAGTATTTGGGTCAGTAAGATCTTTGGTTTTAGGCAGTGGAATAACTTTGGCTGCTTTCAGAGCCGAGGGAAATATATTTTGCTGAATGCATAAATTATAGATGTATGTCAAAGATTCTACTGCATAGGGAAGAGCAAGTTTTAACATCATAGAATTGATATTGTCGGGCCCCATTGCTTTTTTGTTCTTTAGTTTATTAATATACGCGCCTACTTCATGTACAGCAATTGGAGGAACTTTTAATGAATCACTGGAACCAATCCTATCCTTGCAAAATTTCTTCAGGGATGTTGGGATCTTATAGTCACTAGAAGTGCTAATATCTGCAGATTTAAGTATGGCGTCAGAAAAGGATAGAAAGTGATTGTTGCCTTGAGATCCAAACACAAAATGGTTCAAACGAACGCTTATTTATTTTGACAAGGACACAGTATGCAAATTTTCGGGGAAACCCCCTTTGTGAAGCCACAAAACGACGCTTAAACAACAGATAAACGGTCAGAAACGATGGAAAATGAGAGAAAAACTTAGCTTGTTTTGGTTGCTTCTTCAGTGCTTGGAAGATTTTGTGTTTGGATCTTGTTTTAGAACGCTAGCAGATATTTTGCTTCAGATGTTTGCTTTGAGAACTGTACGCGGGTATTAATTATCATGATCAGCTTTCGCTATCACTGCCGTTGTTGTCCATCAGAAAACCGTATGGGATCGTTTTAAATTGGACAACAGCATGTCGGGGGAATTTCTGAAAACGAGGACGAAGAACTTATCGATTTTCCTGCTGAATGTTGATTACAACCTCAATGTGAACTTAGCGAGCTGAATTGAGTTCTCTTCGTCCAACATAATGAACATATCAAAAGGTCCCATCACTCTCTGCATGCTCTCTTTGCGCTACTCAAACGACAGACCAAATGACGTCATGACTCTTTGCACGCCGTCTTTGTGCTACTCAAAGGACAGACCAAATGACGTCATCACTGCACGCCGTCTTTGTGCTACTCAAAGGACAGACCAAATGACGTTATCACTCTCTGAACGCCGTCTTTGTGCTACCCAAAGGACAGTCAAAATGACGTCATCACCCTGTACGCTGTCTGTGCGCTACTCAGAGGACAGACCAAATAACGTCGTCACTCTCTGCACGCCGTCTTTGTGCTACTCTAAGGGCAGATTAAGTGACGACAGCAATCTCTGTACGTAGTCTTCGATCTCCTCCAGGGGACCCACATCGGGAAGATCCAGCAGCTGCAGATCCACCAGGAAACTCAGAAGCGTGTGGACATTTCCCCGAAAGCGTCTGAGCTGCTCGTTGCTTTCCGCTGCTTGTTCCCTGGTGACCCCCGTGTCGTCATCTTCGTCATGCTCAGTGACCCCCGTGCCATCATCTTCGTCATGCCCATTGACTCCCGTGTCGTCATCTTCGTCATGCCCAGTGACCCCCGTGTCGTCATCTTCGTCATGCCCAGTGACCCCCGATTCGTCATCTTGGTCATGCCCAGTGACCCAAGTATCGTCCCAAGTATCGTCATCTTCGTCATGCTCAGTGACCCCCGTGCCATCATCTTCGTCATGCCCATTGACTCCCGTGTCGTCATCTTCGTCATGCCCAGTGACCCCCGTGTCGTCATCTTCGTCATGCCCAGTGACACCCGATTCGTCATCTTCGTCATGCCCACTGACCCCCGTGTCGTCATCTTCGTCATGCCCACTGACCCCTGGGTCGTCATCTTCGTCATGCCCAATGACCCCCGGGTCG
>JABMCL010002165.1:22500-37500 GCA_018857735.1 Alviniconcha marisindica | reverse complement strand
CATTCATTGTGAAATATTATGATAGAAGGGGAGAGAGAGAGAGAGAGAGAGAGAGAGAGAGAGAGAGAGAGAGAGAGAGAGAGAGAGAGAGAGAGAGAGAGAGGAGAGAGAGAGAGAGTTTCTTCTCTCTGTCATTCACAGCCAGTTCAGTCAAAACATCAACTTACTCTGAAGCACTAGGACGATGACATGAAAATGGACCTTATTTGCCGACATCATGGGCCTGTCTATATTTCATTCGTACACCACATACTAAAGCAGATATATTCCGTGCTCAAAGCACCGCAGATTCCGTATCTGTGCCATCTACCTCCTGGTTTCATCGCAGGCATGACGACAAAGGAACTTTCGTCTCCAACACAACGTTTGAGGATTGGACACCGGTTGCTAAGTCTAACAGGACAAGCAGGCCGTGTTTGTAGCCCTTCCATCAGATGTAGGTCTCCAGAACGTTCGCTGGATGAGTGTCTAATGTGGTTTTCTTCAGTGTAACGAAAGCCTTGTATACCAAAGTAGAACATAGAGTTCGTATTAAATATAATAGTGTGTATGTGTGTATGTGTGTGTGTATGTGTGTGCATGCGTGCGTCGAGGACGGGGGTGTCCGTGCGTGCGTGTGTGTGTGTGTGTGTGAGGGAGAGAGAGAGAGAGAGAGAGAGAGAGAGAGAGAGAGAGAGAGAGAGAGAGAGAGAGAGAGAGAGAGAGAGAGAGAGAGAGAAGAGAGAGAGAAGAGAGAGAGAAGGGGGGGGCGGGGGGGGGCGGGGGGGGGGGGGGGGGGGGGGCGGGCGGAGGAACCTGGATGCAAGATAGTGAGACAGAGGTACAGACAGAAATAATTTTACGTATTTCAGTGTAGCTTCTTCTTGAGCCGACGTGTCAAAGAATTGTTTTCACGGTGATGCATTCTCTGATTATGAGCGATACAGATGTATCTGACTGATAAACAATTGAAAACAAGTACAAGAACAAAAATGGGCTAGTGTTGTTTTCCATTTACACTGACATCACAGTGGCTATCACTGTTGCTATCAAAGCAAGCTGTCCCGATTCAAACTAACGAGAAAGTAGCATGCCGAAGTGTACTGCTCATATTAGAGTATATTATATCCAAGCAATCATTAAGGCATTAACCCCATTACCGCCCCAGCCTGTAAAATTCAAGGGTTGAAAGATGCACGGAGGCACCCGCAAACAGTATATTTTCCGGTCCTATAACCCATCTACTTTCAATGCTATGCGTTTTGATGAAAATACTTTCACATGCCAGTCTGAAAAAGAAAACAGAAAGACTGAAGGGTTTCAAATTTCGCTCAATTATTGGTCGTTTTTAAGTGACGTCATGGCAGTGAAGGGGTTAATGTCCATTGCAGTTTAGGTTAATATGTATCAAAATGTGAGCGCTCAGGCGTTGATGAGCGCATGATAAATGTACATTATTATTATTATTATTAATTTTGTTCCTGGCCTTGTGGCAGTTCACACACACGAACAAATGGACAGCATTCATTTCTGCACAATATCAGAGTAACATCTCCTGTCTCTGATACTGATCTAAATCAGAGCTGATCATCATGAGTGCAGAAGGTAGGCCTGAGTGTAATACATTACTAAATAAAAATTGCATAGCTTGATAGAAAACACTGAAAAGCTGCTTTTGTTTAGTTCAGCTGACTAGAGAAACAGAAACTAACAAATACACACTTCCGCGGCGGTTTCTGTGTTCAGCTATTCTGGCTGGCACTCTATATACTGATTACATATGAGATGTTGATAATGCCGTGTGCATCTTCATGGCGTTTGCTAATTTACCATGACAGTTATTTTTCCCCTAACTTTTGTTGTTGTCAATCCGTTACCTGTAAATAATTAAAAAGCTTTCAACTACTTTCTTGCTTGAGTAGGGAAGTATTACTGCTTTTTCGAGAGCTTCAATAATGGTAGGTGTGGACCACTTTTGGGGTTTGGTTCTTGTTCTGTTTACCTGTGTGCTTTTCTGGCAGTTTGAGTGGAAGAGAGAGAGAGAGAGAGAGAGAGAGAGAGAGAGAGAGAGAGAGAGAGAGAGAGAGAGAGAGAGAGAGAGAGAGAGAGAGAGAGAGAGAGAGAGAGAGAGAGAGAGAGAGAGAGACAGACAGACAGACAGACAGACAGAGAGAGGGACAGAGAAACCCATACCCCCTCCCCCCCAAAAAAACAAAAAAAAACTTTTTTTTTTTTTTTTTTTACAAGAGACGCATCGCTACGGACAGATTACGCCTTTTTCTTTCCTTTTCTTTAACGATAAACTATGAAAAACAGAAAAAAAGGGAAAAAAATCCATTGTTGTTTTCCGTCCAGAAATGACCCTAAGCCGTTGACGGGACGTTAAAAACCAAGAACTGCTGTTTGTTTGTTGTGTTACGGGGAACGGTTGCCTCGTCCAAGTGAGAAACAAGCGGTAGTTGTCCGCAAGGACTAGGAGCTGGTGGCGACAATGGAACTGTGTGTTTGTACCTGTGCATGCAGTAGTAGCCTCCATTCACGGCAGGCGGCCGACAAAGCAATCCGTCCTATGGCGCTCAAAGAGGGCCGTGAGAGGAGCCAGCTGAAATATTCATTAGCTGGTCGAATTCGATTTTAACTTGTATTTTTAGCTGGCATTGGTGGATTTTGGGACTCCTGGCTTAGCTGTCTGGGCGTTAAGAAAATTGCTTTCTTACTTACTTCCATCCCAGATCACAACTTCCGGTAAAGTGTTGAATTGTTTAACTTTCTGTTGGGTTGATTTGTCTTTCTAAAGCATGTTGTTGTTGTTGTTGTGTGGTTTTTGTGTGTGTGTGTGTGTGTGTGTGTGTGTGTGTGTGTGTGTGTGTGTGTGTGTGTGTGTGTGTGTGTGTGTGTGTGTGTGTTTAATGTTGTTTTTTATTTTATTTTATTTTTTATTGTGCTTCACTGTGACCTACGTGGTTCGCTGGGCGCTGAAAACTACCAACCAACCTGCGTCCTCCTCCCTCTTCTTTCACAACAAATGCTGTCTGTGTTCTTTTATGGTGCTCTACGTCCACAGAAACCGTATGGATTATAAGGGACGGGGTGGGGGGGGGGGGGGGGGGGGGTTAGGGAATGAGAACCCATGCAGGTCCACCTCCCACTTCACAGTCTGTCAGCTCAGAGCTTCGCACCACCAGTCTAAGTAAACATGGTGCTTACGTCCACAGAAACCATAAGGCTTATTAGGGACGGGGGGGGGGGGGGGGGGGGGGGGGGGGGGGGGAGGGGGAGGGGGAGATTATACCTATCGCTACACTGTCACCACCAGAATGACTTCTGCATTAAGATGGGCAGTGATGAGATACATTTGAATGTTTCATTAGTTGTGAGGGACAAAGTCACAAGACAGTGTCAACAGACCACAACTTTGGAAGAGAAGGGAGAGCGGAGGCGGATTCGAACCGAGGTCCCTTTGCTTACCAGCCTAACGCCTTACCACTAGGCCAAACCGGCTCACACTACAGTCTTCCCAATATCTCCCTGACATAATTAAGCGTCATGGCTGACTGCGCGTGGTTATCTATAGCTGTCTGTGTGACGCCTTTACCTTCTGTTCATCGTCACAACTAAGCTGTCTCTTGGAGCTTTCATGCGTGTAGCAATTCAATCAGTCGACAACTCAACCCCATCGGCAAACCCACTTTACATGGACACTGGCAGTAATAAAAGACAAACTGCACCGGTCTTTGTAGGCATTTCTCTTGTGTGCTGTATCAATCCCAGCTTCATCCATTTTGAAAAAAAGGTTTGAAATAGGAGGGGAAGATTAAGTATAGGCCTATTCTTCTAGTATTGGCCTATTATTCTCGTTCCCTGGTACGTATGTGCCGTTCGGTGCAGTTATGGGGTAGAGTGTATAATATGGTATCCACAGCGCTCCTCTAGGCTCAACTCCACGGAGCTCCAGTAAGTAAGCATGGTGCTTAACGTCCACAGAAGTCACAAGGCTTATTAGGGACGGGGAAAAGGGGTGGGTGGGTTATGGAGGTGAACAGAATGATGGTGAATGATGGTGAACAGAATGCCCTGTTTTGTGTGTGAACAGAATGCCCTTTTTCGCGTGTGAACAGAATGCCCTTTTTCGCGTGTGAACAGAATGCCCTATTTTTCGTGTGAACAGAATGCCCTATTTTGCGTGTGAACAGAATGCCCTGTTTTACGTGTGAACAGAATACCCCGTTTTGCCTGTGAACAGAATGCCTGTTTTATGTACGAACAGAATACTCTGTTCTTTGTGTGAACAACATGCTCTACTCTGCGTATGAACATGCTTTGTTCTGTGTGTGAAGTGCATGTTGCTGCGGCACGTTTGTGAACTGCATTTTCTGTTTTGTGTGAACAGTATGCTTTGTTTTATTTGTGAACGGTATGCTCTGTTTTGTGTGTCAACAGCATGCTCTGTTCTGTGTGTGAACAGCATGCGCTGTTCTGTATGTGAACAGAATGCTTTGTTCTGTGTGCGAACAGCACGCTCTGTTGCGTGTGAACAGCACGCTCTTTTGTGCGCAAACAGTTTGCTCTGTTCTGTGTGCTAACAGCACGCTCTCTTGTGTGCGAACAGCACGCTCTCTTGTGTGCGAACAGCATGCACTATTGTGTGCGAACAGCATGCTACTATTGTGTGCGAACAGCATGCACGGTTCTGTGTGCGATCAACATTCTCTGTTATGTGTGCGAACAGCATGTTCTGCTTTGCGTGTGAATAGCATGCCCTGTTCTGTGTGTGAACAGAATGCTCTTTTCTGTTTGTGAACAGAATGCGTGTGAAGGCCTGAGTGCGAAGGGTATGTTCTGTTCTGTATGTGAAGGTCATGTTCTGTTCTGTGTGTGAAGGTCATGTTCTGTTCTGTATGTGAAGGTCATGTTCTGTTCTGTGTGTGAAGGTCATGTTCTGTTCTGTGTGTGAAGGACATGTTCTGCTCTGTGTACGAACAGCGTGCGTAGCGGATGCAGTTTGTAAACCCCGGTATTGGAAACTGGTGGCGTGTGACGCAGATAATAATGCGCGTGTACGGCATGCGTGGATTTGTGTGGGTGTGTGCACAAGTCTTCCTGTCGAGGGTTGGCAGTGTCAGGTGAAAACGCGTGACTGAAGGGTGGGAATTAAGTGTACCCGACACGTACGTGTTAGCCATTCACATCTCTTCGTACTTACAGGGATATCGTACCACACATTCACACACACTCGTACATTCGATCAAAACTTAATGTGACACAGTAGCAATAATTTCAGTGCGTTTAATCCAAATTGTTGCGGGAAAAAATGCTGTCAAAACACGAACTACGTGTGCGCCTACGGCTGATACGTGCTTTATTTGAGCAAATCAAAGGCTACAAAACGTATTTATATGAACTGCGTTCACTGTGTACGCATGTTCGCCCGAAATTCAATAGGGCATGCATAATTATGTCCATATAGTATTATATAAATAAATAAATAAATAAATAATAATAATAATAAATAACTTTTGTATAGCGCTGTTCTCTGGTGTACCCAAACTCACTGCGCTTTACAACATTCTCCAACATTTTCTAAGTTTCACAAACATAATACATATAATTATGACAACTAACAATGCATAATATACAAGTACATGTGCCATATGAGAAGCAGCATATATAAAGAAATGAATCATTATATTACTACCTACCTAATTCCTCTCTCCCAGTCCCCACCCCCGCCCCCAACTGACACAACACGCACACACACACACACACACACACACACACACACACACACACACACACACACACACACACACACACACACACACACACACGAATATGAAACAAATAGCTGTTGGCATGTGCAAATCAATCAGAAGGCTTGGCGGAAGAAATGCGTTTTTAGGTTAACTTTGAAAGTTGGGAGGGAGGGAAAGCTCTCAGGTCGGCCGGCAGCGAGTTCCAGACAGTCGGATCAATGTAACCAAAAGAACGTTCACTGAAGGTTTTCAAGTTTGTTTTGGGAATTTTGAGCAGTCTTTCTGTCGAAGACCGAAGAGAGCGCGATGGTTGATATGTGCAGAGAGAAGAAGACTTCTACTTGTGTATGCTAATGCATGCTAGTATCATTCAGTATGTTTAGAACAATTAGAAACCGTTAACGTTTGTCATACATCACAGCTGGCTGAAGATGAGTGCAAAGTGCGCTTCTGGTTCGACAGGTCTCCAAGGTTTCAATCAGTCAAAATGGTATTTGTATGGCACAAATCCATATACATACATATCCGTATACGTTTTAAGCACCTCATATAATTAATGCATTACTGTAACATGATAGTAATACAATACTATAATGCAATATGTAACAAACGCATAAACACACTGATGCCTGCCCTTAATATACAATTATACATAAAATGAATACTAGTACAACATACACACACACACACACACACACACACACACACACACACACACAACACACACACACACACACACACACACAGAAGCTTTGTGACGCTTGTTGCTATAAAGAAATCAACACTATCCGATGGGATTGCAGCCACTGACTACTCCGGTATGCCTAGTTCAGTGTCTGATAAAGGACGAATTTGATGTAGATCAGACGGACGAGACAAGACAGAGAAAGGAAACACTGAGATATAAAATACAGGAATACAGATCGGAGATCAGCAGTATACTGTCCACCCTTAACCCGAACTAATTTTGTTATAAGCACAATGATGACCTATGCCGGCAATGACTGTGGCCATAACACATAGTCAATGATGTCAGTGGATAGCAATAATACATAGTCAATGATGACCTATGCCGGAAGTTGATAGCAATAACACATAGTCAATGATGACCAGTTCCGGAAGTGGATAGCAGTAACACATAGTCAATGGTGAGATATGCCGGCAATGACTGTGGCCGTATCATATTGTCAATGATGGCTATTTACGGAAATGGGTAGCAATTACACAAAGCCAATGGTTACCTGTGACGGAAATGGGTAGCAATAACACATAGTTAATGGTGACCTATGACGGAAATGGGTAGCAATAGCACATAGACAATGATTACCCATGCTGGCAATGACCGTAGCCATAACACATAGTCAATGATGATCGGCCTATGCCATGTATAGCTAGGGATCACATGTATCCAACGACGACTCACGACAGCAACGACTCTAGCCATAACACGTAGTCAATGGTGACCTATGCCGGCTGTGGCTATGACCATGCAGCCATAGTGCATGGCTTGTGAGGTGACTATGGGGTTCATACCTGACCTTGATTGGTTATTTCTCGCAGCAGTGAATCGTGGTTCGACCCGGGCGTATTGCTGGTCTAGGCCTTATTGTCTGGTGGGCTACGTACCGGACTGAGCGACTAAAGCACGTACTTGGTACTAATTAATGTCCACATGATTTTAAAAATAGCATACGTGCAGTTATGTGCCTTTTGTGCGTCTTCCGGTGGCTCACTTGCGTCAAAAGTAAATAATTACAATTATGTGCGAGGGATAATTCGGTCAGTCGTGTCCAGGGTTACACTAATGGCGACGTGACGGAGCGGTGTGTGGTAGTTTGTGTGTTCCTGTCGGCTTTGTTGTTTCAAGGGACTGTGTGTGTATAGGTATGATCGTAAAGACTTGTTGCACATCCTGCAGACAGTGAACTGAGAGTACTGACGCAATCCATGCTGATTTTTCAATGATATGTCACGCGACAAATCACACACACACGCGCGCGCGCGCAAAAGGCGGACTTTTCACCGTCACGTAACTCACAGGCATTCACACAAACGGGGTAGACGTACAGGTATTGTCACGATTTCGACGTCGCAACTTCCGCCTGCCTCAGTCATTCCATCCTGATTTAGTTCTACTGCGCTGCGATAAGGGCGGCCTTACATTTTCAGTCACTGTCTGATGCAGCAGCGTGTGTCAAAAAGACAGAGACCGACAAGGTAGGATATTTTGCACAGCCTCGAAGAACACAGGCAGTGACATGAAACCGATTGCCTCTATATTCAGTCCCTGCGATCAGACGGCAGAGTGATAGCCATAGTCCAGGACGTATTGCACCCAGCCAACCACCTCTTCCAGCCCCTTCCCTCTGGACGCAGATACAGGGCCATGAAGGCCAGAACTCCGTTTTTACCCGCATGCAGTCCGCTCTTTTAGCAAGTGAACATGGTGTGTAAGGTACGGTAAGGACCAAACGTGCAGTCCTTTTGTAGTAAAAATTATTTCTGTATTCGCAGTGCGCATTGCTGTGACGTATGCAGAGAGAGAGAGAGAGAGAGAGAGAGAGAGAGAAGAGAGAGAGAGAGAGAGAGAGAGAGAGAGAGAGAGAGAGAGAGGTGTGTATGCGTGCGCGCTCGCGCGCGCGCGCGCGCGCGTGTGTATGTGTGTGTGTGTGTGTGTGTGTGTGTGTGTGTGTGTGTGTGTGTGTGTGTGTGTGTGTGTTGTAACCGTTGGTACGGACGGGAATATACTTTATATTAGTTGATGCATGTCAGTGTTGTCGTTTGCTTGTGCATATATGCTTACAGCTTTGCAGGATACTTTCAGTGTTGCTAAACTTCGCGAATAAAGAATCTGCATCTGAAATTATTGCAATGACAAATGTGTCCACATAATTACAATCGTGTGAATATAATTGTACTTAAGTGCTTTTGACGCTAGTGATTCGCTATAGGTGACATCATGGGTATCGTCATCAGGACCACTTCCCAGCGTGATCGGTTCTGCAAGGAACTAATTCCTCCTCTTACATGCCTGCACCTTTCTGACGACAACTTGGATAAGCGTGAGGATGTCGGGGAGGACGATAAAAACGGCTGGAATGACGAGCATGGCGATGCCTGCAGAGCCGATGGCTTGTGCCGATGGTCGCTGGTCCTCCGCAGAAGTCAGCTTTCGAATGGTCCTCGACAGGTTGGTCGGAATGATGGTGAGATCCTCCAGTATATCCTGGAGAGAGAAGGGGTAAAAAAAAAAAAAAAAAAAGGCCACAAAAAACAGCGATTAATTTATCTCTTCAAGCTGCCCTGCTTCTCTCTCTCTCTCTCTCTCTCTCTCTGTCTCTTCGTCTCTCTCTCTCTCTCTCTCTCTCTCTCTCTCTGTGGTGTGTGTGTGTGTGTGTGTGTGGTGTGTGTGGTGTGTGTGTGTGTGTGTGTGTGTGTGTGTGTGTGTGTGTGTGTGTGCAAACAGCGTTCCAGCATATTCTACAGGAACGCAAAATTAATACGTGTGTCCTCCACCATCTACTAAGTGATAATGATTTGTGTTTCCTGTACTTATTTGTTGAGCTTATGATTACGATGAATGAATAAAATTTTGTTTAAACAAAAATGATTGATCACGGTAATCTTACGTAAAACCGACCAGCACGTCAAATTTACCACCTTATACTGGAGTTGACCATATCTTAAATTCAAGCATTATACAATACTGTGTGATTGTCTGTACTGAGGAAAGTGTCGATCATCTGTCCAAGACATATTTCCGTGTCTTCGAAACTTCCTCCCTGAAAATGCAGAGAATACATCAACATGCGGTTGCCCTTCACAATACCGCCGAGCCTACCTGAACAATGCGTTGTATGTCCTCTTCACTGAGGTTGCGGGCATTCGCCGGGGAACTGCAGGAGCAGATGCTGAAGCACTCCGGTGACGTGTCCATTGACGTCACGAGCGGTATAGTCGTCTCATCATTGGCTGATGACATGACAGAGGCAGCTGAAGTCGTCTCTTCCCCGGCTGAACTCATGACAGCTGACGTCGTCTCTTCCCTGGCCGAACTCATGACAGTTGACGTCTTTTCCCTTGCTGACGTCATGACAGCTGACGTCATCCCTTCACTCGCAGAGGCCAGAATGCTAACTGCGGTTGTCCGGTTCTCGGGGCATGTGAATGGGAATCTGGCAGGGAAATAAAAAGAGGAAAGAAGTGAGGGTGGGAGGAGGAGAGGGGGTAAACAGACTGCAGTTACTGTATTGATGGTGTAATACTAATCACCTGCACATTCACTCTTTCTCTCTCTCTCTTTTTCAGGGGGAGGGGCGAGGGGATGGGGGGTCAGATTTTTTCTCTTCATCTTTATGTCATAATTTAACTGTACACCATCAGTGAGTTCATTCAGCCTTGACTATTGGATCTGAAAGCCTTAGTGACAAGCAGTAACAATCGAGGAGATCCTGGAGGTCTCCAGCCGCAGTTTACAGGCCCTAGAGTTAAAGGATTAATTTAAAGTGCAACCATTAGGGTTTTGGACTGATTTCGTATCAATAACCAAACACGTACAGACCATATTTTTACAGTGTTAATTTGCGTTGTCTTAAAACAATTAAGAGACAGTTCAGTTCAGCTGAAGGTGGTATCTATACCTTCGGAAAAGCCAATATAATTTGATGCGCTCCACCCCGTTTCTGAGAGGTTTCCCCAATGTTGCCTTTGAACCAGTTCCAATGTTCGTCTGATTGACGATGGAGCGATCTCGTCTTTTCAAAGAAGATCGTCGAACGTTTTCCCTTTCCGCGCCTCTCTCTTCTAGGCGATCGACGGTGTGATGTCCATGGATTTGTGCTTGCAGGTAGTGTCTCGAGCTCCTCAACATTTTGGATCTTCCGAGACGCAGGCCACTGTGACTGTCGCTTTTCCCGCCAGTCTGTCTGCTCGGTCATTTCCCTTCATTCCGGCATGTCCAGATCGAGCAGTAACCCCACAGGAGCGTTCGAAGGTGGATATCGACTACTGACGCAGTCTGGGTTTCCCATTCTACTCTTCAGTTTCTGTAGCAATTAGCTCACTGAGTATAATAATAATAATAATGTACATTTATCATGCGCTCATCAACGCCCTGAGCGCTCACATGATACATATTAACCTAAATATGATATTCTATACACACGTAGAGCATAGTCCTACCAAAACAATTTACATAACGTATTATATTAAAAAAATAAAAAACGCATTACACACACACACACACACACACACACCACACACACACACACACACACACACACACACACACAATGACTGTAACAGAAACTGGGTACTGGTATTAGTTAGGATGGAAATACTGGGAGAAGAGGAAGGTTTTCAGTTTGGCTTTAAAGGATGACAGGGTTGAGCAGTGTCTAGGATCTTGTGGGAGTGAATTCCAAATGTGGGGTCCAAAGCAAGAGAAGGTGCGAAAGCCATGAGTCTTGCATTTGTATTGTTGGATTTCCAGCCTGCCGGTGTCAGCTGACGTCATCCCTTGATCCGCAGAGGCTGACGACGTGTGGTTGGACTGTTGCCACTTGGAGCACTTCAGCGTAGGGCATGGGTAACTGTTTCAAAGCACATCTAGGCTTTGTGCTTACGTGTTACGGCCAATTGTTAAACTTCGATTTCAAACTGTTTGAAGATCTTTTACGCGCGCATCCACGTGCTTTTCGTCCTAATCCGTGGGACTTGACGCCCAGTCCGGTACGTAACCCACCAGACCAGAAGGCACCATTACGCATTAGTGCAATCCGCAGTTGTTGTTTTCACTGAAGACGCAGCTAAGACTCTTGCTACTTCCTATACCGCATAGCGCTATAGCGCATCATAAATGTACATTACTATTTATGTCTGTCCTATAGAAATGTATATTAATGATTGGTGCGTGTCCTTCTGGAATTTATTTCCAAACTGTGTGTCAAGTAAACATGTTTACTCACTGTGTCAAATAAGAATGTTTACTGTGTGTCCTGTAAGAATATATCCACACTGTATGCTAAATAAGAATATTTACTCACTGCGTGTCGTAAAAAAATATATCCACACTGTGTATCGAATAAGAATGTTTACTCACTATGTGTCAAATAAGAATGTTTACTCTCTGCGTGTCCTATGAGGATATATCCACATTATGTGCCAAATCAGAATGTCTACTCTCTGCGTATTCTATAAGAATATATCCACTAACAATGTTTACTCACTGTGCGTCCTGTAAGAACATATCCACACTATGTGTCAGATAATGTTTACTCACTGCGTGTCTTATAAGAATATATCCACACTGTGTGTCAAATCAGTATGTTTACTCACTGTGTGTCAAATCAGTATGTTTACTCACTGTGTGTCAAATAAAAAATGTTTACTCGCTGTGTGTCAAATAAGAATGTTTACTCGCTGCGTGTCAAATAAGAATGTTTACTCGCTGTGTGTCAAATAAGAATGTTTACTCACTGTGTGTCAAACAAGAATGTTTACTCGCTGTGTGTCAAATAAGAATGTTTACTCACTGTGTCAAATAAGAATGTTGACTCGCAGTGTGTCAAATAAGAATGTTTACTCGCTGTGTGTCAGATAAGAATGTTTACTCGCTGTGTGTCAGATAAGAATGTTTACTCGCTGTGTGTCAAATCAGAATGTTTACTCGCTGTGTGTCAGATAAGAATGTTTACTCGCTGCGTGTCCAAATAAAAAATTTACTCACTGCGTGCCTCCATCGGGTGCCGCTGGTAGATCAAAAAGAGTCGGCATTAAACCACATGTTTAGCATTTCATACAATTCATTCCTAGCATTTCATACAATTCATTCCTATCACCCCAAATCTCTCTCTCTCTCTCTCTCTCTCTCTCTCTCTCTCTCTCTCTCTCTCTCTCTCTCTCTCTCCTTGACACAAATTGTATTGTAATTGTTTCCCCTTGGGTGTTCTTGTCAAGTTTTACATTTGCATTTCACACAAAAAGATCAACTTTCAGTAGGCAGTAATATTCTTTTGTTTTGTTCTTAAGATGTACTCTTGATGTTTGCGAACACACACACACACACACACACACACACACACACACACACACACACACACACACACACACACACACACACACACACCACACACACACACACACACACACACACACACACACACACACACACACACACACACACACACACACACACACACACACACACACACACAACACACACACCACACACACACACCACACACACACACACACACACACACACACACACACACACACACACACACACACACACACACACCGACGCACACACACACACACACACACACCACACACACACACACACACACACACACACACACACGTAACACACACACACACACACACACACACACCACACACACACACACACACACACACACACACACACACACACACACACACACACACACACACACACACACACTGTACCCACCTGGACTGCCCTGGCACACAAAGTAAAAGGCGGCCAGCCGGTCGGTCGACCCCATCAGCGCTGCGCTCCCAGACTTGGTCATCATCGTGGACACTTCATCACTGGTGCCTGGCTCTCCCCTCATCCACACGTTGGTACTGACCCCCAATCCGTTGCCCCACCGGAACTGGGTGTCTGCGATGTCAGGTGAAACCTAGGTCAGGTGCTTGTGAGATCGATTAAGTGCACAACTTGGGAAAACGTACACATTATCTTGTTTCTTATTTCGCGGTAACCCAGCCAGGCCGATTATGAAAACTCTCAGAACATACCTCCGTCATGACGTGTGGCATCCACCCAGTACTGGCGGTCCGGGTACTTGTTCTCCATGAACTGTTTGACGTCATCAAAGTGCGTGTCGAGGTTGGCCAGTGTGACGTCACCCAGCTGACGTGAGCAGGCGTCTTTGGCCCAGTCAAAGCCCCAGCTGGGTGTCCGGGAAAACCCGAACAGCTTCCCTGGCGACCCCAGCAGTCGCCACTCCAACGTCACCTCTGGAAAGGGGGATAATTATACAGTGGGGACGAGTGGAAAGTAAACCCAGCATACATTATCAAATATTGCATTTGACGAAAGAAGACAGAACAATTATTATTCTATCAAACATATGTGGGCTGTGTGTGTGTGTGTGTGTGTGTGTGTGTGTGTGTGTGTGTGTGTGTGTGTGTGTGTGTGTGTGTGTGTGTGTGTGTGTGTGTTGTGTGTGTGTGTGTGTGTGTGTGTGTGTGTGTGTGTGTGTTGTGTGTGTGTTGTGTGTGTGTGGTGTGTGTGTGTGTGTGTGTGTGTGTGTGTAGTGTGTGTGTGTGTGTGTGTGTGTGGGTGTGTGTGTGTGTGTGTGTGTGTGTGTGTGTGTGCTTTGTGCTCTTTCCCTCCATTTTCTACAGCAGACCACACACACACAGACACAGACACAGACACACACACACACACACACACACACACACACATACACAGCGTCTTCCACGACATTGGTGCGCTGCTCCAGTTCCAATCAGCCTGGCACCCATCTAGCTTGTGTCATTGCAACCCAGCCAGCTGCCCCAAGGCGACCACACAAGTATACCAACCTGAAACCCTTTCACAGAGGTAGTGGTTGACTTGCTCGTAGTTTTTAGTGGCGGTGAGTAGCAGCTCACCACTTTTCCCGTTCAGTCTCGCCACCACGCCGTCGCTGTCGGGGTCCCCCGTTGCCCACTGGCTGGACATCGTGCTTTTTCCGTCGCCCCACACAAGGTCCACGACTGCCGAGGTGGAACAAGAGAAAATACTTCAGCCAACTTCTAAAGGAACTGGTTCAAGGGTGCTAGTGCTCGTGTTTGCTTCTTCACAGAATTGGTATTAATAGTGAAGCAGTTCGTGGCCCGTATGTACAATGAACAAATGAAGTTGAAAGCGGATAGCACCTAATCCTGATTTGCTGGAGTCCAAAACTGCGGCTCTCCGTCCACATGCGCGAATCGTCAATACGACAATACCGTCAGAAATAGCGATTGGCTAATTGTGTTTATTTTTAGATCGGAAAGTCTCTTCGTTACCAACAATACAACGCGCGTGACGTTAAACACTCGAAACTGAGTGCACTGGACACTGCGTGGAAACCAACAGCTGAGTCCTTTCCGGGTTCAAAATTCGTGGCAGATGTCAAGGACCCAACGACCGCTACCCATTTGAGATTTCCCTGTCTGTTGTCCGCCGTCTGCGTTGATTATGGTGTGTCTTGACGGGTGAGGCCAGTTTATCTTGAATAATTTGTTG
>JABMCL010002165.1:10000-17500 GCA_018857735.1 Alviniconcha marisindica | reverse complement strand
CCTTGGCGAGGACAAGACTGCTGCCGTTCTGTACACGCAAAAAGTTGGAAAAGCTCCTGTCGGGGGCCAGGGTGTCGGGGTCAACAACACCCCCAGTGGTCCACTCCCAACCAGCAGGGCTGGGTCCTGAGCAAAGAAACAAGTGTCCGCAGTGCGAGTTTTTAAGAGTCGACTCATAAGAGTACATTTTAACTTGAATGTGGCGGGATACTGTTGTTGTTGTTGTTGTTACAGCAGTATGTCTATTTGCCTGTGTATAGATCTCTCTATACGCATCTTTCTCCAGATGGGGCTGTGCTTTTGACAGGGCATTGAAATCCAAAAATATTTTCAGTCTATGTCTCTGTCTGGCCGTCTCTCTCAATCTGTTTCCATTTTCTTTCTCTCCCCGTGTTTGCGTTTTACTCTCGCTCTGCTTGTCTGTCTGCCTGCCTGTCTATCTGCCTGTTTCTCTGCCTGTTTATCTGCCTGTCTATCTGCCTGTTTATCTGCCTGTTTATCTGCCTGTCTATCTGCCTGTCTATCTGCCTGTCTATCTGTCTGTCTATCTGCCTGTCTATCTGCCTGTCTATCTGCCTGCCTCAAGCCCCCCCCCCCCCCCCCCACACCTCTCTTTTTCCCTTTCCTCCTCTCTTTCTCTCTTCCTGTCTCTCTGCCTGTCCATCTGTTTGCGTGTCTGTCCGCCTCTGTCCATGTCTGCTTGTCTGTCTGTCTGTCTCTCGGTATTCACACAAAATGTTTACTTCGTATAATATAGTCTACACGAATGAAATTTTCCTTGAAAAGATTTTAAGCAGCATTAAAGGTAAAGTTGTGTGATGCCAAGAATAGCAAACCCGCGCAAAACTTCCTCCTCCCTGGCGCCTCCTCTTCACCCCATCCCGCCTTCATAAATTGTAACACACTAGAACCATCGTACGCACATTAGCTGTTCGGTCTGCTTTGCCGCTCACATGCCTAAGCCCGTTCTTAATTGGGCGAAAATTTGCTTCGCGAACCTAGTTTGGGATATTCGCCGATCCTGGGAAAAGTTTCGGCGAACATAGTTGGTTCTGAATTGGGCGAACATTTGCTTCGCGAAATTTGTTCTGGGTATTCGAGGAACTGCGACAAAGCTATGTTCGGGGTTCAAAAAGCTTCGCTCGACATGTTCTGGGAATATTCGCCCAGTTCGGCGAACCTTGCCGCTGATTGGCTGAGAGCAAACAAGCTCTCCTGTGGACGAGGAAGAAAGATTTTTTTTTTTTAAAGGACGACTGTCGATACGTCACTCACTTCGGAGTGAATTAATTGACCCATTTGTTGATTTGTGAAAGGCGCAGCTTTGTCTCTGGAACCCAGAATGATATAGTAGTTAGTTGAATTACCCTGTGATGGATGATTAAAAATAACTGACTTGACTTTAGCCTACGTTTTGGATCATGCTGTATGCTGCACTTCTGCCGCAAGTTCGGGCTGAATGTTGCATCTCATTATAAGCCAGTCAAGAAACAAAGTATAGGTCTTCGAACTGTCCCAACCTTGTTCGGCGAAGTATAAGTTGATCGAGAAACGAATTATAGTTCGTCGAAGTGGCCAAAGTATGTTCGGCGAACTAACAGGTCGCCGAATAGACGATTTCCGGAAATAACAGGCAAAGATAATTTGACAGTGTTTTCTTACTCCAAGGTAGTGAAGTCCCCTGAATGGAGGCGGCAGCTGAGAAGAGCCGATCTGCGACAGTTTTAGATCTTCAGGCATGGACCTATTATAATTTATACTAGACTACCAGCTGGGGAACCTACTATCCGATCTGCACGTTCCCCACGAACAGTGAGCGCTTGATCGGCATTTCTGATGCCTTTTCTGCCTTTGTTTACGGGTATCCGTCATCTTGCCCACGTGCTCACTGTACCCCCAACAAAAGCGTGCCTACTCTGCGCTACACCGCAAGCATGGACCTATATATATATATATATATATATATATATATATATATATATATATATATATATATATATATATATATATATATATAAGCCATGCCTGTAGGCACTTACCGAGTGCAGTCCCCTGGATTTCCGAAGATCGTCTATTAAGAACGGGCTTTACATAAAGTAGTCATCAGACAGAGCGTAATTCCACAAAGAATGTATCTTTGACGGACCACGAAGATTTGTTTGAAACGAGCTGGAAATCTGTTTTTTAAACGTTGATAATGACTTTTCTCGGTGACATCTCGTGGCCTCGTGGACTCTAATCACCGTGTTATTACATACTACCTCCTAACAAACCTGCTAGTCTCTGTGCCTACCTGAAGCAGAATTGTAGACGGCGTCCAGCCAGTAGGTCCTGTCGCTGTGGTTGTCAAGGATGTACTGAGACACCTCATCGTACAGAGTGTCCAGCGTAGCCAGGTACACCTTGCCTGCCTAAGGAAGGCATGATAAACATTACATAATAGACAAGGTGAGCTGAACGTCACATAGCAGAAATGATGGACATGTACGCCTTGATTTCTGGAGAAGGTGAGTTGAGTTGACCAACAGCGGTCTGTGAAAACTGCAGTGTTACCAGAGACATGACAAGTGAAATTCTCGCGCAAAAAGTCCACGAGCTGAAACACGTTCGTGCAAGTTCAGCTTGTGTTGTTGAACGGCCGGGCAGCCCTGTCGACAGACAGTTTGTGTTGTGTAGCCAGCCAATCAGGGACGACTGTAGCTATGCAGGGAATCAGCTGACGGGAGTTTAAGACGCTCCACGTGGGAGAGAAGTGAGAGCTTATTGACAAGTCCAGGCGAGATCAAGAGGAGGGAGGTGAGCTGGACTCTCACGAAGAAGCTAGCCCAGAGGAGATCAGGAGAAGGGAAGTGGTGCTGGGCTAGCGAGAGAGTTGGACTTCTCGGAGCTGCCCAGGGAGTCTGAGACTTCTTTCGCTGCAGCTGTTTCGCTCAACGTTGCGGAGCGACGAACATTCTTGTGACTCTGTTCTGCATAACAGTTGGGACAGCAATTGCGTGCTGCGGTGGTCGCGCGCAATGCCGGACGGACACTGCCGTAACATTCTGTTGTTCTGGCGGTGGTCCACGGCAGCCTCGGTCTTCCGGGCTGGCGCCTCTTTCGAGGTTTCAGTCTTCTGTCCCCCTTTTCCCATTCGTCCCCGTCCCTAATAGGCCTTCTCGCCTCCGTGGACTTTAAGCAGCAAAAACTCACCCACGAGAAGTGAGAGTGCAGCCGAGACAGACGGCCGTCGGGCATCAGGAGTTCCATTTACCTCGTCTATGTAAACCGGTCGACGAAATGGGAATACCGAGTCGACATGCCGGGTATTTACTTGTGTAGCGGGAAGTCAGTTCAGTAACACGTGTAATCCTGGTGTGGTGTTTTACTGAGCGTGGAGCGTCAGAAGTGAAAGACGTAAACTTCTGCGAAATGAAGTGTTAACTATCTGTGCAGCTGTGTATCAGTGAATCACGCGTGTGAGCTTTCGTTTTTGTTTTTGGCATCAGATGGGAGGAGGAAGAAGGGTGTCTCTGTGTGAGAGTATATATAGCGGTGGCTGGAATGCAAGTGTGGGTGATAGCTAAATCAAGCACGTCATTAGGAGGGTGTGTGTGTGGGGGGGGGGGGGGGGTTACATGTATTATAGTATATCTATAGTGGGTGGAATGAAAGTGTGATAGCTAAATTAAGTTTGTTAGAAAGTAAGCGAGAGTTTCTATACAATATTTTATTAGTATCACCGTGCGAGTATACGACATTTAGAGTGTATGAATGTGTTGGCATATACGCGTATATGTGGTCCTGTGAGCATGAGATACAGATCAAGTGAAACTAATTATCAGCATGAATACAGACACACATGTATTATGGTTGTTTGTTGACTTCAGGCAGGGTTGTTGTTTTCTACCAAACATTCTATTGTTGCAACTTACTGATACATGCTGTTAGCATGATAATTGTAAGAGCAGTCTAATATCACACACGTGAAAAGACTTTAAATTTTAAAAACAGGAAGAAGAAGGAGGGGTATCGATTCTGCTACAATTTCGAGGAGATTCGCGCGCGTGTGTGTGTGTGTGTTTTGTGTACGTGTACATGTGCGTGTGTGTGTGTGTGTGTGTGTGTGTGTGTGTGTGTGTGTGTGTGTGTGTGTGTGTGTGTGGTGTGTGTGTGTGTGTGTGTGTGTGTGTGGTGTGTGTGTGTGTGTGTGTGTGTGTGTGTGTGTGTGTGTGTTCTGTGCGTGTGTGTGTGTGTGTGTGTGTGTGTGTGTGTGTGTGTGAGTGTGTGTGTGTGTGTGTGTGTGTGTGTGTGTGTGTGTGTGTGTGTGTGTGTGTGTGTGTGTGTGTGTGTGTGTGTGTGTGTGTGTGTGTGTGTGTGTGTGTGTGTGTGTGTGTGTGTGTGTGTGTGTGTGTGCGTGTGATTACATAAACGTGTAGGCCACTGTGAGGTAAATCATGTGTGCAGAAAAGATATGTTCGCGTTGGTTGTGAGAATGAGGACGGGAAAACGTGGTCATTACATAAACAGTTAGGCTACACAGGTAAATTGTTGCTGCGGTAAGGAGGCATTGTGGCGGTGGTGGGGCAGAGCGAGGACGGGAGAATAATAGTAATAATGACGATTGTTATGACAATAGCGATGATGTTGATGCCGCTAATGATGATGATAATTATGTCAATAATAATAAAAATTAATAATAAAATTGTAATGGTGACGTTAATACCTTTATAATGCTAACCATTACCTTTTTGCAAAAGAAATAAAATAAAATAAATTTAAAAGAAGAAGAAGAAGAAAATGCTCGCGGCATTGCACTTTATTATCCTTACAAAGAAACAACCATTAATTTCAGTACAATGGATAGGTGTAGTTATAATCGACCAAGTACCTAAACAATCCACCCATATAAAGGTAGACCAATTAATCTTTTACCCGCTTGCCCATTCACTCACGCCTTGAATTCATTGGAGCAATCAATGAGTTGTAAAATCATCAGCACCCTACACACCAGCACGGCGCTCCCCGCGCCCGTTCTTTAATTATTTTCAAATCAAATTAATCTTTATTATTCATCAATATACAAAGCATAAAAATGAAAATGTTCCTGTGACACATGGGCTAAAGAAGGTACATTTAAAATAACATATAGTAAATATGGTGCTTAACGTCCACAGAAACCATAAGGCTTATTAGGGACGGGATTAAAATAACATTTTTTTTTTTTAAATTGATAGGAAATCTGAAGAAAAGGAGAAAATTATCGCCTATGATTATTTATTTTTAATTGTAAAGCTTATATTACAAACGCGGTTCAGTTCAGGTGGCCAATGCATCAAATGAGCAAGGAAGCCCGCAAACAACCAAAGTCTGAATTCCCACCTGCTGTTCACACGCTGCTCTGGCGTCCTCCAAGGAACG
Source organism: Alviniconcha marisindica (assembly GCA_018857735.1). NCBI lineage: Eukaryota > Metazoa > Mollusca > Gastropoda > Provannidae > Alviniconcha > Alviniconcha marisindica. The sequence goes on along the minus strand of JABMCL010002165.1, from coordinate 12,100 downwards.
CTCCTCATTGGAGAAACCGAACATGTGACCCAGGGCGCCCAGACTGACCCATGTCAAGGTGGGAGGGGTGGGCAGGTAGTTGAACGGTGCCCGTCCTGGAAGAGTCGATCATGATGATGGCCTCATTAAAATGATTGTACAGTATATCCCTCAAGGCGACCGATCTGCCTGGCTGCCTAATGATTGCACAGTACATCCCTCAAGGCGACAGGTCTGCCTAATGGTTGCGCAGTACATCCCTCAAGGCGACAGGTCTGCCTAATGATTGTACTGTACATCCCTCAAGGCGACAGGTCTGCCTAATGATTGCACTGTACATCCCTCAAGGCGACAGGTCTGCCTAATGATTGCACAGTACATCCCTCAAGGCGACAGGTCTGCCTAATGATTGCACGGTACATCCCTCAAGGCGACAGGTCTGCCTAATGATTGCACAGTACATCCCTCAAGGCGACAGATAGGCCTAGCTGACTGAACGGCATGAAATACTGCAGAGAATTATTTATCCACGTTGGCATGCACTCATCCAGAGAGGTGCTACAGCAAACCTCCCTCCAACTTAAAGAAAACCGTACAAGTCCTGTAGTGTAAGAACCGCAAACAGCAACAACAACAGCAATAACAACAGCAATAACAACAGCAACAACAACAGCAACAACAGCAACAACAGCAACAACAACAACAACAACAATAACAACAGCGATAGCAACCACTGCGGGTCTGCTCGCGAGCGGAGAACAGCGCTATGGTTTGCCATTGTGAAGCGCTTAGGGCTTATCTCGGAAGCGCTGACAAGTGTTCATAAAAAAGATCATGCGGCAACAACTACCTTGAGAGTACATTTACCGTATTGGCTGAGCATCAAGAAACCATGACTCGGAATCCCCCCCCCCAAATGTTTTAAATTTTGTATGATTATTGCTATTAATTTTAGTCATAATTTTTCTGTAACATTTGTTTCCCTCTGTCAGGTAACTTTACCCCCAAATCACCATTTATATAATTATATGGAACATATAACCCAACAGATCAACCCTTTTCGGGAACATTTCAATATGTCAATGGTTCATTCCACACACACAGACTATAGAATAAACACAAGTCGATGACAATATGACTGTACGCAGAAATGGTTGGGTCAGATGTCAGTGACGCCGTACCATTGGATATTTTCCTGTCTTCTATTCGCTGACTGTGTTGATTATGGTGAGTCTTGATGCGTGAATCCAAATTTTCTTAATCTGAGGCCTTCAGTGGTCCAAGGGACGGCGTCGGTCTGTACAGTTGTTCTTTATCTTCACAATAGTTGTCTTTGTTCGTAACGGAAGCAGTCGCAGCCACCATTTTTACACGCCGTTTAGGCTGCTAAAGCGTAAAAAATAAATTAAAAAATAGCCTATAACTTTAAACGCGTTTAGGGCGGCCGGATAGCCCTATTAAAATATTGCCCTTCATACATACCGTTTTTATGTTGTTGTTTTTAATGTCGTCCCCATTTCGACGATAAACGCGATTAAGGAGGTTATTTACATCCTTCACATGGAGCCCTGTTTTGATCGTTTGTCAAAACTAAACACTTACTTGACTGGCACATCGGTTTGAAGGTCTGAGAGGGGAGGCAACCTGCATATTTCCAAAGTCCAGCTTCGTACATGATCCTGACAGCAGTGTCTATCACACTGGGCTCGCCTGGAGACCATCGATCAGTATTGAGCAGCAGAGTCTGGCCGTTTGCCCAATTATAGACGCTTTCTGCAAATGTAAATAGTCACTAGAGTACAGGATACAGTTTCTTTGTGGTCGTGCTGTTAACATTGTTTCCGTGCCGTTAGAAAACATAAATACTCTACAGTAGAATGAACCACGTACAGCACAACACAGCGTAATAAATACAAAATAATTTTATTATTCATAATAAATGCATAAAATGAAAATTAGCTTTTTGGGTCATTCGCATTCCATACACACAAAAAAGGACAATTTGACTATTCAACATAACAATCGTAATGTTATATATAAATAAAATGAAGCGAAGTAAAATGGAGTAAAACATCGCGACTGAGATCGATTGCGTGATTTCTTACTCATTACTCATATGCC
>JABMCL010002165.1:2500-7500 GCA_018857735.1 Alviniconcha marisindica | reverse complement strand
CCCTGTATCATACAATGTCAACCCAGGCCCTGTATAGGTCCTGTATCATATATTGTCTACCCAGGCCCTGTATCGTACAATGTCTACACAGGCCCTGTATCGTACAATGCCTACCCATTCCCTGTATAGGCCCTGTATCATACATTGTCTACCCAGGCCCTGTATCGTACAATGTCTACACAGGCCCTATATCGTACAATGTCTACCCAGGCCCTGTATCGTACAATGTCTACCCAGGCCCTGTATCACACAATGTCTACCCGGGCTCTGTATCACACAGTGACTACCCAGGCCCTGTATCGTACAATGTCTACCCAGGCCCTGTATCGTAAAAAGTCTACCCAGGCCCTGCATCTTACAATGACTACTCAGGCCCTGCTTTAGACAATGTCTACCCAGGCCCTGTATCATACAATGTCTACCCAGGCCCTGTATCACACAATGGCCATCCAGGCCCTGCATGACAAAATAACTACACAGGCCCTATATGATACAACGACTACACAGGCCCTGTATGATGCAGATGACTCGCATCACGCAGAAAACCCTACCAAGGGCTATAGGACTACCATGCAATGAATCAGACCACGCAGTAAAGACCACACAGTAAAGACCACCAGGGGCTATGCCATGCAATGACTCAGACCACGCAGTAAAGACCACACAGTAAAGACCACCATGGGCTATGGCATACAATGACTCAGACCACGCAGTAAAGACCTCGCAATAGAGACCACCAGGGGCTATGCCATGCAATGACTCACACCACGCAGTAAAGACCATGCAGTAAAGACCACACAGTAAAGACCACCATGGGCTATGGCATACAATGACTCAGACCACGCAGTAAAAACCACGCAATAGAGACCACCAGGGGCTATGCCATGCAATGACTCACACCACGCAGTAAAGACCATGCAGTAAAGACCACACAGTAAAGACCACCATGGGCTATGGCATACAATGACTCAGACCACGCAGTAAAAACCACGCAATAGAGACCACCAGGGGCTATGCCATGCAATAACTCAGACCACGCAGTAAAGACCAGCAGGGGCTATGCCATGCAATGATCAGACCACGCAGAAATGACCACCAGGGGCTATGCCATGCAATGAACAGACCACGCAAAGAAGACCACCAGGGACTATGCCATGCAATGACTCAGGCCACGCAGAAAACTACACTGCACCGGACGTGTATCATGTACTGACTCGTACACATCGGATAACTAGTGCTGTTTTCGTGTTTCAGTAAACACACCGATATCGCATTAACTGTCACTGTATAGCTAACAACGTAAATTTTTGTAGTTCAGCAAACTCGCGTGTTCCGCTCGCGAGCAAATAAAATACTGAATTATACTCTTCGTAACTTGCTGTATTTGCATCCCAACAATCTTCATAAGCCCAAAATGTCAATGAAGTTTGGTTTCTGCACAGGGTTTGGTTAAGCCATACGAACTAGCGAACACCTTAAAGTTCTGTACCACATCGGGGTATCTACTGTCTGAGAGACTGAACAAAATCGAAGCTTGGTCGACATTCATTTTTAATTGTGAAGCGGTACCTTTTGTTCCGTTACATAATGAAAATTGCATACCATCGATTACCAAAATGGTCGGTTTCTGTTCACTGCGAAAAAATAAAATAAAATAAAAAATGAAATAGCCAAGGCACGGTCGTTGTTCCATATCAGTTCGTGCGTTAAGTGCGATGGCGTATTTCCTGTAAAACCAGTCAATTGTGAAATATTCATGAAACGCTTATAGTCAATGGGCCAGGTATCGACCCGACCACCCGGAATTTTTAGAGACAATGATTTTTGGATAGCTCAGTATGTCTTTTCAGTATTTGCTTGTCTGCAAGATGAACTACTCTGCATTTAGGGATTATCTGAGATGGTACATAGCAGTTTTATCGCATGTATTAAAAGGGGCGTGTCCTTACAAATCCCAAACAACTGGCAGCTATACCATTGCTTGGACACAAAAATACTGCACATACTGGTATCAATGGGTAGTATTGCTCTTGCGGCTGCTGTTTCTTACCCAGGTATGGTGGCCTGAGTCACGCGCGTGGGATTAATGAGATATTAAAAGAAAAAGGAAAAATAAATAAAGTCACGTTGCATAATTTCGTACAATGCTCGTGTACAAATATTGAACAAAACTGCTTCATTGACCACCAAATGTATCATGGTGACTAAGAGAGTCACAGAGAATATGTGTGGTTAACACCTGCATTAATGGATGACGTCACGGAATAGAATATACTCAAGTTCAAATGTTAAGCAACATTTTACAAAAATGCACATATTTTCAAACCTCAATAAACTACTTCCACAAAACCTCTGCAGGTGCTGGCTTATTCACTGGTCTACTTCCAGTTAACCTGAAATCAGTTTCACAGTACTCTACACGCAGTGGAAGATAGGCAAGAAACATGCCCGATGTGTGCAAAACTTACCAGATTTGCCTTTGTTATGTCTGAGTAAAACAGTTCATGTTTCAGCTTGGAGTCAGCAGGCTCTTTGCAATTATGCCAAGAAAACAGACGAACAGTTAGGAAATGTCAAAGATATTCACAAAAGTGATCGTCCACACTGTCAATGATTTGACAAATCATTATTGACTTTCTGACCTTGTTATCTGACTTTAATATAAAAAAAAGTATGAAATGCATTACTCTCCTTATTTCTGACTGCCTATCATTATGGCTTGAGCCTATTTTTCCCAGCCACAGGTACCAAAGCCGGTGTCCTAGAAGGTTGCTAAACCTGAATGTCCCTTACTTTGAGTGACACTGAATGTCCAGCTTAGATATATATGTCAGCCTCAAACCTGAAGCCATTAAGATTCTCACGCTCTGGGTATTCTTGATAGTCATCTTCCTTTTTGGGGCTGCTCCACGTGGATTTCAACCAGGTCTTGTGGCATGAAGAAACAGTCTATCCACTGTAGCTCCCACTTTTCCATTCACAGTATCCCATGGCCATCTGCTCGAAGAATGGTTCTAGTTGTCTTATCTGCGGAATATCAAGAATGCTTGAAAGTTGGCCCTTTTGATGCGCATTATTAATGCATCTCTGCGTGGTGGCATTGCCACTGTTCAACAAGGATGAGGTGTGTTGACACATTTGTTGGCATCTGTCACTTATTTACCTCTAAAGAGAAGACGCGTGGAATGTTCCAGTTTCATACTTTTTCCTTAACGTGGTAATCTCTTTATCTCTTTAAAAGATTCTGCCCATAACATACTGAACGATGTACTGAAAATATATGGTCTTGTTGGAAGCTTGCTCTTCAATGGTTTTTGTGTCTTTAATGGTTTCCTGATGTCTGTCATCCTCTCAAGTGTAATCTCTCCGACAGGTGGCATTGTAATGTGCTTCTCGAGCAGCCAAGTCACTTGCTTGCACCTTCAAAAGGATGTGCTGATCTTGTTTTCTTGTGACTGCTTCTTTGACATAGTCCTCAGCTGTTTGTGTCACACATTTGACTAATTTTTTTCAACATGTTTTTTCTTTGCGATTCGAGTCTTTTCACAAAAAGACATCTGTAATTGGGCGACAGCTAGTATTCTGATTGCTGACGGATTTGCTGTTCTCGTTTTTTTGAGGAGCTTACTACACTCCCTTCTGATGGGTTCTTTTGTTTCAAAATGCTGCAGTCGTTCCTAAAGTAGCACAATGTGTGGTTCCCATGCAAATTCGGTATCTCATCCACCATATCAGGACTGGACCACTGCACATATTTAAGTTATTTTAGTTCTTGGATTTGTATGTCTCGTCAACCGCACAAGATCACCGCAGGACAAATCATAGTCAGAGTTTCTTCACACCGGTTCGAAACGCAAGGAACCAAAACACAAGCTGGCTCATCGTTCTACACAGAACACAATCAATAGCAAACATCCCAACCAAAAGAGTTAATAATTAGCACATTTCACTATCTGTAAATGCAAAAATTACTTCCAGACAGATTCTTTGTAACCGCATTCAGTACAAAATTAAAGAATAATTGATCAGATCACAAGTATGTCTAAATCACCTTTTTAAGGCACAGTAACACATGTTTTGGTGCCTGTTTATATTCTGCAGGCACTCAACATGAGAACCGGCTTAAACCAATTGACTATGAGCAGTGTGACTATTTTATTTCGCAGGCTAACGCGGGAATTCACTTCAGCCAAGACTAACGCAGTTGAAAAGCATGGAGAGGACTTGAAAAACATTGAGGTGAATGGACCGGGAAAGCCGAAATTAGGACAAGGAAGAAATTCTGGCACTGATTTAGCATACTTCGCTATATTCTGGTCTGTTCCGTGCTTTTAAGGGAAAACATTCGTCAGCTCTGGGTTTTTAACAGGAGACCTTAATATTTCTGCGTCCGCAGTACACAATAAAGGACACATTTAAAACAGAGAGAAACGGAAAGCTAAACATTTAACTGTTCAAGCAATATAATTTTGTGAAAAAGCTTTTTTTCTGTCATATTGGTTCTACGAGAAAGGTTTCTCAATTAATCGCATAAGCATTTATTAGAACAGACCAAGACCAAACAAACGCTCACTTGCAGACAACATGAACTGTGTAGTTTGATGGTCAAGGTACCCAGAAATTGTACGTGCTGGGGCAGTAAAGGGGTTAACAGAGAGGACCTTAATATTTCTGCGTCCGCAGTACACAATAAAAAGGACACATTTAAAACAGAGAGAAACGGAAAGCTACAACATGTTAAACTGTTCAAGCAATAAAATAATCTTTGGAAAAAGGCTTTTTTTCTGTCATAATAAATGAGTTGCTACGAGACAAGGTCATCGCAATTTGGAATTCCGGATAAAGCATTTATTAGAACCAGCACCACAGACACAAACAGCAACAGCTCACTTGCAGACAACATGAACTGTGTAGTTTGATGGTCAAGGTACCCAGATATTACATGTGGTAAAATCCCCAGGGTGGGGGGGAGGGGGGGGGGTATAGGCTAGCTCATGGTC
>JABMCL010002635.1:32500-41600 GCA_018857735.1 Alviniconcha marisindica | reverse complement strand
TAGACTCCTGATTTGAAGACGCTCACAGGAAACATGATTAAACGTCACAGGAACATACGAATACGCTCCATTGAAAACTGACTTACCTCCATAAACACTGACTAAATGCGCTCACAGGAAACACTGATTGAATGACGCCCCCCACATGAAACACTGATTGAATGACGCTCACATTGAAACACTGACTGAATGACGCTCACAGTGAAACACTGACTGAATGACGCTCACAGTGAAACACTGATTCACTGACGCTCCCTCTCTTCTCACAGTGAAACACTGAATGACTGACGCTCTCTCTCTTCTCACAGTGAAACACTGACTGACGCTCCCTCTCTTCTCACAGTGAAACACTGACTGACGCACTCTCTCTTCTCACAGTGAATCACTGACTGACTGATGCACCCTCTCTTCTAACAGTGAAACACTGACTGACGCTTCCTCTCTTCTCACAGTGCAACACTGATTGAATGACGCTCACAGTGGAACACTGATTGAATGACGCTCACAGTCAAACACTGAGGGTGCCTCTGTTCTCACAGTGAAACATTGACTGACGATACATCTCTTCCCAGAAAGAAACACTCAGACTAACGCTCCTTCTTTCCCCACAGTGAAACACTCACGCCGATGCTCCCTACCTTCCAAATATTCAAGCGATATTCCAAAAAGAAGGAAAAGGACAGACAGACAAAAGGGAAAGAGAGAGAGAGGGGGAGAGAAGAGAGAGAAAGAGAAGGGGGAGGAGAGAGACAGCAGACAGACGCAGACAGACAGACAGACAGCAGACAGACAGACAAAAGACAGAAAAGAGACAGAACAGGACAGAGACTGAACTCGAAAATTTTTTTTCCCAAGGATTGTGTTTAGGTTCATTTAGCCCTGTCAAAACTAGTCCTTGCTAAACTACACAGAGAGAGACACACAGAGAGACAGAGACACAGAGAGAGACAGACGGACAGGCAGACACAGAGAGACAGACAGACAGAGACAGACATGTATTTATTTATGAATGACTTTTTACCTGAATGTTGTCTAATTTAATGACGTTTTATGATGGGAGCGAATGTGTGATGAGTGTACTTGGCACCACAAAACATTCCTAGTGCAACTGTTTCCGACACTTGGCAACAAAGTTATAAGTAACCTGGTGTGTTACGTCCAGTCAACCATTACAGTTACATCAGGGCGAACAGACAGACAGAAGCAGGGAGACAGAGACAAAGATAGAGAAAGAGAGAGAGACTGGCTGCAAAAATTCGGAAGGCCTGCCGAGCGCTACAAAACTGCTTCCTGTTCCGCCGGCTGCAAAACGACAAAACGATGTCACCGGAAATCCCAAGTTTGCCGCAGCAAAAACAGATTGGCGTCAGCTGCAGACGTGTGCTCTGGCTACTGATAACCAGCCGCGAATTAACGCACAACTACGTATCTGCAGTCGCAGCTCACGAAATGTGGGCAGAGCCGCTGACGATACACTATACGGTGTTTTCTATGTCCGTCAAGTCTACGATTGGATCTTGAAAAAACAAAAACAAAACAAAACACCAAAATAAATACAAACACCCCAACACACACACACACAAAAACACACACACCCCACACCCCACTCACTCACTCACTCACCACTCACTCACTCACTCCCCAAACACACACACACACCACAAAACCCCACACACAAACCCCCACAAAACCCCACGCCCCCCCGCGCACAAAACACACACACACACACACAACAAAACACACACAACACACACACACAAACAAAAACCAAAAACCCCAACAAAAAAAAAACCGGTTTTTGCGGAAAACCCCCGGTAAAAAAAAACCCAAATAAAGGGACGACAATCCCCGGGAACCAAAACGATGGCTGGGGGGGGGAAAAAACACACGGGGGGAGGGGGGGAAAGGGGGGAGGTTGGGGGTTGGGGGTTTAAAAAAGCGAGAAAAGAAAAAAGGGGGGGGGGGGGGGGGGGGGGGGGGGTGGGGGACCCGGCGGGGTGGGGGGGGGGATTTGGGGGGAAAATTGGGGTTTTGGGTGGAAAAAAAAAAAGGGTTTTTGGGCCCTGGTCGGCTGGATTTCCCTGATTTTGTCCTAAAGGATCGATGAGCAAATTTTGTGCCGGGGGATTACCGCCGACGTCGCTTCTTTCTCCCCCCAAACCTCACCCCCCCCCCCTTTCCCTCCCCCCCCCCCCCCCCTTTTCCCCCCCCCCCCCCCCCCCCCCCCCCCCCCCCCCCCCCCCCCCCCCCCCCCCCCCCCCCCCCCACCCCCCCCCCCCCCTTCCCGCCCCCCCCCCCCCCCCCCCCCCCCCCCCCCCCCAACCCCCCCTCCCCCCCCCCTTCCCCCCCCCCCCCCCCCCCCCCCCCCCCCCCCCCCCCCCCCCCCCCCCCCCCCCCGCCCCAATCTAAACCCCCCCTTTTTCCCCGGGTCAAACCAAAAACCCGTAAGACCCTTTTTCCCTACTGGGTTTTAACACTGAAAGGGGGCTTCCAAATCAAACCCCCAAAAACCCCCCTCCCCTCCTCCCCCCCCACACACTTCCCCCAACAATACAGACACGTAATCGTCTGTAAGCTTCAGTAGTTCCTTTCGCTAGTCAACCAATACCTTGGGCACCGGGCAAACTCCAAGCACGGGGTTTACGACCCCTTTTCCTCCAACAAAAAGGTTTTGCCGGAAAGCGGAATGCCCCGGAGTGTGGGTACACATTGAAAGGGGGCCCCCAAAAATTCCCGAAACCCCCCCCCCCCCCCCCCCCCCCCACACACACACACACACACAAAAAACCCACACCTCCCCCCCCCCCCCCCCCCGCCCCCCCCCCCCCTTCCACACTCTTCCCCCAACAATACAGACACGTAATCGTCTGTAAGCTTCACTAATTCCTTTCGCTAGTCGACTGGGCACTGGGTACACACGGCAGGGGGCTTCCAAATCGACCCCCCCCCCCCCCCTCCCCCCCCCAGCCCCCCCCCCCCCCCCCCTAACCCTCCACCCCCCAGCCCCCCTCCCTCCCCACACTCTTCCCCTAACAATACAGACACGTAATCGTCCGTAAGCTTCAGTAGTTCCCGTCGCTGGCATTATTCCGTGAGTGTTTGAAGCCCCAAGACCAAGCGAGCCGTTCTATAATGTTTATCGTATCTCCTCAAGGAATGGAACCCGCCCACCACTCCGCCCCCAAGAGAAGGCAGGCGGAGTGACCGAGGAGTCAGACTGGATGGAGGTTTAGCGGATACGGTATTTAGCCTTTCACGCTTTGAATGCTGAGAAAGTGTCACATTGTAGCTTTTAGTTACATAAGGGGTGATTATTGTAATATTTATACGATAACGAACTGTTTCAACAGTGACGTTGTTGGTGTTGTTTTTTGTCCGTGAGTTTTCGAAAAGGGTTAAAAACTGGGAGCGGCGCGCGAGCCCCCCCCCCCCCCCCACAACAAAAACCCCCAACAACCACCACCACAAAAAAAAAACTCGCCACACACACGCGCGCACACACACCACAACACACCCCACACACCCAAAAACACACGCGCGCACCCGCAGAAACCGTACCAAAACACCACACCATACAATACACTCCCCCACTCTCTCCCAATTTTTCACTCTCCCCCCCCCCCCCCCCCACCACACACACCACACACACACACACCACACAACCCCAACCCCGCCACACACCCCACACACATACACACAACGCACACACAACGCGCGCGCACGACGCACGCACACTCGCACATTACACCCCACACACCCCTATGCTAACTCCCCCCTTTTCTTTCCAGATTTTTCATTCTCTCCCCCCCCCTCTCCCCCCCCCCCCCCCCCCTTCAACACACACACCACACACACCCACACACCTCCCCCAACCCCACACCCCTTTCCCCGCTGGCCTTTTTGGAAATGCGCAGCCATTCCTGACAAATCGTTTTCCAAATCCACCCATTTCTGCATCCCCATCTGAGCACCCTACATCACCCCCCCCCCCCCCCCCCCCCCCCGGGCCCCCCCCAACCCCCCCCTGTCTGGTTCCCCCCTTTTAAACCGACAACCTCTCGGGGAACCAACCCAAAGACGGACCAGCGTCCTTGCCGTCCCCGTCCTCCACTCTACATTCCCCATCCAAGCAAGCAACCCGTTTTCCCTCTCCGCGTCGCCACTTTTGGGCTCAGCCCCCCCCTTTGGGCCGTGTCAAGACTTTTTTTTCCCCCCCCACCACCACCCCCACCACCAAAACCCCCCCCCTCTTCATTCTTCTCTCTCCCTCCCCCCTTTTCTCTCTCTGCACACAAAAACCCCTCTCTCTCTTCTCTCTCTTCTTCCAACACACCACACTCTCTCTCTCTCTCACACACACCAACTCTCTCCTCTCCCCAAACACACTCACTCACTCACACACTCTCTCTCCTCTCTCCCTTCTCTCTCTTCTCTCTCCTCCCTCTCTCTCTCTCTCTCCTTTTTCCCCTCTTTTCCCTCTTTTTCTCCCGTTGTGTCATGTGGCGTTGTGGGAAATGGACAGCCTGTCCCAAATGTCATCGATCGGTTCTAGCCCATTCTTCACACTCAGCACTGGCTCCCAGCGGCCCCCCGCATCCAAAACAAAACTCTTAACTCTTTCAGTTTCCTGCTGCCGCCGCTATAATACCCTCTCTTGAGGCCTGTAGCTGGTACACCTTCCTCTCTCTCTCTTCTTCTCTCCTCTCTCCTCTCTCTTCTCTCCTCCCCCCCCCGTTCCCCTTTTTGGGGAATTTTCCCTTCTTCGGTTCTCCTTCCTCTTCCCCTCTCTCTTCTCTCCGCCCAAAAAATACCCTCTCTTGAGGCCTGTGGGGGGTACCCCTCTCTCTCTCTCTCCCCTTCTCTTTTCTCTCTCTCTCCTTTTCTCTCCGCCGCTTAATATTTTGAGGCGAGCTGGTAAAACCTCTCTCTCTCTCCTCTCTCCTCTCTCTCCTTTTCCTCTCTCTCTCTCTCTCTCTCCGCCGCTATAATACCCTCTCTTGAGGCCTGTAGCTGGAAACCCCTCCTCTCTCTTTCTCCTCTTCTCTCCTCTCTCTCTCTTCTTCTCTCCCCTCCGCCGCTAAATACCCCTTTGACCCTTGCTGGTACCCTCTCTCTCTCCTCTCTCTCTCTCTTTTTCTCTCTCTCTCTCTCTCCCCCCAAATAATTCTCTTGAGGCCTGTAGGGAAAACCTCTCCTCTCTTCTCCCCCCCCCCCCCCCCCCCCCTTCTCCCCCCATTCCCTCTTTTACCTTGCTGGTACCCCTCTCCTTTTCTCTCCTCTCTCTCTCCCTCCTCTCTCCTCTCTTCTCTCTCTCTCTCCCCCGTATAATCCCCTCTCGAGGCCTTTTGGGGTCCCTCTCTCTGTTCTGTGTCGTGTTTTTGTCTCTTCTCCCCCCCCCCCCCCCCCCCCTCTCTCTCTCTCCTTTTAGCATCTGTAGTCTGGTCTCCTTCCAACCCAAAACTGCAAGCATCAGTTTACCACATCCTTCTTCCAACCATATTTATGCCGCAAGTGCTTACGGCGCAGGTACTCACAATGGCACGAAGTTTAATGGTAACCCAGCACAAACAACTCAAACAGTATTAGCTGCGTTTCTCTCAAAACTTCTCATAAATGCTTACAACGAAGCGTTCGAATCTGATGATGATGAAGTGATGCTTAATGTCCTCAGATGTCAGTTGACGTATTAGGGACAAGCTGTGACCAATGCCGAAGCACGGTTCAATAAAGCTTTACGTCCACGGAAACCAGAAGGCTCGTTAGGACGGACAGCCCAGGACGGCCACCTCGACTCTCACACAGCTCCTGAACCATGGTGCGTTCGAATCGCGACGGAACTCGTTTTTATCCGTGGCGGATGCGCCTGAACTCTCCGTGCGTGCTTCGACGCGTTGCTGCTTCCACTGTGTTTTCAAACAATTCCCCCTTTTTACGGCGGACGCCGACAATGTAGGCGACTACCGAAATCGATCCTATAACTCGGTAAGCTAGACACGCAGACGCCAGGAGATAACGAATGCCCCTTCAATGGCGTAACCTGTGATTACGGTACTTTGCAAGGAGGACGCCGGACGTCTGCTTCTTTCCTGGTGCTTCACGTCCACAGACACCATACGGTTTCTGTGGATGTAAAGCAACACTCAACGTCCTGGAGCTCTGAAAGGTTCGTTCAAGCTGAGTGTTGCTGTACGTCCACAGAAACCATCAGGCTTATTAGGGACGGGAGCCCAGGACGGCCACCTCGACTTTCACACAGCTCCTGAGCTCTGAGGCTGGGAGTGTGTGTTTTGACCCTGTACGTACCAACCGAGTGTTCTACGGCGGACTGGTCGTCCCACTGCACCCTTGTCACCTCTTGTGTGAACACACAGTTAGCACGTACTGCTGTCGACATATCTCTTCTCGGAACTCTGTCTTCCTCCACCTTCACACGCCCTCGTCAACATGCATTCACTCTTTCAGACATCGTTTCTGGACCCCCTTTTAAAAGTCAGCTCCGCGGGGCGCGTAATGTGTGTGGTGTGTTGTGTGTGTGTGTGTGTGTGTGGTGTGTGTGTGTGTTGTGTGTGTGTGTTTTGTTGTGTTGTGTGCGTGCGGGGGGTGCGTGGGTTTTTGTGTGGTGTGTGGTGTGGTGTGGTTGTGGTGAGAGAGAGGAGAGAGAGAAGGAGAAAGAGGGAGAAATTTAGGAGGAGGGGGGGGCAAGAGAAAAGAAAAGGGAAGAGGAGAGAGAGAGGAGAGAGAGAGGAGAAGACTTTATTCCCTCATGAATCCAAACCCACTACAAAACAAAAAAGAAACGAAGGGGAAGGGAAAAACAAAACAAAACAAAAAACGACGCAAACAGTTCAGCCTCGCTCATAAATTGCACTGGCAGGCATCAGTGTCAAAATTCATCCTCGTGTGGCTCAAACTGACCCTGCATGTCCAACAAAATATTTTGTCTTCCTAAAACCAACACTGAGAATCCCTTGGCTGGACGAATTTCTTCCCACCAAACCCTTCCTTGTCCTTCACCTCCCTGACCTCCCTATTCTATTAGTCACCCCTCGTCCTTTCCCCTCCCTGTCCTATTAGTCACCCGTCGTCCTTTCACCTCCCTGACTTGCCTATTCTATTAGTCACCCCTCCTTTCACCTCCCTGACTTGCCTATTCTATTAGTCACCCCTCGTCCTTTCACCTCCCTGTCCTCTCTATTAGTCACCCCTCGTCCTTTTCCCTCCCTGTCCTCTCTGTTATTCACCCCTCGTCCTTTCACCTCCCTGTCCTTTCTATTAGTCACACCTCGCCCTTTCACATCCCTGTCCTTTCTATTGGTCACACCTCGTCCTTTCACCTCCCTGTCCTTTCTATTAGTCACCCCTCGTCCTTTCACCTCTCTATTTGTCACCCCTCGTCCTTTCACCTCTCTATTTGTCACCCCTCGTCCTTTCACCTCCCTGTCCACTCTATCGGTCCCCCCCCCCCCCAACCCGCCCTTTCACCTCCCTGTGTACTCTACTGGTCACCCCTTCTCCTTTCACCTCCCTGTCCTTTTAATTAATCATCCTATGTCCTTTCACTTGTCCTTTACATTAGTGCCCTTTTGTCCTTTCATCTCACTGTCTCTAGAAGCCCCCTCCCTCCCACACGTCCTTTCTGTTCGCCCCTCTCCTTGTCCCCATTCCCACTGTTCTGATAACCGTTTCAGTGTCTTTTCTAATGGCCCTCTCCTTGTCCCCATTCCCACTGTTCTGATAACCGTTTCAGTGTCTTTTCTAATGGCCCTCTCCTTTGTCCCCATTCCCACTGTTCTGATAACCGTTTCAGTGTCTTTTCTAATGGCCCTCTCCTTGCCCCCATTCCCACTGTTCTGATAACCGTTTCAGTGTCTTTTCTAATGGCCCTCTCCTTGTCCCCATTCCCACTGTTCTGATAACCGTTTCAGTGTTTTTCTAATGGCCCTCTCCTTGTCCCCATTCCCACTGTTCTGATAACCGTTTCAGTGTCTTTTCTAATGGCCCTCTCCTTGTCCCCATTCCCACTGTTCTGATAACCGTTTCAGTGTCCTTTCGCCTCATTGTCCTTTCCGTCACCCCCTGTCCTCCCCTGTCCTTTCACCTCCACGTCTTTTCTACTAACCCATCCCTTGTTCTTTCACATCACTGTCCTTTCCATTAAACCCCTCCTCGTCCTGTCACACCATTCGCTTTTCCATGAAATCCCCCCTTTTCCTTTGATCTCAATGCCTTTTCTAGCAGCCTCCTCCTTAACCCCTTCACTGCTATGATGCCGCTTGAAAGCGACCAATGAAAGTGCAGAATTTGAAACCCTGAACTGTCTCTGTCTTATTTTTAGCACTGTCGTGTGAAAGGATTTTTACCGAAACACACAGAACGGAAAGCAGATGTTACGGGACCGGAAAACACACTGTTTGCAGGCGCGTCCGCGAATCGTTCAGCCCGAACATTTTTACAGGCTGAGGCAGTAAGGGGTTAATTGTCCTTTGCGTCTGAAACCTCGGTGGGTTTTCTCCATTCTCTTGCAATTCATCCAAGAGCAGGTTAGCTTCAAACGACGTTCACCCGAAACCTTAGACGTGTCAGCAGCAATGAGAGAGTGCCTGAAGGACAGCGTATTCCTTGCTTCTTCTTCAAATTGGTACCCTTGGCAACCTCGCTCCCAATCCCTCCGGGAGACAAAAACAATCGTAAATCTAATCCGACTTTCAGTTGGGGGGTGGGGCTGGGGGGCTGGGGGGGGGGGGGGGGGGGGAGGAGGAAATGCGTGATTCTATATTTATAAGCGTCCTCTGTTGCGACTGTCGGCGATGAGCGGACAGACAGCAGTGCCGCTCTGTGCTCATTGTCATGGCAACAGTCTTCCAAGCTCCGTACACAGCTCACACCAAAAGCGAGAAGTGGATTAGCTCTCCATCTCATTAATGGATTAGCTCTCCATCTCATTAGGGTTAACTCTCCATCTCACTAAAATGGATTAGCTCTCCATCTCATTAGGGTTAACTCTCCATCTCACTAAAATGGATTAGCTCTCCATCTCAATGGATAAGCTCTCCAGCTCATTAAAATGGATTAGCTCTCCATCTCATTAATGGATTAGCTC
>JABMCL010002635.1:22500-25000 GCA_018857735.1 Alviniconcha marisindica | reverse complement strand
CATAACACACTGACATCAGCAAAAACACCAAGGTTTGGGGCTGTATCCAACAACGACACAAAAGAAAAACCCAAGGGGTTGGGTAGCATAACACACGACATCAGAAGAACCCCAAGGGCTTGGGCTGTTCAAAAACACTGACACTAGTAAGAAAACCAAGGTTTGGGGTATGTCAAACACTTGACATCAGCAAGAACCCCAAAGGGGCAAAAACAGCACTTAAGAACCCCAAAAGGCTTGGGCTTGTCAAACACATTGACATCAGCAAGAACACCAAGGCTTGGGCTGTATCACAACACACTGACATCAGCAAGAACACCAAGGTTTGGGCTGTGTCACAACAAACTCTCACCAGCAATGCACCAAGGTTTGGGTTGTATGTATGACAACCCGACCCAAACACATAAAATGTTCAAAAGAACGCTATTTAGGACAAAACGCAGCAATCAAATATTCGGGTAATCCACTTTTTCAAGCTACAAAACGACACTTAACAGTTAAACAGTGAAAATCAGATGAATAACTAGGACACTTATCTGCGCTTGGTTGTGCTGTGTTGTTTTTGTGTCAACACGTCCTTTTTAACCTTGTATGCGCTTGGATCTTGTTTTAAAAACGTTAGCAGTCACTCTTGTTTGAGATTTTATTTATTTCTCTGAAGCTGCAGAGCGCTCTGTAAAATCCTTTACACAAATTCTGACGACTATTATAGGTTACTCTTTCAAAGTGTTGCCCATGAGGTTAGCCGTTCGACCTTTTCCTTTTCTTGCACACTCCACTGCATTTCACGCCAATCCTCCTCCAAGCTGAAGTGGGGGTTTGCACGAGCAGGGAATCAGACTGCCACTACTAACTCGACGACTCGCGACCCTCGAGGTGAACTTGGCGTTAAGCACGAAGCACCAACCACCTCTCTCCCTCTCCACCCAAGAAAAAGAAGAAATTTTTTATTAACCAGTTTTACAGCATCATTAGCGGTAGCCTGATGGCACACAAAAAAATAACAATAAAAAATATATAAAAAATCTGTAAAATTGAAGAATTTCCGCAAGCACGCAACGCTGGCAGCAGTTTCACTTGAAAAGGTCGTCGTTTTGATTAACATGCCATTAATACTGGAGCACACAAAAAGGTCTGCTGCTCGTTCACGTGAGTGCGAGAGAGACTAGAGAGAGGGGGAGGGGGGCAGGGGTAGAACAGAGATGGGGGCGGGGGTGGGGTGGGGAGTAAAGGGACAAGACAGACAGAGAGAGGAGAGAGAGAGAAGAGGGGGGGCAGGGGTAGAAACAGAGATGGGGGGCGGAGGGTGGGGTGGGGAGTAAAGACAGACACAGACAGAGCGAGAGAGAGAGAGGGGGGGGCAGGGGAGAGACAGAGATGGGGGGCGGAGGTGGGGTGGGGAGTAGAAGACAGACACACAGAGCGAGAGAGAGAGGGGGGGCAGGGAGGTAGACAGAGATGGGGCGGGGGGGGGTGGGGATAAGACAGACACAGAGAGCGAGAAGAGAGGATGGGGGGGGGGGCGGGGAGGAGAGGGAGAGGGGGAGAGGGGGGGGGGGGGGGGAGCGGTAGTGAACAGTGAACCAGCGTTGCCATAATTCCTGACACGCTGATTTTAACTGCCCTAGCCACCAATCAAAGGGTCCAATGTCTGTAGTGGTTGCCATAAACCTACCGCCCGTTCCATTTATGCCCTCGTTCCCTTGACGACAAGAGCGGCATTCTGATGCCAGACCGACAACGCACTAGCAGCCACAGAGAACACACAAGTAGTCACAGACAGAGAACACACTAGCAGTCACAGACAGAGAACACACCAGCGGTCACAGGTGGCGATCACACTAGAGAACACACTAGCAGTCACTGTCACAGAACATACTAGCAGTTACAGACACAGAACACACTAGCAGTCACAGAGAACACACAGAGAACACACTAGCAGTCAAACACAGAGAACACACTAGAAGTCACACACAGTGAACACACTAGAGAACACACTAGCAGTCACTGACAGAGAACACACCAGAGAACACACTAGCAGTCATAGACAGAGAACACACAACAGTCATAGAACACACTGGAGAACACACTAGCAGTCACAGACACAGAACATGCTAGAGAACACACTAGTTATATTCTATAAGCTATATTTTGACCTAAGGCAGAAATCAGAAAGGCTGAGTTCCTGGCAGCCGGCCAAACATGCAAAGCTATATTCTGACCTAAGGCGTAAATCAGAATGGCGGAGTTCCTGGCAGCGGGGCTAGCATACAAAGCTATATTCTGACCTACTCCAGGCTGGCAGGGCAGACACGGGTAAGGCAGAATTCCTAGTGAAGCTTGCAAAAGTGCAACACACTGTGTGCCCACTTCAGGGTTGGCAGTCACCGTCATTGGGATGATTCCTTCTTTCTTTTTAAGTCTCATGAATATCATTTTAATTCGCCAGTAAAAAATAAATAATCTGACTTCCTACAATAACAAAAATAACTCCTATAAT
>JABMCL010002635.1:12500-20000 GCA_018857735.1 Alviniconcha marisindica | reverse complement strand
ATTTGTATAAACCAAATCACAATTATACAAATCTGACTGACAATTTTGTATCGCATCGTCATTTGGTAGTTTGAATAGATATTTGTATAAACCAAATCACAATTATGCAAATCTGACTGACACTCACAGGTGACACCGTGCAGACACAAGACACAGACACACGCACACGGTGATTATTACCTTCTGCCAACGAACATGGAGAGTAGAGATGACATCGTCGTTGGACTGTTGCACTCCACGCTTCAGCAGTTTGGCAGTAAGATGTCCGTATCGCTACACAGGAAAATGTTCGAAAATGTTCGAAACACTATTCAGCAAGATGTCCGAAGCACCATACAGACACATGTTTCTGACAGTGTCATCCGCATTAGCCTTGCAACACACGATCCAGAAACGTCCAGCAAGGTGTTCCTGACAAGTGTCTCGTTCATTACCTTGTTACACACGATAAAACGATACGTTCCTGACAAATCGTCTAGTTACCATTGTCACACACAACAGAACGACACGTTCCTGACAAATCGTCTAGATGGTCACACACGATAGAACGACACGTTCCTGACAAATCGTCCAGTTACCATGGTCTCACACGATAAAACGACACGTTCCTGACAAATCGTCTATTTACCATTGTCACACACAATTTAAAAAAAACAACTAAAAAAACGTTCCTGATCCTGATAGATCGTCTCGTTTGCTTGTCGCACACATTCGATAAAACGATATGTTCCACACAAATCGTCTCGTTACCTTTGTCGCACACGACAACACGATGTGTTCCTAAAAGACCGCTTCGTCAGCTTGTCACAGACGATAAAACGGTATGTTCCTGACATGTCGTCACGCACGGTAAAACCCGCATGTTCCCCACAAATCGCCTCGTCCCTCTTGTCACAAACGATCAAAAGATAATACGCTCTGACAGATGGTCTCATTAACCTTGACTGTCACATCCCGCACACACAGAACTGATCGAACAGAAAGGAGAAGTCTGGTTCGAAGTTCAGGTGACGTCAGTGCTAAGTTCCAGACCCATTACGCTCTAGTCGCAAGCTACTCTGAATGAGTGACTGCAGCTTTACACAGTGCGTTTTGAATATCCACCGAAGTGGTTACACCGCTGTTTTGTTGTTACATGGCTGGTGCCACGTGAAACTGCCGCCGTTTAGGCGCAAGTTCTGTGTACACCAGTTTATAGATCACTATTCGCAGCCACATGCGTAGGGTGCATGTGTGTTTAGCTGTAACCCGCCACCTGCACTTTTGGCAGAATGACCAGGATCTTTTAGGTGGTACTGCGATAACACGGGTACCGAAATAAGAGTCAGCACACAAAGTTGACCCTGGAGAAGAAAATTATCCCGCCGCTCCTGCCGGGATTCGAACCCGAGACCTTTCGATCACGAGTCCGTCGCTCTAGCCACTGAGCTATCCACGCTCCCCTTATTCACTGGTCAGGCACAGCACAATTTACGTTTGAAGAGGACTGGGAAGCAATGGTGGTGAACGAAGCCATTATGTGAGCCGCTTTGGACCAGCGGTAAAGGCGTTAGGCCGGAAGTGGACGTCGTCGGTTCGAATCCCTGCTTCGGCTCTCCTTTCTCTTCAAAAAGTTGCGAATTGTGGACACTGTCTTGTGACTTCGCCAATAACAAGTAATGAAACATCAAAAATTCTATCAACGCTGCCCATTTTAATGCAGAAATAATTCTGCTGGTGACAGTGTAGCGTTGAGTACAATTCCCCCCCCCCCCCCCCCCCCCCCCCCCCCCCACCCCCCCCCCCCCCCCACCCCCCACACACCTCCCTCGGTCCCACCCCACCTCCTGCCTCCACATACCCCCCCCCCCCCCCCCCCACACACACACACCCCTCCCTGGGTCCCCGTTAGTACTTCTACCAGAGACAGCTGGGCGTTAAACAAGTCTAGCCATCCAAGACGCCATTTGTTTGATCAAAGTCAAGAAGCGGCAGTCCTGATCTCTTTATCCCCCGAACGACGGCGATGGTTCCACAAGTGAAATGAAACAACATCAAATCACTAGTAAGTCACTGGTTGGTCCACTGGCCACGTCAAATCCCACTGCTTTACAGAATACAGAATCTTTATTGTCTATGAAATTGAATAACATAGAAATGTGCCTTACGACTGTATAAAAGAAACCAGTAAAATGACACACAGTATAATACATGAGCATAAAACATAAAACACAGAATACTTTATCTTAGAGTCTTTTTTTTTTTTAGTCCCTGTTTATTGTTTATAGTCCTTGGTTATTGTTTGCAGTCCCTGGTTACTGCTTGCAGTCTCCGATTACTGTTTAAGTGCCGGTTACTGTATACATCCCCTGGTTACTGTTTCTAGTTTTGGTTACTCTTTACAGTTCCGGTTACTGTTTACAGTTCCGGCTTTTGCTTAGAGTCCAATTTACTGTTTACAGTCTCCGTTACTGTTTAGAGCACCAGATACTGTTTACAGTCCTGGTTATTGTTTACAATCCCGGTTACTGTTCAGAGTCCCAGTTACTGCTTACAGCAGCAATTATTGTTTACAGTCCCAGTTACTGTTCAGAGCACCTGTTACTGTTTACAGTCCTGGTTACTGTTTACAAGTTCGGTTGCTGTTTAGAGTCCATGTTACTTTTTACAGTCTCGGTTACAGTTTAGAGCCGCAGTTACTGTTTACAGTCTCGGTTACTGTTTACAGTCTCGGCTACTGCTTAGAGCCCCAGTTATTGTTTACGGTCTCGGTTACTGTTTACAGTCCCAGTTACTGTTTACAATCGCAGTGACTGTTTACAGCCCCAGTTACTGTTTACAGTCGCAGTTACTGTTTACTGTCTCGGTTACTGTTTACAGTCCACGCTACTGTTTACAGTCTTGGTTATAAAGTTTACAGTCTCGGTTACTGTTTAGAGCCCCAGTTACTGTTTACAGTCACAGTTACTGTCTACAGTCTCGGTTACTGTTTAGAGCCCCAGTAACCGTTCACAGTCCCAGTTACAGTTTAAAGTCTCGGTTACTGTTTCGAGAGCCCCAGTTACTGTTTGCAGTCACAGTTACTGTGTGCAGTTTCTCAACGGCCCTGATGACCATGGCCGCTGTTGTCGGCCAGACTGGCCGACACGGCGACCCAGGCAGGGGTCAGAAGCTGATCTGGCCGACTACAGAATGCACTCCGGCTCCGTCGTCTCATTCCGGAAGACAGCGGCTGACGAACACAGACACGCAAACTTGGAGCAATTCAGTGAAAATGCGTTCCGCTGGTAATGCTGTGTGCACAACGGCACGCAGACACGTGCGGCGTGGGCACTTAGACAAGTTCGTTATTCTCTGCACGTCGTAAATAGTCTGTGTACGTCGTAAACTGTGATATATATATACTGCACACGTCGTAAATAGTCTGTGTATGTCGTGAATATACTGCACTGACACGTCGTGAATAGTCTGTGTGTGTCGTATATATACTGCACGACACGTGGTACGTATTCTGTGTACGTCGTAAATATTCTGTGCTCATCGTCAGTAACTATTCTGTGCGCGTCGTGAATATTCTGTGCTCATCGTAAATATTCTGTGCACGTCGTAAATATTCTGTGCTCATCGTAAATATTCTGTGTACGTCGCAAATATTCTGTGCTCATCGAAACTATTCTGTTTTCGTCGTAGATATTCTGTGCTCATCGTAACTATTCTGTGTTCGTCGTAAATATTCTGTGCTCACAGTAACTATTCTGTGTACGTCGTAAATATGCTGTGCTCATCGTAACTATTCTGTGTTCGTCGTAAATGTACTGCACACGTCGTAAATATACTACGCACGTCGTAAGCAACCAAGATTAAACCAGAACCACTGCTGCTGCTGCTCATCCGATGTGACGTCCCACACAGCCTCGCAAGCCCGCGTCACTCACTCAGCGACTAACACCCTTCCGCCAACTCTCCGGCAATGAAACGGCTGAAACTACACGGAAAACGGCCCGGCCCTCCTTCCGACAAAAAAACAACAACGTAAAATAAAAGCCAGACCGCGCGCCGTCCAACACGAGCCTCCCGGACGAACACCCACCATTGATCTGTCATCGCGGCGAAACGAGACGGTCGCCTCGCGGCCCAAACTGGCCCAAGGAGCAGGCAGGCAAGGCAGGCAGGCAAGGCAGGCAGGCGGGAAGGCAGCAGGCAGGCAGAGCTAGATCGCTACAATGAATGAAGTTATAATACGCGTCTTCCCTCTCTCTCTCTCTCTCCCTTCCCTCGCCCATGCAGCTACCAGGCAGTGGCAGAAGTAGCACCCACTGGCTGAAAGTCTCGCCTTGCCCCCAGCAGGAGGAACCTGCCTGTGCTCAACTGTGGCAGCCGGACATGGGTGTGGGGGTGGGGGGTGGGGGGAGCGGGGAGGGGGGGGGGCGCAGTCAGGCTATGCATGCAGGCGCCAGCGTGGCCAGAACGGAATCATTGATCTCCGCGGGTCAGAGACGGAGTTCACGTGGGGCCGGGCGCTGAGCGAAGCCAAAAAGAGCGAAGTCGTGTGCCTACGTACGTCACAGCGGACCGCTTTATGGTGGACCGCTTCACGTTGTCCCCTCTATGGACCGCTTCACCTCTATGGACCGCTTCACCTCTATGGACCGTTTCATGCCGTCCCCTCTGCGGACCGCTTCAGACTATCTCCTATATGGACCGCTTCACACTGTCCCCTCTATGGACCGCTTTACACTATCTCCTCTATGGACCGCTTTATGCAGTCCTCTCTATGGACCGCTTTATGCAGTCCCCTCTATGGACCGTTTTACACTATCTCCTCTATGGACCGCTTCAGGCTGTCCCCTCTATGGACCGCTTCAGGCTGCCCCCTCTATGGACCGCTTCACGCTGCCCCCTCTATGGACCGCTTCACGCTGTCCCCTCTATGGACCGCTTCCCGTTGTCCACTCTATGGACCGCTTCACCTCTACAGACCGCTTCAGGCTGGCCCCTCTATGGACCGTTTCACGATGCCTCCTCTATGGACCACTTCACGCTGTCCCCGCTATGGACCGCTTCACGCTGTCCCCTCTATGGACCGCTTCACGCTGTCCCCTCTATGGACCGCTTCACCTCTACAGACCGCTTCAGGCTGGCCCCTCTATGGACCGTTTCACGATGCCTCCTCTATGAACCGTTTCACGCTGTCCCCTCTATGGGCCGTTTCACGCTGTCCCCTCTATGGACCGCTTCACGCTGTCCCCTCTATGGGCCGTTTCACGCTGTCCCCTCTATGGACCGCTTCACGCTGTCCCCTCTATGGACCGTTTCACGATGCCTCCTCTGTGGACCGCTTCACGCTGTCCCCTCTATGGACCGCTTCACGATGCCTCCTCTATGGACCGCTTCAGGCTGTCCCCTCTGTGGGCCTCGAACAGCCCCTGTGGTCCGAGACACTAGTATAGCTAAGAAGCACCTCCTTAGCCTATAAGATCTCTACCGTTTTCGCTCGGAATCACCCTGTCACAACAGACAGACAAGTTTGGACAGCGGCGCCGTCAAAGAACTCCGTCTCAGTTGCAGGAACAAACACGTACCCCATCGTAAACCCCACGTCTCCTCCCGGCGCCAAAAGGCGGACGGCACAGACGACGACAAGCTAAGTCCCTGGGAAGGCAGGCTCTGCCGGAGAGAATCTACTTCCGTCATCAAGGACCAAATGTCAAGGACGATATATGACAGGGAAGGAAAACCTCTCCGTCTGCGATCGGAAGCACTTCAAAGGCGGCCCGCCTCCTCCAAACACGGCCCCGGATAGACAGAGTGGAAGTCTACACGCCGCCTCTTAGTGGTTAATACCTCCACGCCCTGGGATGTCAGCCGGTGTGGGCCAGCGTTAAGGCGTTAAGCCCGTTCTTAACTGGGCGAATGTTTGTTCGCCGAACATACTTCGGACAGTTCGACGAACTATGATTCGTTTCTTAATTGAACTTTTAGTTCGCCGAACGTATGGTTCGGACAGTCCAAACTTTACTTCGTTCTCAACTGGCTTGCAAGCTTCGGCTCGAACTTGCGGCAGACAGCATTATCGAAAATGTAGGCTAAAGTCAAGTCAAGTCAAGTCAATATACTTTCATCATCCCTCACAGGGTAATTCAACTAACTACTATCTCATTCTGGGTCTCCGAGACAAGGCTGCGCCTCCCACAAGTCAAAAAATAAACAAATTCCCTCCGAAGCGAGTGGAGAACCTAGCGACACCGTCATCCATTTATATTTTTAGTTTTTCTTCATCCACAGGAGAGCTCTGCTTTCAGCCAATCAGAGGCAATGATCGTCGAATAGGGCGAATGTTCCCAGAACGTGTTGAGCGAAGCTTTTTGGACCCCGAATATAGCTTCGACGAATACTTCCAACTAGGTTCGCGAAGAAAAGTTGGCCCAATTAAGAACCAACTAGCTTCGCCGAATACTTCCAACTAGGTTCGCGAAGAAACATTCGCCCAATTAAGAACGGGCTTTAGGCTGGTAAGCGGAAGAACCTCGATATTAGGCTGTCCTTTCTCTTCAAAAAGGTGGTGGTTTGTGGACACTGTCTTGTGACTTTGTCCCTCACAATTAATGAAACATTAAAATGGCTCTCATCGCTGCCCATCTTAATGCAGAAGTCGTTCTGGTGGTGACTGTGGAGCGATAGGTATAAAATCTCTAACCCCCCCCCCCCCCCCCTCACCTCCATAGCCCCTTTCCCCCTTCTCCCCGTCCCTAATAAACCTTATGGTTTCTGTGGACGTTAAGCACCATGTTTACACCCAGGGATGTGAGCCGGTGTGGCCCAGCGGTAAAGCGTTAGGCTGGTAAGCGGAAGGCCTCGGTTCGATACCGCTTCGGCTCTCCTTTCTCTTCAAAAAGGTTGTGGTTTGTGGACACTGTCTCGTGACTTTGTCCATCACTTCCTACTGAAACATTAAAATGGCTCTCATCGCTGCCATCTTAATGCAGGAATCATTCTGGTGGTGACAGTGTAGCGATAGGTATGTAATCTCCCTCTCCCCCCACCTCCATACCCCCTTCCCACCCTTCTCCCCGTCCCTAATAAGCCGTACGGTTTCTGTGGACGTTAAGCACATTGTTTACTTACTTACTTACGTCAAAGGATGACTCAGCACTCGGTCACACGGCGGCACGCAAAGCCTCTTCCGTCAGCTTCAAAGACAAGTCGCGGCTATCAAAGCTCCTCTCCGTCTGAGCTTGAAGTAGGTCAGAACATGACCTTGCCTGCTTCGCCTGCTGCCAGGGATTTTTGCCTTCCAGGGTCATTGGAGTTCACTTTCTACCTCTCCAAATCCCTCTTCCAAGGTAAAGCGGCTAGTTCGAGAGATAATCTATTTTCAGCGCCCAATCAACCATGTCGCCCTGACAAAACGGTAGACTGACTGGGCGCACAACACCAAGTTACTGACTTACTAGTCAACCATGACGGTTATATGTGTGTCCATAGTTCAGGAGCTGTGTGAGAGTCGAGGTGGCCGTCCTG
>JABMCL010002635.1:2500-5000 GCA_018857735.1 Alviniconcha marisindica | reverse complement strand
ATATATATATATATATATATATATATATATATATATATATATATATATATATATATATATCTGTCAGGTATCACAAACGCGCCGGACACTTGATATCACTCACACTTACTGACCTGCGGCTGAGGCCTGTACCACACGCGTACGAGGCACACATACTCGATACTGCTCACGCTAACTTTCAGACGTGAGTCAGAATCTCACAGCATGTAAATTACTGTACAGTTAGTCACATGCTGTAACACTTACACTCACTGGGTAGTGTCTGAATCATGCCTCGTAAACACGTCACTATGCTAGCAGTCAGGCAAAACACGTCACTATGCTAGCAGTCACGCAAAACACGAAACTATTTTAGCGGTCACGCAAAACGCGTCACTATACTAGCAGTCACGCAAAACACGTCACTATGCTAGCAGTCACGCAAAACACGTCACTATGCTAGCAGTCACGCAAAACGCGTCACTATGCTAGCAGTCACGCAAAACGCGTCACTATACTCACAGTCACGCAAAACACGTCACACGTCACACAAAAAGCGTCACTATGCTCAGTCACGCAAAAAGCGTCACTAGGTTCAGTCACGCAAAAAGCGTCACTATGCTCAGTCACGCAAAAAGCGTCACTATGCTCAGTCACACAAAAAGCGTCACTATGTTCAGTCACACAAAAAGAGTTACTATGCTCAGTCACGCACACAGCGTCATTATACTTACAATGACGCAAGCACCGTCACTATACTTACAGTCACGGAAACAGCGTCACTATACTCACAGTCACGCAAAACACGTCACTATACACAGCCACACAAAAAGCGTTACTATACTCAGTCACGCAAACAGCGTCATTATACTTACAGTCACGCAAGCACCGTCACTATACTTAGTCACGCAAGCACCGTCACTATACTTACAATCACGTAAGCACCGTCACTACACTTACAATGACGCAAACAACGTCACTATACTCACAATCACGCAAACAACGTCACTATACTCACAATCACGCAAACAGCGTCACTATACTCACAGACACGCAAAACAGCTGTATTCACGCACCACTTTTGACACACTCAGTATACCAGTCACAATTAGCGGGCAGAGTGTGAATCCAATCCCACACACGACTCACTGTGTGACTCACACCAGCTACTTGTATACCAATATACCAGTCACACGTAGTGAACAGACTGAATCCAGTCACACACACGACTCACTGTGTGACTCACACCAACTACTTGTAAAGTAGTATACCTGTCACACCTAGCAGACAGTCTGAATCCAGCCCCACGAACGACTGACTGTGTGACTCACACCAACTACTTATACACTAGTATATCAGTCACACTTAGTGGACAGTCTGAATCCAGTCACATGCACGACTCACCCTGTGTTACTCACACCAACTACCTGTACACCAGTATACCAGTCACACGTAGTGGACAGACTGAACCCAGTCACAAGAACGACTCACGATGTGTGACTCACACCGATCACTCTGAATCCAATCCCATACGCGACTCTGTATGGCTCACACCGGCTACTTGTATAATTCTTAGCAAACCAGTCACACTTAGTGGACATAGTCCCGATCCAGTTCCACGCCGCACGACTCGCTCTGTGTTACTCACACCATCTACCTGTACACCAGTATACCAGTCACACTTAGTGGACAGTCTGAATCCAGTCCCACGAACGACTCGCTCTGTGTTACTCACACCATCTACCTGTACACCAGTATACCAGTCACACTTAGTGGACAGTCTGAATCCAGTCCCACGAGCGACTCGCTCTGTGTCACTCACACCATCTACCTGTACACCAGTATACCAGTCACACTTAGTGGACAGTCTGAATCCAGTCCCACGAACGACTCATTCTGTGTGACACACCAACAGCGTTTACATCCCAGAGCGGGATTCACGTGCGATCTAATCAGACTCGACACAACTACTCAGTGGACACGACGATCAGAAACTGTGTGCCGTATACACACACACATACACGTAGGCTTCCATATACTACTCGCTCTAGTCTATACCACTCACGCTAACTGCTTGCAGTACACGCGACTGAGAAGCGGGAATAAAGAAGGCGTCACAACGTAGCCCCACTGCCTGCCTCTGACACTGAAGGGAGGACAGTGTGAGCCGTGTCACAACAGCCACTCGCTCTCACTGGCCCCGCCGTCACACTGTGAATACAACACCGGCACGTGCGTGGCGCGCGGAACAAAGACACGTGCGTCAGTCAGTGCGGCACTCCCTCACTGGCTGTGATCGTAGGCTGGCGCAGGGAGCACAGGCGATGGAGGGAGGGCCTCCATCGTCACCCAACGGTCTTGTTTGGCCGGCTGGTGAAACGGCTCGGATCTGACAGTAATGGTTCTGAATCTGATACCTCGGGATTTGTGGGGACGATGGTGTGTGTGTGTGTGTGTGTGTGTGTGTGTGTGTGTGTGTGTGTGAGTAAGTGAGTGAGTGAGTGAGTGAATGTGTGTGGTG
>JABMCL010003376.1:60000-67500 GCA_018857735.1 Alviniconcha marisindica | reverse complement strand
TCAAGTGGACTGGACGTCTCTCTTTCCTTAAAAGTTGAACAGATCATCACCGATGTGTTCAGCAAACACAACCATTCCTATTCACCGCCATCCAGTTGCCACTGGCCAACCGTGTTTAAAGTTGTTTTGCACAAGGAACAGGCAGCAGACTGCGTATGATCTGCAGCGAAGATGAAGACTTAGACCGGAGACTGGAGGAATACGGAAGACATCTGACTGTCTCCGGATGGAAGTACAAAACCGCTTAAAAAGAGACTTGTGGAAGGGGCAGGGAAAGACAGAGCAAAACTCCTAAACCAACCCAGGAAAAGGAAGGACACGAAAATCGCGTGGGTGAGCACTTACGACCCCAGAGTGCCTTCCACAACGCTATAATCAAAAAATCTCCATCTTCTTCATGCCAACGTAGTTAATAAAGAGATCTTCCCCCCAAAAACCATCATCTCGGCTGACAGAAAAAGAAAAAATATCGCACAAATGTACAAGCCTACTGTTCCACAGAGATACGTCCAGCAGGGGCCCCAAGAACAGACCAGGTTTCTTTCCTTGCAAAGAAAAGGCGACACGTGTCGCCATTCAAAAAAAAACCACGTTCTTGTATCTCCTGGGACGGTAAAATTTGGACCTAAGCAGACATCACCTGTTCAACCCCAAACCCCTTTTACGTCTTTACGTGAAGTCCACAAGAATTTTGTAAAAAAGCTCGCTGGAGAAACCATAAATCAGACGCAAAACTGAAAAAAGGGACAAAATGTGGGTTGGCGGACCATTAACAAAATTAGCATCCCGTAGACCCCCAGCTTGGATATCTTACTATCGTGGCAGTCGAAGCAGTGAAAGAAAAAAAAAACTTGGGGTGCATGAGAAATTTTTGGATGTGCAATCTGGGACCATCTTTAAAAGGGTATGAACAAAGGAAGACTTTAGCACAGACTCAAAAAAAAACAGGTGTCAAGGAATTAAAGAGAGGGAAGAGAGAAAAGAGAGAGAGGAGAGAGAGAGAGAGAAGGGGGAAAAAAAAAAAGGGGGGGGAAAAAAGGGGGTCATGTAATTGTGGTGATGAACATAGTTAAGCAACTTTAGATCAACGTAAAGTTACAGGTACAGCATCTTCCCAGACCAAATAGTATTGCGTACAAGCCTTTTATAGGAAAGTAGCGAGTCAGAGTTGGAGATACTTGTTTTCAGAAGCAAATAACACAGACAGTTTAAAAAGTGATGGAAATCTGACATATTTGCGTGGTATATATTTATCTCTTAGGTCATAGTACACAGGACATGATAATATGAAGTGAATTTGGGTTTCTGTTTCGTTGTTGAAAAATTGACATTCTAGGTCTGTCTCAACAGCACACAGAGAGAGAGAGAAAGAGAGAGACAGAGACAGAGAGACAGAGACAGACAGAGACAGACAGAGACAGACATAGAGACAGAGAGAGAGAGAGAGACAGAGTAAGTAAGAAGTACAGAGACAGAGACAGAGAGACACAGAGAGAGTAAGTAAGAAGTAACTTGGTGTTTTACGCCCAGACAACCATTGCGGTTATATCAGGCCGAACAGAGAGAGAGAGAGAGAGGGAGACAGAGAGACAGAGACAGAGAGTGTGTGTGTGGGGGGGGGGGGGGGGGGGGGGGGAGGGGGGGTTTAAATATGTGTGTGTGTGTGTGTGTGTGTGTGTGTGTGTGTGTGTGTGTGTGTGTGTGCATTGTTATTAAGTATTGTCCTTGTATTTAAAGGGGCGCGACTCTGTCAGCGACCCGGTACACATGAGGCTCTCGTTGTTTTGGATATATTTCATTTTTACTTAGGTATTTTACGGCGATAGTGTGTGAAGATGTGTGTTATGATGTCTGGAAAGTGCCTGGTGATTTTAGTGACTTTGTGTCTGTTCCTGGACTGTGTGTCGCCGATTTTCTGTGAGGTGAAAGGTGCAGGCGATTTTCAACATCGCGGACATACCATTTCTGATAGACCATGAGCCATCCTACACCCCGCGTTAGCCTGCGAAATAAAAGAGGTCACACTGCTCATAGTCAATTGATTTAAGCAGGTTCTCATGTTGAGTGCCTGCAGAATATAAATAAGCACCAACACGTGTGTTACTGTGCCTCAAAAAGGTGATTTAGACATACTTGTGATCTGATCAATTGTTCTTTAATTTTGTACTGAATGCGTTACACACACCTTCCCAGCCCTGAGAATTCGGTTGTCCAGAGCAGCAGTTTAAAAATAGCACAGCTGGCCTCACAGTGCTGCAGCAGAGGTCAGATGGGGTGCAGCACTGCCACAGTATCAGCCAGTGTCCATTTCACTGTGGCCCGTGTTGTTTACACTATCTCAATGACATCAGATGGGTGCAGCACTGCCACAGTGCCAGGCAGTGTCCATTTCACTGTGGCCCGTGTTGTTTACACTATCTTAATGACATCAGATGGGGTGCAGCACTGCCACAGTGCCAGCCAGTGTCCATTTCACTGTGGCCTTTGTTGTTTACACTATCTCAATGACATCAGATGGGGTTCAGCACTGCCACAGTGCCAGCCAGTGTCCATTTCACTGCGGCCTGTGTTGTTTACACTATCTTAATGACCCTGTCTCAGCAAGTTGTGAAGTTCTTGTTGTATCATCGGTTGTGGCATCAAGATTAGCTACTGCATTTTTAACAGGAAATTAAATCACGTTCTTACCAGTATTTAACAGCAGAAATATAGCCTGTGAATAAGTGACTAACTGCAGTGAGCTTATTTACACAAGTAGTTAGTTAATGAGTTATTAGGTAATATACTCCACTTTTTTCATGCATAACAATGTCATGATTTGAAAATTGAATGCATTCTCCATGCACTACAGCCATCAAAAATGAAGAACCTAGCCTTACCTTTGTCCCAGAAAGCGTGAAAGACACCTGGTGGTTGATAATCTCATTCTATGGCCCCAGAGGTAATCCACACATAATACTCCATTTCAGTGGATATAAAGAATCCAGCCGAAAGCAATTTGAAATGTTCAGTGTCACAAGCTTTTAGTCTACTGGGGAGGGCAAAGAAGAGTACGCGTGGCTGCATCCTATAGTTTGTACATTTCTACACAGTAATACACAACATATTACACAATCAAAGTCAAGTCAGTCAGTCACTCACTACTGGAATTTTTACAAACAATGAAAAACGTCGCTATCAGTCAAACTTCATTTATTGCCGACTTTTTTGACTACACATCTTTGTTTTGCTTTGCATATCGGGTTGTCATGTACTGCCTGAGTGCTGGAGAGACCTGAGTGTGGTGCTGACGCATGATGAACTGTAACTGTTTATCTTCTTTCTTGATTGCCCATGCTCGCCGCTTCAGTGCATTGATGTTTGAGTGCAGCTGTTCGCCTCCCTGTTCCCCCATCATTGACAGTCCAACCCCCCAGGTGCTAATCCAGTTGATGCAGTGTTTCTCCAAGATGTGCTGCTTTGGGAAGATTTTAACTTCAGGGAAATTTCGTCGGGATTCCCCTTGGAAAAAGGGAAAAACAAATTCCATGCACCTTTTCTGTAAAAGGTAAATAAGTGATGGGTTGTAAACAAAATGTGCAACACACCTTATCCTTGTTGAACAGTCACAATGCCACCATGCAGAGATGCATTAATAATGCACATCGAAAGGGCCAGCTTTAAAGGGCACCCCTTGATTTTCCGCAGGAAAGGGGGCAACAAAAACCAAATTCCTCGGGGCAGGGGCCCATGACTTTGCATACTGTGATGGAAAAGTGGGGGGTAAACTGGAAAGACTGTTTTTTTTATCCCGGGGAAAAACCCGGGTTGAAATCCAAGGTGGAGCCCCCAAAAAAAGGTTTGCCCTATCAAGAATACACAAAAGCTTGAAAATCTTGAGGGCTTCGGTTTAAGGCTGACATTTTTATGTCTAAGTTTGGGCTGCATTCAGTGTCCTCAAAGTAAGGGCTTCAGGTTTGGCAATTCTATGGCCCCCGGCTTTGTTACCTGTCAGTTTTTAGCAATTTTCAAAAAGTAACTAATGATTTGTCAAATCATTGAAAAGTGGGAAAATTCACTTTGGTGAATATTTTTGACTTTTTCCCATTTGTTTGTTTTTTTGGTTTTTAATTGGCAAAGAGCCTGCTTTGGACTGCAAGCTGATACAAAAACTGTCCAGCAGTTGCATGCTAAATTAACCAAAACCCAAGAGAGGCAAATCTGGGGGCATCAGGCCTTCCCAAAACCCCCTTTAACCTTTTTTTTCCCTGAGACATAAAAAAGGCAACGGGTAGTTTTACATACATGGGGCTTTTGTTTCTTG
The DNA here is from genome assembly GCA_018857735.1 of Alviniconcha marisindica. Lineage (NCBI taxonomy): Eukaryota > Metazoa > Mollusca > Gastropoda > Provannidae > Alviniconcha > Alviniconcha marisindica. The sequence goes on along the minus strand of JABMCL010003376.1, from coordinate 63,197 downwards.
CTTTGGGGAATAGAGTACTGTGAAACCCTGATTTCAGGTTAAATGGGGGCCCCCCCCCCAGACCAGTGAATAAGGCCCGCACCCGCAGGGGGTTTTTTTGGAATTTGTTTATTGAGGTTTGAACATAATTTGCAAATTTTTGTAAAAGGTTGCTTAACTTTTGAACTTGAGTATATTCTTTCCGTGACGTCATAAATTTTTGGCAGGTGTTAATTAAACATTCTCTGTGACTCTCTTAGTCGCCATGATACATTTGGTGATGAATGAAGCACTTTTTTTCAATACTGTTACACGAGCATTGTACGAATTATGCAATGTGACATCTTTTTCTTTTTAAACTTCATTAATCCACGCGCGTAATTCAGGCCACTATCCCTGGGTAAGACACGCAGCCGCAGGAACAGTGCTGCCCATTGATACCAGCATGTGCAGTATTTTTGTGTGTCCAAAGAATGGTATAACTGCCTGTTGTTTTCGGGATTTGTAGGGGACACGCCCATTTTAATACATACGATTAAGCTGCTATGTACCATCTCAGATAATCCCTAAAAGCAGAGTAGTTCATCTTGCAGACAAGCAAATATTGAAAAGACACATACTGAGCTATCCAAAAATCATTGTCTCCAAAAATCCCTGGGACAGAGTGAGGAGAAGAGGGAACAGGCCAGTACTTCCTGCCATTACATTCTCCAATGTCAGATCGCTGTCAAACAAATTGAAGGAACTCGCAGCTCTTGTGAAATACGACAGGGACTACCACCAAAGCAGTCTGATTTGTGTGACAGAGTCGTGGCTGACAGAGGAATCGACAGGCATTGATTTAGACGGATTCACCACCATTCGTTTTGATAGAGACAAGGGGAAAACAGAGAAGAGTGTGTGTGTGTGTTGGGGGGGGGGGGGGGGGGGGGGGGGGGGGGGGGGGGGGGGGGACTGTGCATTTTTGTAAATAACAGCTGGGCCACACAATTCAGTGTCCGTAAACTGTCAGTACAAAAGCTACGAGATTTCACTGTGCATTCAGACCTTTCTACCTGCCACGGGAATTTGGACAGGTCACGGTGATCCTTGTGTATGTGCCGGGCCCTGACAACGCACGTGCAGCAGAGAGTATTGCACGCTCTTACAACAAAGCTGTTAGTCGGTCAGTGGATCAGCCGGTCTTCATTCTAGGGGACTTTAACACCTGTGATACAAGTGACCACCTTCCCAACCTGCAACAGTTTGTCACGTTCCCCACGCGGAACAAGCGCACTTTGGACAAATCTACTGCAACATTCCCAACGCATTTGCCGCACGCCGCACACCCCCGCTTGGAAAATCGGACCACGATGTTGTGCACCTTGTGCCTATATACAGACAGAGAGTGAAAGCTGGAAAGAAAAAAAAACCTCGAGAAATTAAACAGTGGACTTCTGACGGCATGGAGGAGTTGAGGGGTTGTTTTGAGTCAACAGAATGGTCGATGTTCTTTGACAGTTGTTCCAGTCACGAAGAGTTGGCTGAGACTCTCACTGACTACTTACGGTTTTGTGAGGACTGTGTCATAACCTCAAAGACAGAATTTTTCCGAACGATAAACCATGGATAACAAAAGACCTGAAAACCTGTCTGAACAAAAAGAAGTACGCATTTACGAGAGGGAATAAGGCCGAGGTGAGGGAACTAGACAAGGAGTTCAAAAGGAAAGCAAAGTTAGCCAAACTCGCATACAAAGACAAAGTGGAGGAAAAACTCAAAGTGGTAATGCAAAAGATGCATGGAGGGGGTTGGATACAATGATGGGTAGGAAAAATAACCAACAGACTGTCAAAACAGACAATCCACATGGTTTTGCAAATGAGTTGAACAGGTTTTATGCCAGATTTGATGTCACTGACTTCAGCAGTGAACGTGACAATGTCTGTCGCTCACTGCTCCCAAGTCCGGTGTGCGTGGAAGAGGAAGATGTGATTTCATGTTTTTCTAGACTTAACCCTCCAAGGTCCCAGGTCCGGATGGCCTCAAGGGTAGAGTACAGCAGAGCAGCTGGGACCAGTGTTTGCCCGTCTGTTTCAGTTGTTTCTGAGTAGCATGTCTGTTCCACGCGCGTGGAAGAGGTCAATCATAATACCAGTTCCAAAGAAACCCAGTGAATGATTTCAGGCCTCTGGGTTTGACATCTATTCTGTCAGAGTGTATGGAGAGGATAGTGTGTAAACCAGTTGGTTGCTTCTGTGGCCGATCGCATGGACCCTCTACAGTTTGCCTACAAGGCCAGATGGGGTGTTGAAGATGCATGTCTAATTTCGTAAATCTAATTGCAAGCCATCTTGATAAGTCTGTTTATTGTACGTGTGTGTTCATGATTTTCTCATCAGCCTTTAATGCAATTCAGCCCCATCTTCTTATAAAAAATGCTTTTGGATCTAGGTGCTAACCACACTCTTGTCCTCTGGATTAAACAGTTCCTGTGCGATCGGCCGCAGAGAGTCAGCCTCAGTGGAATAAGATCTGATGAGCTAATTGTGAATACTGGCGCTCCAAAAGGGGTGTGTTCTCTCGCCTATATTGTTTTCTGTATACACTAATGAAGTGGTATCTACCAATGCCTTGCTAACTCTCGTGAAGTTCGCTGACGACATGGCCTTGGTTGCACGTCTCCAGGACGAAAACAGTCTGGCAGATTACTTTCTTCAGTTAGATGTTCTAAACTCATGGTTTAAGGAAAGATTTTTTTATCTAAATATTTCAAAAAACGAAAGGACTAGTGTCTGACAGTAGAAAAGAAAAAGAACCATTTATTCCAGTAACAACTGATCAACATCCATGGAAGTAGTGTCTAGTTTTAAGTACCTGGGTACAGTTGTAGACTCAAAACTCACTTTTAATGATAACGTAGGTGCTTTTGTACCTGTTGAGGAAGCTCCGGACTTTCGGAGTCGGCAGACATGTCCTTGAGTCTGTGTATCGCTGTTTTGTTGAGAGCGTTCTCTCTTTCAACATAGTAACCTGGTATGGAAATCTCTCAGTTAAAAACAGAGCTCGGCTGGCACGAGTCGTCAACACGGCTAGCAAGATTATAGGCGCCGAACAAAAACAACTGTGTGACCTGTACCATATTTCTGTCTATAGAAAGTCACTCTCGATCCTTCATGACAAAACACATCCTCTAAACAATGCATTTTCAGCACCTGCCGTCGGGTCGACGACTGAAA
>JABMCL010003376.1:0-57500 GCA_018857735.1 Alviniconcha marisindica | reverse complement strand
TTATTAGGGACGGGAGCCCAGGACGGCCACCTCGACTTTCACACAGCTCCTGAACTCTGAAACCTGGACGTCTGACTGACTGGCTATTCGTGTTTAAAGTCCTCCGACACCGTGGCGTATACAGGACTAGCACTAAAAATGTTAAAAATTCATTCATTAATTATATAATCGATTGCACACAAACACACACACACACACACCACACACACACACACACACACACACACACACAACACACACCATATATATATATATATATATAGACTACTCTCTCTTCTCATCTCTCCTCCTTATCTCTATTATCTCGATTCATATATATATATATATATATAGTTCAGGACTAGCAATAAGGGTGAGCGATTTCATAAGAAATGTTTACATTATGCTAGTCGCAAGCGACCGACAACTCCGCTACTACACTACACTGGGGTAGTGCCCCAACCCCGCGCGCAGCCACAGTGGCATACAAAGGAGCGGGTCGGGTGCCGGTGGTCAAGGGGTTAGCGGCGGCCGCGGCCCGGTCGACAGCCCAGCACCGGTCAGGCTTAGAATTCTGCTGTCCGGTCGGCTCGGGTAAAACCGGGCCGCCGAGCAGCTCCACCCTCGCTCGCTGCAACGCGACAGAAAATGGGATGTAGCTGCTGCTCTCGAGAACGTTGGCCCTGGCGTGGACCAGCATCTCGGGGCACTGCCTGAAGGCCGCGCTATGGCGACCGTTGCAGTTGATGCAGCTGAGCGTGTTGCTGCACCCCTCCACCGCGTGGCCCCCAGCGCCGCACCGCGAGCAACGGGTCACCCGCGAGCGGCACTGGGACTCGGTGTGGCCGATGACTTGGCACTTCGTGCAGCGCCGCACGGAGCCCGCAAAGGCCGACACCTTGTGGGGAGTGCACGCAATCCACACCTCATCCTGGACGTGGTTGATCGCTTATTTATATATATAGCGCTGTTCTCCGCTCTCGCGGATACTAGCTGCGATCGCCTGTGATTCTGCGTGAGTGACTACGTATAGCTTTTGACAGTGCGTTTTTTGAATATCCACTGTAGCGATATACTAACAGCGTTGGCAACCTGAGGTGAAGGACTTATCGGTGCAGTGCAGTTTGTTGTGAGTACGTGTCCTGTGAAGGATCACAGAACAGGCTGCTCCGTGCCAGCATGAACGCACTGCTGTTTACAGGTATGTAGTCTCTGTTTCTCTCGGTTTGTCTCTGTCTGTCCGCCAGTTAGTGTTTGTTTTTGTCTGCCGTCTATCTAAATGTTGTCTGTTTCTCTGTCCGTCTGTTGTCTGTTTGCCGTCTGCTGTCTGTCTGTCTGTCTGCTGTCTGTCTCATCTCCGTCATACCGGCGGACGTCTTAACTCCACCACTCCGGGCCCTGACATATGCTTATGACTTAATAATTATCTTATACCTTGTTGTTGATGATCGAATTTATATAGCGCTATTCTCCGCTCTCGCGCATACTCACTGCGCTCGCATGTGATTTCAGTTTGCGTGAGTGATTAGTTTTTTATAGCTCGTTTTTGAATATCCACCAAAGTGGTGTACTTAACGGCGCTGACATGGCTGGTGCCACACGAAACTGCTGCCGTCTCAGCGCGTCCTGTGTACACCATACAACCATGTCACTTCATGCAAAGCCACATACGTCATGTGCATGTGTGTTTAGATGTAACCTGCCACCTGCACTTCTGGCCGAATGACCGGGGTCTTTTACGTGCTACCGCGGTAACACGGGGGTGGAACGGATACCGAAGTAAGAGTCAGCACAGGAAGCAGACTCCAAGCACCGGTTTACGACATCCTTCCTTCAACCACTGCCGTATTTAGTTACGCCATAGGGTCCAGAAAACTGTCAGCTAACGAGTATTTTTTGTTGGTGCTCAAGAGATTGTAAGTCCGTTACAAACAGCTCAAATTATATAAGACGTTTGTTTTATAACTCACTATGTTGCTTACGCCAGCTCAAATCAAACCAAAATCGTTTGAATCGAGACGGAACTCTTTTTTAACCGGGGTGGATGCGTCTCATGTTTACGTGCGTGCTTGGGCGCTAGGCTGCTTCCGCAGTCACGTTTCGGAGGGCGCTGACGGCGTCGGTGGACAGCTGCGCTGAGATAAAAGAGTGCCCCTTCAGTGGCGTAACCAAATCTGGCAGAGTTTGGAGGATGGTGCCGGAAAGCGATGCTCGGAGTGTGCGCAGAAAGTTGACGCTGGAGAAGAAATTTTTCCCACCGCCCCTGCAGGGCTCGAACCCGGGACCTTTCAATCACGAGTCCCACACTGTAACCAAAGAGCTATCCCTGCTCATACATGTTGTATGTGCATGTGTAATAACAATACAGTTAGCCCCTCAGGGGTGAGAGCTGGAGGGAAAAACTGAGACCCTACGTCTAATCCACTACCCTCGTAAAGGCAGGTCTAAAGTGAACGTAAACTACAATCCTTGGAGAGAAAAAAAATCGCATTCAAGTTCGAGTTCTCTCTCTCTCTCTCTCTCTCTCTCTCTCTCTCTCTCTCTCTCTCTCTCTCTCTCTCTCTCTCTCTCTCTCGCGTGCGCGCGCGCGCCCGAGCACACACACAGTTTGCAACTGGTGGTGGCAAATTGTGTCGAATTGGCCGTATTGGATTCCATTAAAGAGACATAACCGTACTGTTTGATTTTGCCCTCATAAGTATGTATAGGGTTATTCCCCTTGTACTCTTGGTAGCCTTCTCTAGTATCAATACTGCTTAGCTTCGTGAATTATAAAACAGACAGTGAACCAGCGCAATTTTATTGTTTCCTTTGACAGTGTGTGTGTGTGTGTGTGTGTGTGTGTGTGTGTGTGTGTGTGGTGTGTGTGTGTGTGTGTGAGACGGTGTTTTTGCGTGCGTGCGTGCGTGCGTGCGTGCGTGTGTGTGTGTGTGTGTGTGTGTGTGTGTTAGTCTTAGTGTGTGTGTGAGTGTGTATGTGTGCGCGCGCGTGTGTGTGTGTGTGTGATGGGGGGGGGGGGGGGGTTGCGCGCGCGCGGCGGGTGTTTGTGCGTGTGTGAATGTAATCCTGTCTGGGATAAGAAGTTGTGTGTCTGGACGATGCACATGCTTTGAACGGCTGCCTTATTTCCTCAACAGGTCAGGTGATCGTGACACTGCTGCACGTCCACATCCTGTCCACGGTTACCGGTAAGCTCTCATCTTTTCCACTCTCCACACCCTTTAATCGTTCCTCGGAATTTAGCGGCTTGTCAATCGCCAGGGTCATAATCATTAGGGTGAAACATAGGCGATTTCCGGAAATAAAAGGGGATACATCCACTGAGACCACGAGGTTCATGCTAGACTTCCCACCATTGCCAACAGACAGAAATTGGAGCAGGTTAAAGTATACTTTAGTGCCGTCGAAAATCCCCACAACCCACTCCATGAAGCCGTGAAAGACACAAAGGGATGCAGACTGGGACGGGGCAAGTCTTGGATGGGTCAAGCAAAGGACTCAATACTGCGAGTATGCCAGCTGACACAGCTCAAGCAAACTAGGGAGAGAGAAAGGTACCCAAACCGCTTCCGGCGTCTCTATAAGACACTCCTGCCAGACAACTTGGGAAAGCACTGTCGAGAATGGCCAGCAGGCACAACAGTCAGAGATCAAGCTTCTCATTCAAGAAAAAAGCAAACCGCAAGACCTCATAGTGTATAATGACGGCTCAGTCAGCAAAGACCAATCAAGCCAGTGGGGCTTCACTGTCAAGCAAGGTGCGACCACCATTTATGAAGACGGTGCGGTCTGTATGGTCTCAACCTCCAGCTTGATAATAGAAGTGGAAGCAGTCACCAATGCTTCCCGCTGGATTGCCTCCAAAGGTGACAGTCAGACCACACAGGCCATCATCGTTACAGATTCAATGAGCTTGCTACAAAAAGTGAAAAGTGGAATTGGAAGCCCAGACTGGAATGTGTCAATGGTCTAAAACTTCGAAGACTGCTGTGGGTGTACTGCTCTGGACATGCCTGAATGACGGGAAATGATGAAGCACATAGACTAGCGGGCAAAGCAACCCTCACAAGTAGCTTCTTTCTCGGAAGATCTGAAGTGCTGAGGAGCTTGAGACACTAGTTGCGGGCACAAAGCCAAGGACACCACACCATCGATCACCTGGAGGAGAGGGGCGTGGAAAGAGGAAGCGCTAGACAATTTTCCTTGAAAGGACGAGAAAGGGCCATCGGGTGAACATTGAAACCGTTTCAATTGCAACTTTGGGGAAACTTCTGACAGACGGAGTGGAGCGCATATGGACTTTTCCGAGCGCATAGATACCATCTTGAACTAAACTGAACTATTCATCTCAATCGCCTTCTCTCTCCCTTTCTCTGTAAGGACTTTGTTTAAACACCAACTAATTAACTAATTTCGTTGGCCACTCCTTTTTTTACCTCTGACGTTGCCCTTCTGTTTATCTCTGACACTGCCCTTCGCTCTTTCCAACTGTCACTTAGCAAATCACAAGGCTGATGTAAGTCTCAAAAGGCCTTTTCACCATTAGACATTCCCGAGTCATTACTAAATCAAGCACGCTGAATACAGAATGATACAGACAAACTTCAGCCAGCTAGGACAGCGCAACACCCACTCTCCGAGCCTCGCTTTCCGGCACTTTTCAACTGCTAATCTGTCCCTCTTGTTTTTGTGGCATGTGGCTGTATCAAGTGTGTGTGTGTGTGTGTGTGTGTGTGTGTGTGTGTGTGTGTGTGTGTGTGTGTGTGTGTGTGTGTGTGTGTGTGTGTGTGTGAATAATGTGATTTTATGTTTGTCTTGAGATTGAGAAGGAGGTACATCATTTCCATTCACCTTCTTTTTTCTTCAACAGATGCAAACTCTGGGTCTAAAATAGCAGTCCAGCTGATCAGCTGACCAAGCAAGTCAGCCAGCTTTAAAAATGTTACAGCTTCTGCAGTGACCATCTTGCAGACTTGCAGTTCATGAATCACAATCATTTGTAACAGATTTGATTGACACAAATGAACACATGAACACACTTTTTGTCAGTTTGTGTGCAACAAATACAGTTCTGCATACCGACACTGTGAAAGCAATGAAATGATCAGTTTACATCATCAAATTCAACCAAATGACATATATGGAAAAATGATAAAAGTCGGTTTACAAAGTAGATCAGAAGCAACTCCCGTTGAATGTTGTGACTCATTGAACAGTTCAGTAGTCAATATTTAGTCCTAATGTTCAGACTGAAACATAACAATAGCAGATTAGTAGAAGACAATTTGACTTGCCAGTGGATAATGTTACTGTGACTATGTGAGAGAAAAATATATATATTATACTTTCACAACGAGAGAGAGAGAGAGAGAGAGAGAGAGAGAGAGAGGAGAGAGAGAGAGAGAGAGAGAGAGAGAAAGAGCAGTACATACATAGAATAAAGGGGTATAATATGTATTTTGTAAACTTGAAATGTTTCAGGTGTGTGTTGTTTGTGTGTGTGTGTGTGTGTGTGTGTGAGAGAGAGAGAGAGAGAGAGAGAGAGAGAGAGAGAGGGGAGAGAGAGAGAGAGAGAGAGAGAGAGAGAGAGAGAGAGAGAGAGAGAGAGAGAGAGAGGACTGACACTGACACATTTTAATGAATATAGGCCAACGGCCCCTTTCAGTGGGGGAAGAAGAGACTCACATGAGCCCGAGCATAGTTACACGTGATAATAACCTGTACACTTTGTTACATGCATTTTCATATTTACACACGCGTATCTATTTTCCGACCAAATATGTTGTTTAAAGTATATGATAACATACTTAGTAGGTTTACGTACAAACCACTCCCTGCTTTATCAACTTATCTTCCAGTCAAGAAGGCACTTCCATCTTCGATGTTCTTAGATTAAATGCACAGACTAAAACTTTAGCCACATTGAAAACGGTCTGCTGAGATTTACTATTCATAAGACTTTGAAAATGTCTTCTATTATCATGAGCACTTGCTTTGTCTGGCAAATATTTGTGCCTTAAGAAAACGTACACTGGACATTCAAGCAATTTTTTTTTTTTTCTGTTTGTTTTTTCTTCAACACAAAATGGGCATGCTACATTACGCGCTGTTGGTGAAAAGCAGTGCTGATGGACATTAATCTGGGATACACCCATTCTGAACTGAGCAAAGGCAATCCTGTATACGTCCATCCAAAGAAAATCCACATACTTTTCCCTTTCAACGCAGTTCTTATAACCTGTATAAACTGCTAGCCTTTCACTCGATTCTAGGTGATTCCACCGCCCATGGCAAAAAGCAAACAAACTGTACAATCTTTCTTTTAGTTCATTGAAACAGATCTTGTCATTCCCAGAACCAAACAGCCACACCTGTTCAAATCCATTATAACACAAAACTGATCTTATATGTGACACCCATGTTGTTTTACCTCTGTTTTGCATTTCTAATAACATTTTGTACGATTTCTTTGAGTAAAGGTTATCTGTTTGTCTGAGCAGTTTCAGCCAATACCTGGCAAATCTGACCGTAGTTGGTATAAACAGTGGATAGCGGCCCAATTCTCCGTAGACAACGTCATTCGGAGTCTTGTTACGCTCATGCAAAAATCTTTTACATGCAAAAAGATGTACACGCTCTATCTGCTCATACATTTTATAACCCCAAACCTCAGCTGCATACAACAGTGTTGGCGCAATTTGTGCATCAAAAAGTTTGAAAAAAATCACAGGAGAGTTACAACCAATCCTTTTTAGCTCTGATTGCAATGTCCTCCATTGCTGCAGTAAAACTGTGTCCAGTAGAAAAAATGAGTCCCAAGTATTTGTACGCATTAACCACTTCTAACTTTTGATCATCCCAGAACCATCTTTCTTTAGCTGCCAGATAACCGCCCTTTCTAAAGACCATGACCTTTCATTTATCCAAATTAACGCATAGATAAGAGAACTGCGCGGGCCGCAAAGAACACACGCTATCGCTACAATGAAATCAGCCCTCTGGACCACAAAATGGCTGACAATTGTGTTTCCTTGGCCCGCACAAATACAGTTTCCTCAACAATAACTAAACTAATTAAAACATGAAATACATCAAATAAAAGCTACAGTTACAACCTTTTAAACCGTATAAACAAAATGTACACACATGACTTATTTAATTTGCAACAAGAGTGGGAAGCGTGGCTTGCACCTGTCTATAAGCAGATTCATACAACTAAATCACAACTAACACAATGTACAAAATATAACTGTCAATAAAACTTACATCAGAAAAAAGTGCACGCTCCCAGGGTTAAAAGGACAAAAACAATTACAATAAAACCTTAAGAAAACAAAGACACACTCAAAGACTAGTACAAAAACAAATGGTGCAACTTTCCCCGGGGGGGTTTATCTTGTCGCGCAGCGCTGATATGAATCAAGTAGTCTTTGAAATAATTAGCTTCTCAGTACACAATATCAAAATTAAATTTTCACCAAAAAAAAAAACTAAGCACTAACAAAATTTTTTAAACGACAAAGCACGACGACACAGAATTTACTTTTTCGAGTAAAAACAACGTTTACACTATTCACGGTACTACCAAAAAATGCGCCAGCAGACAACGGCTATAAAAAGAAGGCCCAGAGAGGAATCGGCAACTGATTAAGCTGGATCCTGGTCTAAATAAGACTAAAAAACATTCTAAGATGCCAAATTATATTCACATGAATTAGTGCATAAAAAGGACTAGGGAACAAAGAGTAGGTAAAAAAACAAGCGGTAAAATTTTGGGAGAAACAGATTTGAAAATGGCGCGCCCAGCGGCTATCGCCGGTGGGCGTTGAAGGCCATGTGGCTTTAAACACGCAGCGCTTCAAAAAAAAAGGGTCGTCTGCCCCGGGTTTTCCCGGGGTTTATAAAGTACAGTAAAAAATTGCATGGATTGAAAACCGGGGGGGAAGAAAAAAAAAGGCCTTCCCAATTTCATTTGCAGTTCTTTATCAGCAGAGAAAAAATACTGGGCTTGCCAAAACCCCCTGTTTCAGACCCTGAAAACACTAAAAATAGCCGGACCTTCACTTTTATCATAACCAGGCTTGTACGGAACGGTCATTGTTTTAAGATTTCTAAGTATTTTACCTTGAATGCCATTTGGGAAATAAGACTGACCACAAGATGTTTCGATTCACGTATCGTATCTTTCTTAAAATCAACAAATGCCACATATAGTTTTTGAATTATTTGCAAACTGTTTTTCGATCGCTGCATGCAAAGTAAATATATGATCTATCGTAGATCGACCCTTTTTAAAAATCCCGCTTGTCATCAGTCAGCAAAAATTTGCTTTCAGCCCACGCGTTAACCTGCTGTTGATAATGTGTTGGAAACCTTGTTAACGACACCGAAGTGATAACCTCTGTATTATCTGGGTTGTTTACGTCACCTTTTTTTATGCAGTGGAATTATAACCGCTTTTGTCCACTCGGATGGGAACTGTGAACTTGAGAAGAGGACACTGAAGTATTTGTCAGAAAAGTTGTTATTTCTTGTTCTGCAGCCTTTAGCATTTCTGCGATTACCCCATCCACCCTGCGGGTTTACCACTTTTGAGGCGTTGAATAGCTTTTTTTACTTCTAGTTCACTTATATCAGTATCAAGAATTTCATCGTAGCTTTCCTCATCGTTCCCAGGATTCCCATAATTTTTTGCATTCTCAGACTGGGCTGTGGCATTTTCATTAAATACTTTGTCAAAATGATCAACCCACTCCTCTTGTGAAATATCATTGCTTATTAATGTTCTGTGCCTATACTTGCGAATTTGTCCCCAAAATTCCTTTGAGTTGTTCATGGTGTCCAGTAAACTGTCCACACGAGCGTTTTGTTCTTCGCGTCTCTTCTTTTGCAGCAAACATGTGTACTCCTTACGCTGGCCTTGGTAAATAACAAGATCGTGAGAATCTCTGCAATTTCCTAAACGCCTGAGACATTTTCTGACGTTATTCTTCTTGTGGCATTCTGCATCAAACCAAGATGACCGATTTAGTGTGCCAGTTCTAACCTTGACAGTTTTTAACATGCAACCCGCTGCAGTAAGCAGTGCCTGGGTAAATATTTCAATGGAAGCATTAATACAATCGTCCAACATCCCAGTTGCTCTCTCAACATGGTCCCTGAACTCTACGGATGTGACGTAATCTTTAAAATCCTGAACCTTTTCTTCGCACCAAATTATCCCATGGCCGACAGCCATTGATTAACTGGAGATCAAACAATGTACACAGCTCCAGGAGTCTTTTCCCAAAGTCGTTTATCTGGCTGTCTTGCGAGATTCGACTGCACTCCAACATCTCTATCTTTTCAGCCATGCCATTCTCATAATTCTGTACAAAATCCTGATTAACTTGGTAGTTGGCTGTTCTTGCATTAAAGTCGCCATTACAAATGATGTTTACATCACCTAACTCCTCAAGAAGATCACAAATACATTTTTCGACTTCTGCAATATGACAGTTGGAGTCCGCTGAGTCGTAGAAAGGACTGCCGCTGGGCGGTACATACGTTGATAAATATAGACAGTCATCCTCCGTGCCAAGCAGAGTTCTTGACAACTTTAGAACAATCACATTATCGCACTGGACACTAATTCTTTCCACAAACTTACTGATATGCTTCGTAACCATCACGATATCACCTCCTGATCGTCTCCCTTGGTATGACAACCTGACAGCTGGACAGACGAATTTGACATAATCACCGAAAAAACCCAGACATATCAAAAATGTTGTCAACAAAGGTTTCTTCCAACGTTACAAAATCAAACTGTTCAACATATTTCCCCAATCACAGTCAGAAAGCTTACTCGCAATACCTGCCACATTGTAGAGTAAGAAAGATACAGACAGTATAAACCGGGGCCGGCCGTATTCTTAGGTATCGGCTGCGTCGTCGAAAAGCGCGTCAGTATCGTCCGCATCACTCCCATCTACCACGCCTGTATTATTTGACTGTGCACTAGCGTTGCTTTCTTCGTTGGCGGAGCGCTGAGTATGGAACATCGTGTCAATACGGCCCGGGGAAAGGGTGAGTTTTTTCCATGGCCCCTGCCAAAACCTCGAACACGCGTGACACGTCATGTTTGCACGTGGGGCTGAGCTTTCTTCGGTCACAGGGTTTGCCATTCCGCTTTTGTGTCATTTTGACTCGCACCCGTGTCAGCCTGGCTGTTGTCACGGACGCGCAGATTGTAAACACTACCCGCCCCTTTTCTTTCGTCTGTCACACTAAAATGTTCATTTCGCTGTCGCTGTTATTGGTGTCTTTGGCGGAGACTGCGGAGTTTTGGTGGTCCGGAGTAGCTTCGATGCGTCCCTCTGGCCCCTTCCTTCTGCAGTCTGTCAGCGGTTGCGATGCCTGCCTGGGACTGCCGACGTGTGCAGTGTGGCGTGTCGTTCCCCTTTCCTCCCGCTGCTGGAACGGCATCGCGCTGCTGTTCATGTCCAGGACGCGAGCTGCCTTGGGCGGTCGCCAGGCCGGTGTGGCCGCTGTCGGCGAGGTCCTGGTCTGGCTGTCTGCCACTTGTATTCCGCGCTGGACGCAGAGGAGGGAAGTGGGAAGACTGCAGCAGGTAGTCTGCAGAGTCCTGTGGTCCAGGTCGGTGTTCTGACTGCGCTGTTGGTCGTGGATCAGAGGTGGCTCCACGATGACCGTTTCTGGCACCCCCTCCTTCCCCTTCTTCCCAGGAGCCACCGCTTTGCCGGACTCTCTCCTCGTGTCGTGGAACATCGGGGTTCGTGGCTAGCTGCTTGTCACGTCTGTTGTGTCTCCTGATTCGGTCGTTGAAGAGGTCGTAGGTGTACAGCGAGTCCTCAGTAATGAGTTTGTCAAAACGCAGTTTTGCTGTGGCCCTTCTGCCTCAGTTCTCTCTGTAAAGTCATCAGTGCTTGACGTTTCTTCTGGACAGTTTCCGAAAAGTCTTCTCTGACGTAGATGTTGTCGTAGCCGTTGGAGGTCTTCAGCTAGCGCGCATTTGTCAGCACCAACATCGTCTGTTTGTAAGAGAAAAATCGAACGACGATGGCTTTCCCCGCTCTGTGTGCCCGCTCGATCTCCAACCTCTCCGTGACGCACGTGCCCTCTTTCACACAGGCTTTTACTTTCCTTTCGCAGTCCTCCCACGATTCAAAGCCCTCCCTCACCGATGCGAAGCCTGCGAACACGAAGTTGTTGCGCCTGCTCTGGTTCTCCATGTAGTCGCACTTTTCGGTCAGGTAGTTCACGGTACCTCTAAGGTCCTGATTATCCAAACCCCAGTGCCTGGCACTCCGAGTGAAGACTGCAATGTCCATGCTGTTGGCGAGTTGTGTCTGACGTGTCTTTACTTCACACAGTCGACCGTCGATCTTGTCCTCAACGCTTCCAAGCCGTTCCTCGATCTTTTTTCCTTGCTGTTGGGGTTTCAGTCTCATTCTTGACCAGCCTGGTTCATTGTGTGCGCCATATCTGCATGAAGGCGATCAAAGAATGTTTGGGTTTTTATGTGCCTGCAGCAAACTGTCGGCAGCGCCATTTTGAAGTTCCGTGCCGTCCTCGCTACTTTGTCCTGGTCCTGGATTCGGCTCGACATCCCCACAAGCAAGCAAGTATCCAACGAGGCACACTGTCACTGCCACACCAACTGAAGACATGCCGGCCAGTACCCCATTGTACAGTGCGACTTTGACTTACCTGCCTGGTGCTCCATACGCGTGATGTGCCATCCTCACAAACCTGGTGGCAATCACTAGCATCTGCATCGAGGTTTGTAGGGCAGCAATCGGCTGTTGAGTAGAGGAACTGTCCTTTCTTTCACAGCCTGCCTCGAAGACGACACTGTGTCTGGGGTCTAAGTGTTTGTGGTTGATACCACACGTCGCCAGTAGCGCAGTGCACACAAACACAGTCCGAACAAAGGTCAGTGGCCAGCACGCTCTCGTCACACTGACCCGCGCACCTCTGGCTAGTTTCGCTCTTTCAGACATGAACTGTTGAAATGTCCAGTAGAACTGGCCACACACGGCTCTAAAGGTCGAATCTGGCACTGGCATGATCAGCGCGTCTTCGCACGATGGACCATACACAAATCGAGGTGATACAACAGTGGTTAACAACACCAATTACCGAAAATTAGCAGAGCGAAGTGTCAAGCTAACCGTACAACTCTGTGAGAGAGAGAGAGAAGGGGAGAGAGAGAGAGAGAAGGAAAAAAGAGAGAGAGAGAGAGAGAGAGAGAGAGAGAGAGAGAGAGAGTTATTTGATTCTTTATTCATTATTGCTCTGAACAGGGTACATAACAATGGGGTGAAATGATCTCTAGAAAGAGAGAGCAGTGCATGAATAGTGTAAATTATGTATACTTCAATTCAAGTTATAAAAATGTTTTCAGATAAGATAGGCACTTAGACGCACAGAATGGTTTGGGCGGGTTGGTGGGTGGGGGTGGGGGGGGGGGGGGGGGGGGGGGGGGGGCTCAGACCCCCAAAAGAAAAGAAGCGGGAACACAGACAGGAAGGGAATTTTGGCCAAGAGAGTCACTGCTCTGCAAAGTACAAGATCAAAATTTTATTTTCTTAGGAGTTTTGTGATTCACTGTGAACTGATTAGTAGTACTATATTTGGTCTTGATGTTAAGATTGGACCATGGTGCAGGCTAATAATAATATAGAAAACAGATTATCAGAAGACAATGGCAATGTCACTTAGCAACCAACGACAGAAAATGAAACAATGCGATCAAGTTCAGCATTGTAACCTCATCATAGTTTAATGTTTTGTGTAAAATGATATTTGGCTGGAGCACTGTTTGAGTTTCAGGTCGATAATGACAATTTAAGAAACAAAATCAAAGTCACTTGGCTTGTTTCAGATTTTCTAAGATTTATAATATGCATTTCAACTCGGTTCACCGCACTCTGTGTTTATCTGTTGCTTACAGTTGTTCATTCCCAATTTTAAATGCATGTTTATAAGTATTCTTGCATGTTTAGGGGAACTGCCTCTGATCTAGTTTGTAAACTGACTTTTCTTATTTTTCCATGTCATTTTAATGATGCAAACTGATATTGATTTCAATTGTGCAAATGTTTGTTTTTGTTGCACACAAACTCACAAAAAGAGTGTTTATATGTGCATTTAATTCAATCACCTATGCTACAATTAGTACAAGTACTTAACTGGTGTGGGTGTGTTGCTGTTAGGGATGGGGTGGCGTTGATGGTTGTAATAAACCAGTCAAACGCAATAGAAACGAATGTATCCGATCTAAAGACAGTTTTTGATGAGTGTGTATGTGTGGGTGTGTGGGTGTGTGGGTGTGTGTGTGTGTGTGTGGGTGGGTGGTGTGGTGTGTGTGTGTGTTCTTTAAACCCCAAGAAACCTAGGGTTTTTTAGGGACGGGAGCCCAGGACGGCCACCTCGTTTTACACGCTCCCGAACTTGAGGGGGGGTGATGACGAGAGCTTAAAGGGCCCCCGAAAACAGTTTCGTTTGAACGGAACGTTGAAAAGACCCAATTTTTGAAACTAGTGCATAAAATGACCTTTAAAACTAATAAAATGTCAATGCCCTGAAAATAAATAGTTTACGAAGGAAAAAAGATGCGATGGGCCAAATTTGTCTGCTTTTTTTAATCTCGAACTACGCCGAGAACCGTTACGTAGGTCTCTACGTCAAAAACAGACACTGAGGCGAATGGCAAGAGGCGCGTTTTCACCATCAATCGGTCCACAACGAAATGCCACGCGAATTGGGCCTGGGATGCGCAGAGCTCAGACAAAAGGGTCGTTGTTTTCCTTTCACCCTTCCCGAAAGTAGCAGTTGAGGATTTCACCCTTGGAGATCGACGGGAAAATTTTTTCCAAGCGTTACCCTGGGGACACCCCCGACTGATTTTTTTTTACTAAAGGATTCGGTCACGCATCGCCCCCTTTCGCTAGGTTATCTTTGGTAGTGGAGGAACGGTCTCTTCGGATGAAACCCCGTCCTTGCCAATTCTAAAAGGAATTTCCAACCGCCCAAAAGGACTCAGAAATTTTTTTGACCCCTTGGCACCCATGCAAAGATTAAAATTAAAAAGGGAAAAAACCTTTTTCACAAAAAACCCTCCAGAAAAAGAAAGGGAAATCAAAAAAAGGGGAAAAGACCCCCAAATCCTCACAAAAAACTCGTAAAAAATGAAGAAGAAGAAAAGGGGAGAGAAAGAAACAAACAAAAAAAAAAGGGACATGGTAACAAGAAAAAAAAGGGAAAAAACAGAGGTACAACTATTAAACACCAACAAATCCCCCTGCCTTTTCAAAGAAAAAAAACAAAAGCAGGCAAAAAAATCAATGAAAACAACCGAGAAAAGTAAAATCCAAGGGGTAACAAAACTCGGCGGGCCTGTGCCCCAACAAATAGTACAGGGTTAGGGAAAAATAGCGGCCTCTCACGGGCCCCGCCAAACCCCGGGCACCACTCTCGACATCGCAGTTTTGTCCAATAGTTCTTTAGCATCTGGACTTTAAAAAAAAAAGGCAAAAAAGATCCGAAGCCTACAAAAAACCCGGGGTTTAAAAAGAACTTACAAAATGCCTGTGCAAAAAAAAAAAACAAAAACAAAACAAAAAAAAAAGAAGAAAAACAGACCAAAAATGGGGAAAAAGAAAGACCAAACCAAAAAAGTTGTGGCAAAGGGAAAAATGGCTGCCCTAACGGGAAAGCAAACAGCCAACCAAAAAACAAAAAAAACAGCTGAAACCACCTCAAACCCCAAAGGGTTTGCCACCTGAAACTAAGGTGGAAAAAACAACCCCCAAAATCACAACAGTCTAATAGACTACGTCTGCAACAAATGATGGACGCACATTGATACATTTGTTGCGCCATAAAGCAAGAGCAATAACCCGTTTCCACTAAAAAAACAAAGGCTGCGCCCTGTAAGAAAAACGCTAATCGGATTTCCCGATGAAAAAGCTCGGGATGTAAAAAATCTGACAAAAAAAAATGAAAAAGGGCTGCCCTAATGGGGAACAAAAAGCGGGTACGAAATGGCCAATAACCAAAGAAAAAAAAAGAAAGAACGCATGGTAAAAAAAGCAGGGGGTGGGGGGGGGGGGGGGGGGGGGGGGGGGGGGGGGGGGGGGGGGGGGGGGGGGGGGGGGGGGGGGGGGGGGGGGGGGGGGGGGGGGGGGGGGGGGGGGGGGGGGGGGGGGGGGGGGAAAAAAAACAACAACACTTTCTAAAAGAAAGAGGAGGAAAGTAATGTCAGCGAGAAACGGAAAAAGGGCCGGATACACGAACCGTGTCACGATACAACCCACTTACGGAATAAATGCAAAATGGTCCCCTAACGGAAAGCAAAAAGGGGGTCAAAATGGCCAAAAAACCAAAAGGGTAAAAAAAAAACCATGGTAAAGAAAGGGGTGAAAAAGGAGAAAAAAAAACAACACTTTTGAAAAAATTTGGGGCAAGAAAAAGTGGAAACCCTATCCTTTACACGATACCCCACACAAAAAAACGGAGGGCAAAACCCCCAAACTACCCCACAAAAAGAAAAAAATAGCGGTTCTTAAACTCAGACCCCCCCTCATCGTAAAAAGGCGATATACTCGAGAAAAAAAAGGGCAACCAAGAGAAAAAACAGTGAATGGAAAGCCCGGAACTAGCCCAACCCCAAACCCTAACCCAGGGGGCCACGAAATCGCTATCTATTAAAATAGAAAGAACAAAACCTTTTTCATCGTTCTTATGATGAACAACAAGGGTAAAAGGGGAAAAAAAATAAACACCAAAAAAAGGCAGGCTCCCCCATGGGGTCTAGCCTGTAGTGAAAGCTAAACACAAGAAAAAAACCAAAAAAGCCGCGCACCAACAAAGGGTCGGGAAAAATGAAAAAACAAGGGGAAATAAACAAAGGGCCAACTACTGAAAAAGGGGTTTTCCCTATATTTGTTTTGAAATCCTTTTATATTATTTGAAATGGACATTTTTTTTAAGTCGGTTGCCCTGTGGCACTCACACAGACCCCTTCCACTTTGGTTGCTTGCTGTTTTTACGTACTGCCCGACCTTGACCTTTAGCTTAAAAAAAACTCTCGGGAATCTCGCATTCAAAAAGGTCGGTTTTTAAAAGTTCAGTTGGCCGTATTTTTCCGGGCCTTTTTGCCAAAAAACGCATTACAAGGCTGAAAAAGTTTTAAACAAATGGTAATAGACTGTTTCTTCTCTTCAACGTTTCGGACCTATATGTTGTTTTGAAAGATTTGGAGCGATTTTTTGGGGCCCCAAAAATGCCTTCAGGCCCTTTAAAGTCCTCGGATGCTAGGGTTTACAATTAGGGACAAAAGTTGCGTTTGTTCAGTGGTTTCTTTTTCGTCCAAAAACATAAGGTTCGTTTGGACGGGACCCAGGGCCCCCCACCTCCCTTTCACCGTTCGCCTGCGGGGGGAGAGAGAGAGAGGAGAGAGAGGAAGAGAAGAGAGAGAGAGAGAGAGAAGGAAGAGAGAGGAGAGAGAGAGGACTTGTTGCTTTAAAGTCCACGGAGGCGAGTGTTGGGAACAAATGGAAAGAAGTCCCCCCTCTCTCCCTCTAGCCCGTACACCCCCCTTCTTTACCTTCTGGTTAACCCTTTTTGGGGGTCCAGCTCACCTCCCCCCTCGTGATCTCTTCTGGCCCGGCGGCCCAGCGCGCAAATTTTAACACTTCAATAATTAGGGCCATAAAACTTCCCAACCAAAAAAAGAAAGAAAGACAGGGAAAATGGGCCGGGGGGCTGGAAGCCCTTAGGCTGGTAAACGGAAAAATTAGGTTTGTACCCCTTTTGGCTCTCCTTTCTCTAAAAAGGTTTGGTTTTGGACCGCCTGCGACTTTGTCCATCACTTCCTGCTGAAAATTAAAATGGCTCTTTGCTGCCCATCTTATGCGGAATCATTTTGGTGATGACGTTAGCGGGTAGGTTATAATCTCCCCCTTTTTTACCTGTAAACCCCTTCCCCCTTTCTCCCCGTCCCAATACCCCATGGTTTCTGTGGACGTTAAGCACCCTGTTTTTTTACTTCTTTTGGGGGGAAAAGGTTAAAAGGGCCATGACCCGAAACACACCACAACACCCACACACCACAACACCACACACACACCCCCACCACCACACACCACACACACACACCACCTACCTCGGTTACAATGTTATACTTGGTTTTTGTTAAAGTTGAAAGTTCCATGCAATTTTTTAGTGAAATATTCACAACTTCACGCTCCTAAACGTGATTATCTTCATACGGCCAAATTAAAAAACCGCTGCTGGCGCGATATGCGACGCTCATAGTCTTCTCTTTGTTATTCAACAACTAGTAAATGTGTACTACGCAGACCTTGTTAATTTTGTGCAATGGCGTCAACTTCACAGAATCATCGTTGGATCCTCAGCCATTCACTGGAAAATGTGAGCACAAAATTTAAAGTTGAAGCACCCATCAACTATCCCTTCATCCGAGTGGATCGACGACATGAAGCGGTGGCCTCTTGTGGAATACAAGAATATTTTCAATTACCTGGTGCTGTCAGTGGGTGTTGACGGGTACTTGTTTGAAGACGTGAAAGGAACGTGCATGGCACTGAGCGACCCCGGTATTGATGCTGAGATTTGTACGTTCCTTGAGCATACGGAAGAGAGCGGCCAGTCAGTTTTGTGGCTGTACTCACTTTGTGAGCGGACATGACAATGAAACAAACTCACGCACGCACTCATCAAAATTATACATTCACTCACTTGCGCACACTCTGTAATACTCTCTATATTTCTTTCTCTCTCTCCCTCTCTTACACACAATGCACAACCCACGTCCGCTTTATACGCTCAAATGACAATGTCAGTTTCCAACGTTTTTTTCAGCACTTTTGATGCTGACATCAAAGAGATGACTTGACTGATTCTGCTCAGTCCCGTTTTTCGATGATCACTTGCACCTTGTGAGATGCAACATGGCTGCAGTAAGCAAACGTTCAAACTTGTTTTTGTTCTATCTCAAAATAAATTTTGAAAAAAATTTTATGTATCGTAAAAAAATAAAAATTTTTAAAAAATCTCCCCCTTTTTGTTTTTTGTCCGTTTTGTCTGTCTCTCCTCGTCTCAGGCTTTTCTCCGTTCCCCTGTTGTCTCCCTCTCTGTCTTTTTCCCTTTGTTTTCCCCTGCGGCCCTCCCCTTCTGTCTTTCTGTCTCTGTTCTCTGTGTGTCCCCTCTTTTTTCCCCTGTTTTGTCTGCCGCCTGCCTGCCTGTCTCTCTCTCTTCTCTTTTCCTTCTCCTCTCTTCTCCCCCTCTCTCTCCCCCTTCCTTCTCTTTCTCTTCCTCCCTCCTCTCTCTCCCTCTTCTCTCTCTCTTTTCCCCCCCCCCCCCCCTCCCCCCCCCTGAAAGCCCACACACAAATTTGGGGAAAATTTAAAACCCGGCGCGGGACAATATATCCCATGCGCGACAATACGGGGCCTTGAACGTTGACATATAATTTTGTCCCCGGCGACAGTATATCCCCCGGCGACAAAAAAATGTCGAAACACATTTGAAAAAAATGGCGACTCTGATGTTGTTACCGAAAACGGTTTTACTACTGAAAAAAAAAAACATTTGTACGGGAACCTTTTGCCGTCCCCGTCCCACTGGAGACCAAAATTTCTTTCCCTTAAAATTAGGATTCACGTATAAGACACATAATCAACACAGACAGCGTAGAGGGGACAGGGAAAAACCCCGAAGGGAAGGGGCCCCTGGGCATTACATCTCTTCAATTGAAGCGAACTTTGAACTTGAAATGTTGTCAGGCGGTGTCCTGTCCGTTTCGAGTTTTAGACATCACGCGCGTTGCATTGTTGGTAAACCAAGACTCTTTCCCGATCAAAAAAAAAACACAAACCAAAAGGATTAAAACTTTTGCCCCCAATTTGCCCCCTTTTTCTACAAATTTTGGGAAATCTCTCTCTCTCTCTCTCTTCTCTCTTTCTCTCTCTCTCTATCTCTCTTCTCTCTTTTCTCTCCTTCTTGACTTTAAACAGGACTTAGCATGCCCAAAAGTTTCCCCTTTTTTTTCAATGGATTTCAGCCATGTGTGTTTTTGAGCGGGGGCGGTTTTTGCCTTTGTTGGAAATTTTTGCGTGCGATCTTCTGGGTGCGTTTTTGGGTGTGAGTTGTGTGTGTGTTTTGTTGTGGTTTTGTGTGTGTGTGTGTGTGGGGTGTGTGTGTGTGTGTGTGTGTGTGTGTGTGCGCGCCGCGCGCGCGGGGCGCCCCCCGTCTTTTGTACGGTGTTTTTCCCTGCTTTGTATAAAAATGTTTTTTAATTTTTGTATTTTTTACGCTTGTATACCCCTGAAATTTTTTTTTAATTAGGGTATTTGCATACAAATTTTTTTTTTTTTAAAGGAAAGTCCAAAAGGGGGGGGGTGAAATTTTTTACACGATTTCCGTAAAAATTCGCTGGAAAAAGAAGTAGGTGAAATTGTGATCTGGGGTTATAAATGCACGAAAAAACATTTTCCGTCGTAACCCAAAGCGTCGCCATGACGCTGGAAATCATGTGCACATATGCGCACTACGTCACATGGGGAGTCGCTGCCAAAGGCTAGAAACCAAGGGTTTTGGGGATTTTTAAAAAAAAAAATCCAGTTTAAAAGGAAATGGACGCTTGTGTTTTGGGTTTTGTTTATTTCCCTTTTTTTTTAGCTTTCGAGCCTTTTTAGGTGGTGGCTTTTTAAGTTTTTTCGTTTTTTTTACTCTGTTTTAAAACAGGCTGGCCCTCTCAGGGGGCCTGCCTTTTATTGGATGTTTTTTTTATTTCCCCAATTTTATCCTTGTTTTTTAAAAAATGAAAAATTTTGGGTTCGTTCATTTAATAGACTAGCGATTTCGGGGCCTCCCGGGGTTGGGGTTTTGGGGGTTGGGTTTCCGGTTTTTTCCATTCACTGTTTTTTTTTTGGCTTGCCCTTTTGTTTCTGTTTTATATCGTTCATTTACGAGCGATGGGGGGGGACTCGATTTTTTAACAAACCCGTCATTCTTTCTTTGTGGGGGGTATTTTAGTCAGGGTCTTTTTCCCCTTTGCCGTGTTTTTGGGTAAATGCAAGGGGTTTGTACGGTACACGGATTGCGTGTTTTCCGGCCTTTGTCCGTTGGTCGCTAAACTTTACTTGCCTCCTTTTCTTTTCAGAAATTTTTTGGGTTTTTGTTTTTTCTCTCTCCCCCCCCCCCCCCCCCCCCCCCCCCCCCCCCCCCCCCCATGCTTTCTTTCTTTTTTATCTTTGGCTTATTGGCCTTTTCGTCCCGCTTGTTAGTTTCCCTATTAGGGCAGCCCCATTTTGCTTTTTATCTTTTTTTTCAGCATTTTGTTTTTACCCCCCGAGGCTTTTATGGGTTTGTCCTGATTACGTTTTGTTTTATCAGTCTGCAGCCTTTTTTTTAGGGGGAAAAAGCCGGGGTTTTGGTTGGGGGTTGGGTTAAAAGTTTTTTAGGGTTTTATTTTGGGTTTTTCCATCTTTTTGGGGGAAAGGCCGGGGTTTTTTTTGCTCTGTGCTCTTATAAATGTAGTCGTCCACTTTTTGAGGCAGGTAGTCTTTAAAGACGGTTGTTTGGGGGGGTTTTTTTTGGTGTTTTTTTTAATGTTTTTTGGGGTAAAAATTTTGGGGGTTTTTGAGGGGTTTTTAGTTTTTTGGTTTTTTTCTTTTGGTGTAGCTGTGTGCTTAAAGTTAGGGCAGAATTTTTCGTTTCCCACCAGTTTTTGGGGTTTTGTTTTTTTCTTTTTTGCCACAGGCTTTTGGGGTTTGTCTTTTTTTCTTTCCCAACGGGCTTTTGTGGTTGTTTTTTCTTTTTTTCCCAAAAGGGCCCATTTGTGGTCTTTCTTTTTTTCTTTGCCAGGCATTTGTGGTTTGTTCTTTTTTCTTGCCCCTTGTGGTTTTTCTTTTTCTTTGCCACAGGGTTTTTTGTGTTGTTCTTTCTTTTTTTGCCACAGGCATTTGGGGGCTTTTCTTCTTTTTTTGCCACAGGCATTTGGGGTTGGGTTCTTTCTTTTTTTGGCCACGGGCCCTTTGGGTCCCAAGTCTTTTTTTTCAGGGCCCTTTTTTGCTGTAGGCGTTGGGTCTTAGATTTTTTGTCTTGCCTTTTTTAGCGCTTTTTTCAGGGGATCAGGGTATCTCTGGTTTTTGGTATCTTTGCTGGGCGTTGGCTGGGTAGTTTTCATTTTTGGGAGATTCAAAGGGGGAAATTTTTTTCCAAAAGTGGGTTTACCCTGTGGACAGCTTCCGCTTTTGAAGAAAACCCCCTTTTGGATTCTGCCAAAAAGTTTACAAAAATCGCACTAAAACAAAATGCTCGCTACACAAATGGGGGGTGATGGGCGCACCCTAAAAGGGTCAGTCGTTTGAATTGTAAAAAATTTTGCCCCAAATTTTCGCCCCAGAGCGGGTCAAATTCCCAAAGGGAAATCGTGCCATATTTATGTTTTGGGGTTTGGGGCTTGGAGTTTTTTTTACAGTTTGCTGAAAAACCCGTGGGCCGGCAGGGGTTAGAGCTTTTTTGTCGCCCCAAACACGCAACACTTAAATAAAAAAAATCTAGATGGAACCGCATGACTCCCCAGCCCGAGGCCCCTTTGGGAAAGTCACGGGACAGATGGAGAACCGGAGACAGCAGTCTGGCCAGCCTACAGAAAATAAAATCGATTAAAAAAAAAACCCAAAATAAAATTTTTATTATTTTTTTATAAAATTAAAAAACTCAAACAGTGGCTCATTTGTCAATCATTTCGATGGTCATTTTGCATATTTGAAAAACCCTTTGGGCTTTTTCCTTTTTTAAATTGTAAAAAACTTTTGGGGTTTCCGAAAGCGCTCTATAAGTTTCCTTATTATTATATTTTTGAGGTTATTGTCGACTGGGGCATGTGCCCAAAAAGACCGGACTTAGGGAAACTTTAAACAAAAACAGGGTTAGGGGCCATGCCCCGGGCCCCCTTTTAAAGTTATTTGGTCATATAGTAGGACCTTTTGATCTGTTTTGTTTACACACGCAAATACACATGCCCGGCATTTTATTTTGCACTTGTTTCATTTCTAATTGGGCGTATGCCCTCCCCTATATACTAAAAAGAATTTATATAAGTCTTCCCATCGGGCTGACACACATTAAAAAACTATCCAACATATTTTACTCTCTCTGGGAGAGAGAGAGACCACAGGGCAGAAGGGCAGACAGACAGACAGAAAGACAGGGAAAACAGAAAAAAAGACAGAAAAAGAGACAGACCCCAAAAAGCCGACAGCGGACGAAGGGCGACAGAAGGGCAGAAAAAGGGGGACAACCAAAAGACAGAGAGGGGTGAAAATATATAACACAGGTGACAAACTAAAAAAAACCATCAACCTAAATTTCGAAAGTAAACCAAATTTCCCAATCTTTTCACCACTAATGGAAATGTCTCCATTGCAGCGACCAGAATATTTTGCCAGGCCCCTCCTGTATTTGAGGGTGATCCAGCCACCTTGACATGCCATTTTCCTGAAGACCTGAATCAAAACCGGAAAGGCATCGCTTTGCTCCGACGTGACTCGATCCCTGGATCACAGTATGGTGAGTGGGGCGTGCATTGCTGGGTGCCTGTCTCGTCTCTCCGTCCTTGTTTCATACTTCTTTCCCATACAAAGCTTCAGCTTCCATTAAACGCTTTTCTTTTCCGTTGGTTCAGTTTACTTCGTGCAACTTTGAACGAGCACGGCGTGTGCAGATATGTGGAGGAGCGGCAGGGTGTTCACAACTCCTCATCGTGGTGGCCTGTAAATAGCCTAGTCACCATTGCCCTGCATGGTTCAAGTCAGAGCAGAGAGACAGACAGACAGACAGACAGAACTCCAAAACTTTAGAAGGACAGGTAGTTTAGGTTCAGTAGGATTGTAGTTTAGGTTCAGTCAAACCTATCTAACATCTAGTCCTTGCTAAGCTGTTGATAGGTACAAGAGAGAGAGACAGAGAGACAAAGACCACGAACTCGAAAACTTTATTTTCCAAGACTTGTAGTTTAGGTTCATTTAGACCTGTCTGACAACCACTCCTCGCTAAAGTACTGATTAAGCGAACAATTTTGAAAACAAAAAGAAATACTCTGCAAGCTCGATTACTATTTAAACAGGATTTAAAAAAATACACACACATCAAATATATGTAACCGAGTGTATTGTGTTTCGGGCTATGACCCTTTAACCTTTCTTTCCTGTCTTTTTCCTTTTTGATTGGGTGGGAGTTTTATGGCCCCAATTATCTAAAGTGTTAAAACTTGTGCGCTGGGCCCGCCGCGTCCTCTTTCCCCCAGTGTCCCTGCAGTAGCAGGTCGTCAGTTAGTAATAGTTCGAGCTGCTACCTAATTATATACATCTGATTCAGGGGAGAGCCTGTAAGTAGTTATTTTTGTATGGCTTGTTGTTCTGTTGTTTCTCATTGATGCAAATGACGTATGTTTATAATGTTACCGTGTTCACAACGTGCCTTGATTTTGGTTCTTGAACACGTGGGTAATTTCGGCGCCAGATTACCGCCTGGTTGCAGCCGCCATAGCGTCCGTGTACATTGTTTGGGTGTTCAAATTTTAAGCTTTTATGCCACAAGATGACCAGTGCTTCCGAAATGTATACAGCTAACCTTGGTATGTTATGTTGCCATTGTTGGATGTTCAGCTGGAGTGATGCTTTGCCGATGTAAAGTTATCCCTCAGTAAGGTATGGTTTCTTTGTGCCGCCTTGCGGATCTCTGTGCGGCATAACTTATTTATTTAGTTTCCTACCGATCTATTTTTCTACATGAAATCGGTGGTATATCATGGCTAACACTTTGAAGATGTTTACTTCATAGTTGCCGAATGTTCATTTTACTAGTTGAATATGGTTTAGTGCATAGGAGTGATTGTATAAACTGTGAGACATGTCATTTCTGTTTTGATCCGACTTTTGTATGGTAGCAGCTTAGATTCTTGATGCGCTACCCGCGTCAGTAAGACCCTTGGCGTTGGTCACAGATATGCTCTGCTAGTCAGTAACAGTGGGTAGGTAGGTAGTGTTGCTTAAGGTCTCAGATGTCAGTTGACATATTAGGGACAAGTTGTGACCAATGCCGAAGCACGGTGCAATAATTCTTTACGTCCACGGAAACTAGAAGGCTCGTTGGGACGGAAAGCTCAGGACGGCCACCTCGACTCTCACACAGCTCCTGAACTATAAGTAACAGTGGTAGGTAGTGTTGCTTAATGTCCTCGGATGTCGGTTGACATATTAGGGACAAGCTGAGACCAATGCCGAAGCATGGTTCAATATAGCTTTACGTCCACGGAAACCAGAAGGCTCGTTAGGACGGACAGCTCAGGACGGCCACCTCGACTCTCACACAGCTCCTGAACTATGAGGTAACAGTGACCGGCTGTAGCCCTTTTGTACACGCGTTGAGTAACGAGGCTGGAGCCGGTCAGTTTATGACTGACTTCCTCCCCCTCACGGCGTGGCCCCAAGTGCCACCCGTGTCACTGTCCGTCTCGTTGTGTGCTTCAGTGGAACTGCTGTAACAATTATCTCATTCTTCCTGTTTAGTTAAGAAAGATCTTGGTAATCCGTATTTTCACTGTTACTTTATTGTGTAACCGAGTGCATCTGCACATTGTGTTTGTGTTGTTGTATGTACTCTGGGTGGGTCGCTCTGTCGGTGTTCTTTCGTGTGTGTACGTCAGTCGATCTTTTACGTATGTGTTACGTGTTGTGATTTAGACGTCACTATAAAACGTCACTATGAGTGAGAGCGAGAGGAAGAACAACGACCTCTCGCATGTAACACCAAAAGAAAAGAAGAAATAAAATCAGGAACCTCTGGCTGTGGCTCCTTTGTTGTTCCTTACTTCCAACCTGCAACCTCCACCGACCGTTTACAATTGTATACTATTATATACTGGGAGTTCATCAGTTAATTGAGTCGGCGTCTCTTGTATACTCACTGTGAGATACGGGTTTTAAGTGCAAGTCATGCACACAATTCATGTGCTGG
Source organism: Alviniconcha marisindica (assembly GCA_018857735.1). NCBI lineage: Eukaryota > Metazoa > Mollusca > Gastropoda > Provannidae > Alviniconcha > Alviniconcha marisindica. The sequence goes on along the minus strand of JABMCL010003376.1, from coordinate 32,465 downwards.
ATTATTAATCATTTTTTCATGTATTACAGTAACGTACAGGTAAACTACATGGTTACTGTATTTATTAGATAATTGCTGTTGTTTAGTCTTTACGTTTGCTTTCATGTTCTAAATGTTGTTGTTGTTTCGTTTTTGTTTTTTGCTTGTGTCTTTTCCATCACAGACACTGTTTCCTGGTTGGTGTAAATAAAAGTTATGTTATAGCAACCTCTGACTTGTGACTCTTCATTCATGCTTCCAACCTGCTTCCCTCACTCCCCATCCCGCTCCCCTACATATAACACTACCACTATTAATAATAATTAACAGACGACAACAGCAGATTCAATGGGAATACGCTGAAAATGACCATGAATAAATAAAATGCATACATAGCAATGCATAAATGGTGTGTGTGTATGTGTGTGTGTGTGTGCGTGTTTGTGAGCGAGAGACAGAAAGAGAGAGAGAGACAGAGATAGACAGGCACATATAGACAGAGAGACAGGCGCAGACACAAAGAGAGAGAAGAGAAGATAACACTTTATTACACAAGGATAAAGATTTAAGCAGGAGTCAGCTTTTTTGCAAATCTGCCCCTGATGACAAATACAGCAACACTCAACACATCAAACAAGAATACAATTAATTATGCGGAAAAGAAACAACTTAAAAACAAAAACAAAACTAATATATGTCTAAGACTTCACAACATACGAACAGAGCAATAATAAAGCAAAGTATGACAAATTCAAAACAAATTTTCAGGAGAGAGAGAGAGAGAGAGAGAGAGAGAGAGAGAGAGAGAGAGAGAGAGAGAGAGAGAGAGAGGAGAGAGAGAGAGAGAATTACGAAATCATATTAACGAATAAAGGAAAACGACAGAATAATGACTATCTCACTATACGTATAAAACAAGATCACATCTAACAATATAAGAAGCTATGCGATGGTGCATTATACACATCTAACCAAACTCAAAGCACATATCACACATTCCAACGCATATATACAAAATTTAAATATATAAAAATATAAAATAAAAAAAGACCACGAGGAAAGAAAAAAAGAGTAAATATTTCATGAACATACAAATATTAAAAAAATCTGCTTTTTTATGAAATACAAATCTAAAACTTTACAAGAGCAAGCAACAGAAAACAATGACAAAATGAGAGAGAGAGAGAGAGAGAGAGAGAGAGAGAGAGAGAGAGAGAGAGAGAGAGAGAGAGAGAGAGAGAGAGAGAGAGAGAGAGAGAGAGAGAGAGAGAGAGAGAGAGAGAGAATACGAATGTTTTAATGAATAGGCCATCTGCCCGTGTCATTGTGGGTGGTGGGGGATGGAGTAAGCAACAATTGTTCATCAATAATCATCAATCAATGGAATAATATTTAGGAAGTACACACACACAACACACACACACACACACACACACAAACACCACACACACACACACAACACACACACATGCACACACACACCACACTCACACATACACACACACACACACACACACACACACACACACACACACACACACACAATCCTTCCTTAGCTGGAAGCTTTCAACTTCAAAGTCTTTCTCTCACACACTCCACTCACGCGCTCACTCACTCGCGTGCTCTCTCTCTCTCTCTCTCTCTCTCTCTCTCTCTCTCTCTCTCTCTCTCTCTCTCTCTCTCTCTCTCTCTCTCTCTCTCTCCCAGACACACCCGTCTGACCACTCTCGGCCTTGCACGCAGCGCCCTACTGGTCATTTAGACCTGTAGAGACTGGTCACTTAGGCCTGTAGAGACTGGTCAGATAGGCCTAGGTAGAGGCTGGTCAGTTAGGCCTGTAGAGACTGGTTTCGAACGTGAAATGCTTTAGATAAAAATAGCGCCAGTGATGTAAACAAAATTCCGTCTGCGAGAAGCAACGACGGTTTAAAAGCGTTTGGATGAACGTAATACTTTGCTGGTATAAATGATTTTCTAAGGGTTGAGTATTTCGGCGCAAGATAAGATGAAATGCATTTCTGATTCTCGTGTTCCTTTACAAAAGGGACAGTCTAGATTTACTGGCACTTTAGAATACCTGCACTGGTGAGGTCTCAGTGCTGACACCCCCAGTCTCATTCTGGTTAAAGCTTTTCTAATGACAGGATTTTTAACAGTCGTCAAATATGGTGTGAGCTCATGTAGCTGTTTGAAAGACGAATAAAACGCATATCGGTCGCTTGACATAATGCTACTATTCCAGTCTTGTAAGAAGCAGTCAATGAGCCTCTGTTTAAACGCACGCAAGAAGTGAGAAACGTTTTCTACACCTTGATTCTCCCATACATGTCCAAAACCGTATTTGTAAAGTGTGAAGCAAACATTGGAGACCCAATTGTTTTTATCTTTACAGTGTAAAACTCAGAGCATTTAATACGCTTTAAATGGGATTCTGTCTTCTGTCATTCTTGTAACTTTGAGCCAATATTTAATACACTTGGTGTATGTTTGTATGTACAGCGGGTATCTACCTGCCTCTCCATAAACAAGAGCACTGGGAGTTTTGGCACTAATACTGAGCAATCGTTTTATCGCAAATAAATGAACTCTTTCAATGACAGTGTGGTCAGCGATCAGACCCCAGGCTTCTGCTCCATATGTCAACATTGGCTGACTACAGTCTCGGGCTCTCCATCAGTCACGTGACTTTCCCGGAAGTGACGTCAGTCTGGGAGTCAGTGCGGTTGCCATCTTAGATTCTTCAGTAAACTGTGTATGCATGTGGTCGACAAAAAAAGTTAACTATGCCGGGCCTACGTGTTGCCGCGAACTGTAACAATTCGCAGACGACCCCAGGTATAACAATGCATGAGCTCCCGCGCAATCGACCCGCAGTGAGGCGAAAGTGGATTAAATTGATACAATTCCAAACGAGCTGACTTTCTTGCTGCGCCGCATCACGCCCATTTGTGTAGCGAGCACTTCAGTGAGTGCGATTTCGCAAACCCATGGAATACCGCATGGGGGTTTGCTTCGAAGCTGACACGATGTTCCGGTACTCTTTCAAAATCCTGCCTGACAGGCTCAAACTGATACGGCTGTATCCTTGTGGGTCTCTCGGGCAAAGTATCAGTTTCGTCTTCGGAGCTCGAGTTGGCTATTTTGCAGCGACTCCCCAGAGTGACGTAGTAGGCATATGGTCACGTGGTTTGGGCGTCATGGTGACGCTTTTGGTACGACAGAAAATGCCTTTTTTTCGTGCTACATCATCGTTCTCAGCGAGCTTTAACGGAAATCGTGTCAAAAATCACCTCTAACCTTGGACTTGTCCTTTAAGCTGTTGCTGAAGACTGACTACTGTGTTTGATATCAATAGCACGTCATCTGCAAACAGCTTAATAAGAATCTGTATAAGGTAGGGTGACAAGGTTATTCCATGTTTTCCACGCTGCTCAACTTCGTTGGCTAGTTCATTAATTAGAAGGGAAAACAAAATTGGGCTGCAATTTTCGCCCTGCTTGAGACCGCGTGAACATTCAAACACGAGAGAGAGGGAGAATGAACTCGAACTCGAAAATTATATTTTACAAGGATTGTAGTTTAGGTTCAGTCAAAAACTTGTGTAACAATTAATTCTTGCCTAGGTACTGATGAGTAAATATAAAATTACAGGCATCATTTATATACACATAGGCAGGAACGGGCGAGTGAAATTTTATACATGGAACATTTCCACACAAAACATAGCGTGTTCACAGCGCCAGACGCACACTTGCATACATCACTCAGTTATACGTTATGAGCATACAACCAGCAAATAAGGAAGTAAAACATCTGCTCGAGTCATATGACTAGTATTGGAAAAGAAAACAGAAGCAGTCAATGCTTATCTTGTACTGAAAGAACAGTAAGGGAGAGGAGGGGGTCACTTTCACAAGAAGTCGGAAGCACTGGGCGGAGTTCTATGGATGCATAAAGTAGGTCTCAACTGACCAGTCATTGCAATGGCAATCACTCGAAAACCTCTCTCTCTCTCTCTCTCTCTCTCTCTCTCTCTCTCTCTCTCTCTCCTCTCTCTCTCTCTCTCTCTCTCTTTCAAGCACAGAGAGAGAGAGAGCAAAAAGGGGACTTACCAGTGTTAACAGATGTCTGCTCCAACGTCCGTTTTATTTTACACACACACACACACACACACAGACGGGGGAAAGAGAGAGAAGGAATGTAACGAGGGGTTAGGGAGGGTAAGTAGGAGAGGCAAATAAGAAGACAGAATTTGAAATCACTTGTGGTATTGTTTGTAGAGGTGAGTTTTTAACACCGTTTTGAAGGCATGGGAGCGAATTACATTGCTTTGGAGTCTGTACGAGAAACAGCGTTGACCGAAGGTCTTTTGTTGTAACATGGAGGATACGAAGTATCCGTGTGTCTGCAGAAGAACGAAGCTGCCTGGATGGAGTGTACACAGTGAGAAGGTCAATGGGATAGGCAGGAGATGAGTCAGAATAAGTTGTGACAGATAGTTGACCGTTGGTAGTCTGTTCTGGCTTGGACCGGTAACCAGTGAAGAGCTTGCAGAAGAGGTTGCACATAATCAGCTTTGCGTGCTTTGAGAACTAGCTTTTCTGCAGAGTTCTGGACTTTCTGTAGAATACTGATAAGGTAACTGACAGCTCAAAAGTGTTTTATTTCAAAAGTTGAAAAGTTTGTGTCAGCGTTATTTATATTCCAATTTAATCTGCCCAATACAGAAGTAAAAGTCTCCAGATTCATTTTGCATACGTATTGCCCAGTCAGGTACAAAGGTCTCACAAGGACGATGCCCGTCATCGGAACCCAGGTAACAATAATGGTCTGTTTCACAGCTTGAGGCCCGTCATCGGAACCCAGGTAACAATAATGGTCTGTTTCACAGCTCGAGGCCCGTCATCGGAACCTAGGTAACAATAATGGTCTGTTTCACAGCTTGAGGCCCGTCATCGGAACCCAGGTAATGGTCTGTTTCACAGCTTCAGGCCCGTCATCGGAACCCAGGTAATGGTCTGTTTCACACCTTGAGGCCCGTCATCGGAACCCAGGTTATGGTCTGTTTCACAGCTTCAGGCCCGTCATCGGAACCCAGGTAATGGTCTGTTTCACACCTTGAGGCCCGTCATCGGAACCCAGGTAATGGTCTGTTTCACAGCTTGAGGCCCGTCATCGGAACCCAGGTAATGGTCTGTTTCACAGCTTGAGGCCCGTCATCGGAACCCGGATAATGGTCTGTTTCACAGCTTGAGGCCCGTCATCGGAACCCAGGTAATGGTCTGTTTCACACCTTGAGGCCCGTCATCGGAACCCAGGTAATGGTCTGTTTCACAGCTTGAGGCCCGCATCTGGACGCAGTGTGTCTGAAAGTGCACTCAGCGCAGACCTGACTAAGTCCCACCAGCCAACAGGAAGCAGCATCAGTATTTACAGTTCACTGCAGTGCATCGGCCACCGATGGAACCTTTAACTGCGGCCCGTCAGAAAATAGGCGAAAGTGTTGCTCTCAACACAGTGCTCCAAACCAAACGCCTAGCCTGTCAACAAACCCAGCTCACAAAATACAACTTGATCATATGACAATAGAAGTGTGAGTCTCTGTTATGAACGCACCGCTTTATGCTCAAAGCTCATCAGGAGAGAGAAAGAAGTTGAATGAAATAAAACGAATTTAAAAAGGTGAATTTGGACAGCAGGAGAAGCATGCAAGAATGTATTCTGACAAACCCGTGGCAAAGATGTTGACAGCTCTGCATTGTAAGCGGGGGAGAAGGGGAGTGACTTTAAGTTTTGAGTCTATGGTAAGTGAATAAGTAAGTAAGCGAATTGTTTCTTACCGGCCCGTCAACCACATAGGTGATAACAAGGCGAATGATGCGGTTAGTTCGATAGTTTGAACTTGGAGTTTTAACGTCCAGTCGATCACACAGGATCACCCCGGGTACCCACCGCACGTGAAGATCGGTCTACAGAGTGAAACAGCGCGTGGTCAGCACGGCGATTTAACACTTGTAAGGCTGTGGAATTAAGGAGCGGGGATTTGTCGTCTAGGTTTATTTAGTTTTTGTTTTTAATTTTTGTTAAACAACAGTGTTGTATGCCAGTGATTAACATGAATGCGATATATCAGTGATAACAATGTCGTATGTCAACACACAGCCCAAATCACATCAGCTATGCAAATGTTCCAGTGACGATAGCTTAGGAAGTTATTTTAAACACAATCTCACAAAGGTAAACGCTTTTCAACTGTACGTGACAAAACAGTGTACAAATTATCAATTGCTTTTTTTTTTTACTAACTCGACCGTCGACCACTGACAGTGCATTTAAAGAATGAATTATATGTATGCACGCGTTCGGAGATTTTTGTGGTAAGTTACACAAACATAGATCCAAACACATAACAGGTTTAAAAGAATGCTATTTATTAGGACAAGACAACACCAGCAAATTTTCGGGGTAATCCCCTTTCTCGAGCTACCAAACGACACGTAGACAACAGCTAAACGGTCAAAAACGATGAAACATGAAGTGGAAAGACAAACGGCTTATCTCTGTTTGGTTGAGCTGCGTTGTTTTCCTGTTCCCGTTTTCCTCGACTGACCAGGGAAATCATAATTATAAGGAAAGGACGTGTTTGCGACTGACCAGGGAAATCATGATTATAAGGAAAAGACGTGTTTGCTTCTGTTTGTGCAGAATTCATTTTTGGGGTGCGCCTGGCGCAAGGAGAAACTGGTATGTGGTGTCCACGATAAGATTAAGATCCTTACACCGCAACCCATGTATGACGCCACCTTCCAGATAGCATCACGCCAACCTGGAATATTCCGCTGCTATATCACTCCTGAAGACAAGGCTGTAACTGTTCAGTCTTGCAACTTCACGTTGAAAGGTGAGGCTGTGCACCCAATCGTGACACATCTACACAGCTCACAGACCGAAACAAACTGATTGCCTTTTGTTGAAATACTTCCCACCAGACTGGTAGGAATACTCGTATCAACACTCTTTGTTTTTTTAACGTTTCATTCTCTTTTTCATCGCATTTCGGATTGTGGTCTCTTTCTAATACAGTTACCTCCCGTACCAACGTGTCCCCGACAAACCCCCAGTGGGGGCTCGCTGAATGTAATCTTCAGTACACTGCCCCCATGAACACTCGGGAAAAGCCCGCCCCCCTCCCCATCTCTTCTCCTTTGTCTCTTCTTCTCTGTCTCTTTTTTTCTTTTCTTGTTCCTTCTGTGTTGTTGTCTGTGCTTTCCCTTCTTTTTCCCGCCTTCTCCTCTCTCTTCTCTCTCCCTCCCCTCTCTCTCTCCCCCTCCCCTCTCCCCCCTCTCCCCCTCCTTCTCTCTCTCTCTCTCCCCTCTTAATTTAAAAAATTAATTTTTTGTTGTCAACCCCTTTGCCTTTCCCGCCGCTTTTTTCCTCTCTTTTCCCCTCTTTCCTTCTTTTCCTTTTTCCCTTTTCTTTTTAACAAACTAATTCTCTTAAGAAGAGCTGCAAAATTGATGAATCTGTTTCCCTTTTTTATAACCATAAAAAGCTACGGTATTGGGAAATACCCCCATCAAAAAAAAAGCTTATGTTAAATAAGGCGTGTTAGTATTCAAAGCATACAAAAATCTTGCCCCCCGTATTTAAAACAGTTTTTTATCTGTTCCAACATTCGCCCCACATCAAGATACATAACTCTGCCCAAACCAAAAATAACCTTTTTAAAACTAGTTTCTCATTTTCAGGCGCATCCTTGGGGAAAATACCATAAATAAAATCAAATCATGAAATTCACTTACCAGCTTCAAAACACAACTTTAAAATGGATAAAAAACAGTTTGTTATAAATAACCAACACACCCAATTTTTTTTTTTTTTAAAATCAAAAATTTCTTGGCAAATAATATATAATTTAATATATAATATTATATATATATATATATATTTTATTTTTTAATATATATATATTATATATATATATATATATATATATATATATATTCATGTATGTTTCCAGGATTTGATTTATTATTTTTGATTTTTCAAATTACGATTGGAATTTTTTTCCCCCCAGATCATATATAATATATATATATATGGTGTGTGTGTTTTGTGTGTGGGGTGTGTGTGTGTGGTGTGGTTGTGTGGTGTGTGGTGTGTGTGTGTGTGTGTGTGTGTGTGTTGGTGGTGTGTGTGTGTTGTGTGTGTGTGTGTGTGGTGTGTGGTTGTGGTGTGTGTGTTGTGTGTGTGGGGTTTTTTGTGTGTGTGTCGTGTGTTTTGTAACTTTTTAAGGACGGTTGAACGACAGGCATTTGCCAAAACCTTTACCTTGTGAAAAAATTTCAAATTTCATCAATCTCTCTTTTCTCTCTTCTTTTCTCTCTCTTTTTCCCTTTTCTCTCTCCCTCTCTCTCTTTTCTCTCTTTTCTCTCCCCTCTCTCTCTCTTTTCCTCCCCTTTGTGGGTGCTGCAAGTAGCGTGTGCAAAATAGGTTATTCAACACAGCACTTCATTGTATTTGATACTGAAATGTACATAAAAAAGATGGCGCAAGGAAAACGGGCAAATTGCTTGACAAAATTATGAGAATAGAAGTAATGATGACCGATTTCACTTTCAAACAACAATAGCAGAACATTTTGTTTCTTAAAAGTGCTGCTACAAACAACTGAAGACCTTGTTCATTGTTTTTTCTTTTCTAGCTCCAGGAAGTGCACCGTACAACCCCGTCAAGGTCTGATTCACCCACACAATCCACGGAAAAGGGCCGGGGCGGAAGAAAATGGCGGTAAAAGCATCTGTTTGTCTTAACAGTGTTTACAATTGTAAACCACATGTTCTCATAAATTCTTTTGGCCCCCTGTAGTGAAATAGGTTTACTTGCTGTGGTGAATTCAGCAAAAAAAAGACCGCTTAAATAGTCAAATTTTTTTTGTTTTTTTGTTTTTTTTAAAACTTTTTTTTTAAAATTACCTTTTGATTAATGTAGATTTTTATTAGTGTTAGCCCGTATAACCCTGTGTGGTTTACGCACCAACTAACTTTTCATTAGCGAGTGGGATAAATTTACGAAAGCAAATATGAGATGATCCCAAAATAATGTAGTGAAACAAAAAAGAGGGCACTGTATCTAGCACAACATACTGGCCCATCGTTATTTAAATCCCTTTTTATGTATTCCATGCAATGATTGGTGGTACTCATTTTTTTTTAAATATCACTCAGGTGTAACTGATGTCGGTAGAAGCAGTTATTTTTCTCAAATACTTTTAAAATACTGTTGGTCCGGACATTTTTGCGTTCATCTTCCATCGCTTATGGGTGGACCGGTGACTGACACGTTGACCATTTTGGGACGTTTTTTTCACAAACATTTCTGCTGGGTCAATCTGTATGATTTACGTTGACTGTGTTGATAGATCTATTTTAGTATCAAAAAGGTGACTGTTTCCCACAAAAAAAATTTACATAACCACAAAATAATGAACCCAAAACTAGTCAAAAAAAAGTCCCGGGTTTTGTGTGTGGTGTGTGTGTGTGTGTGTGTGTGGTGTGTGTGTGTGGTGTGTTGTGTGTGTGTGTGTGGTTTTTGTGTGTTATGTGTGTGAGTGTGTGTGTTTTGTTGTGTGTGTGTGTGTGTGTGTGTGTGTGTGGTTTTTTGTGTGTGTGGTGTGTGTGGGGGTGTGTGTGTGTGTGTGTGCGGGGGTGTGGTGTTTGTGGCTTTTTGGGGTTTTCCCCCTTTTGTTTATGTGTTATTTTTTTTTTTTTTTTTTATTTGTTGGGGTTTTTTTGTTTTTTTTTTCTGTTTAATGTATTCTGTTTTTTTGTTGGGGTTTTTTTTTTTCGTGTGTTTTTTTTTTTTGTTGTGGGGTTTTTTTGTTTTTGTTATGTTTTTTGTGCCTGGTCCCCGGGGGGTTTTTGTTGTTTTGTGTGTTGTTGTTGTTTGTTGTTGTTTGTTTGGGGGTTGTATTTATTTGGGTGTGTTTTTTGTGTGCGTGTGTGTGTGTGGTGTGTGTGGGGTGTGTGTGTGTGTGTGTGTGTGTGGTGGGGCCGGCGGGGGGCGTGCGTGCGTGGTGGGCTGGGGGTGTGTGTGGTGTGTGTGTGTGTGTGTGTGTGTGTGTGTTTGTGTGTGTGGGTTTGTGTACGTGTTTGAACCTCAGTTGCATGCAAACTTTTTAGTGACTTAAATGTAACGGGTTTTTAGCTGGTTTTCAAAAATCGCAGGTAATGTACAATAGGACTGTGTTTTCTTAAAAATACTTTATACATTTTTGCAATGAGAATTCATAGATTGTTGGTTTTTCACAAAACATTTATACCTGATCAGGTTTTTTGCGAAACATTTATGCTAGGTCAGGCTGTATGACTGATCACTTTGACCATGTTGATAGACTTGTTTTTTTTACATTGATAGATTGTTGGTTTTTCACGAAACATTTATACTGGTTCAGGCTGTATGACTGTTCCGAAGCCTGACCTACCTATAATCTACACACACGTATGCATGCACACAGGAACACGTCTCTGACTCACTCGGACTGACAAAACATTACAGCAAACATTTTACAAGCGTTTGTATACACAACCTATAGATACCAAAATCTTAAGATTATGAATATAGATATATATATATATTATTATAATAATATATATAGTTAGTATATATATATATATCTAAATATATAAATATACTATATAATATATATATGATATAGACGTGCAACACGACCAACTTTCTACCTGCGGGCCGAAGCTGTCGGGGGCGGGGTGTACTGCGCCCGGCCTACTGTTCAGCAGTCATGCATGCAGTGCTGGATGTCTGACTCGGGTTGTCTGTTCTTTTGTGACTGGCTGCCAGGGCCGGGCAGGCCGCTGAACGGGTAGCGGTCACCACACACACACACAACACAACAAACACACACCACACACACACCCCACACACACACACAGCACTTAACACACACACACACACACACACACACACACATAATATATATATATATATATATATTATTACTATAGTATAATATATAGTATATATATACGATAGTATATATATATAATATATAATATATATATATATATATATATATATATATATATATATATATACACACGGATTGGTGGGAGCGGGTCACACACGTACACACACACACACACACACACACAAACACACACACAATATATATATATATATATAAATATTTTATATATAATATATATTAATAAGTATATATATCTATATATATATAATAATATATATTATAATATATATATATATATATATATATATATATATATTATATATATATGTGTGTGTGTGGTGTGGGTGTGTGTGTGTGTGTGTGTGGTGTGATTGGTAGAGTACTTGCTCTGCCTAAATCGCGGAATTGCCGATTTCGCGTAATAGGCAACGGATATATATATATATATATATATATTCCGACATTCGACAACTAGCACCTGACCTGTAAGTTATATGAGCACGTTTTTTTCCACGCCATAATTCTGTTTCAGCTGACATGATGAAGCAATATTAAATGACATGAGCCAAGAACAGACACCTTAGCTGACACGATGAAGCAATATTAAATGACCAACACCTTAGCTGACGTATTGACAGAGGGCCTGTAGCGAAACGTGCTCACTCTCCTGTTGTGTTCTCCACACGGGTGGGCAATATCCTGTTGTGTTTTTATATATATATAATGTGATGTATGTATGTATATATATATATATAGATATATAGAGATATGAGCGGAGATTAGACGTGACAACAAAAATATGATAGAGAGAGAGAGAGGAGATGAGATAGATGAGACTTACACAAAAGTGTGGTATATATATAGTATAAAATTTGATATGAATATTTTCTTGCGGATGTTCCCCTGTTAAAGGTTGACTGAGCATAGCTGATAATCTATTCATAATGGTTTAACAAGAGGAAACATACATGGCAACATGCGTTAAAAGTGATTAGTTACTTGAAAAGGAAGTTACTTGTATGTATTTGTCCTCCGGTTGATTTTTGAAGTGTGTATAGCATTGCTTGCTTAATTAGTTAGGTGTGGTGACACAATCAAAACGCAAATGGTTTTGCTTTAGGCGTGGATACACGATCAAAAGCAAATATTAATAATAAAACAAGAAGAAGAAGAAGCACTTCTACAGCGCCGTAATCAGTATCACCGACAAGGGTGAGGACAGCGCGTGTCACAAATGATTTGGCTGATGCAGGCAAAGTCGTGTGCGTACATGTAAAGAACAGAAATTCTAGGCCTGTGTATTTCGTTTACGGCTGTGTGTGTGTGTGTGTGTGTGTGTGTGTGTGTGTGTGTGTGTTGTGTGTGTGTGTGTGTGTGTGTGTGTGTGTGTGTGTGTGTGTGTTCATAAAACGTGTAACTTTGCGGATGATCATTTTGCTTCTATATTATTCCCTGCAAAGTTCTGTGCATTTAATTTGACCCTCTTCTTCTTCTGTTCTTTCTTTTCCTTTAATGGGGAAGAAATATAACCAGAGATGGGAGTTTGCTGACGCGATCTCTAGAGGGAGACAATAGGGCGTGTTTCTGCCTCTTTGGGGCGCGAGTTGTCTTCGCGTTAAACATGGCTGTTATACAAAGTTTCTGATAGGACTCAAGCTCTTTGTGCTAGCTTCGGCTGCTGCTATCATTCTGTTCTCATTTCTTCTTTCTCGTTTCCCCACTGCAGAAATGGACGTGTGTAAGCCGCCGTGAGTGAGACCGCTGCTTGTGTGATTTGTTAGTTGCTACGTCATTGTACATTCCAGTGGGTGCCTCTATAGTCTGCTCATCAAAGCAGACGACATTTTGGCTGAATCGTTTCTAAGATACGTAAAGACGTGTGAAGGCAGTAGAAGGATAAAAGCAGTCTATCCGGTTTTTTGTTACCTTTTCTCCGCCCCCCGAGGTCCCCGCACACTCCCCAACCCCCCTAAGATCGTGGACAGGCAATGTAAACGCGTGTTGAATTGCTGATTGAAAGGTCACCTCTCGGTCAATTGTCAGTTGCTGCACCAGGGTGCACTGGCGAATGGGTGTGTGTGGTGGGGGGGGGGGGGGGGGGGGGGGGGGGGGGGGGGGGGGGGGGGGGGGGGGGGGGGGGGGTGGGGGGGGGGGGGGGAGGGGGAGAGGGTATCATGTTGGTGGGTGGGGGTGGGGGGGAGGGGGGGGGGGGGGTTTCTCGTAATAGGAGTGAACGTCTACTGATCTAGATAATAATATTAATAATAACTCTTATATAGCGCTATACCCCGTAAAAATTCGGCGCTGTACATTATCAACATCAAAATCCGCTTGACAATCAAAAAGCACAAGTACTATAAAGCATACATCAATATCAACATGACAAAAAAGCCAGGATGAAACCAACAACAACAAAATAAAGGGTGGTGGTGGTGTGGGGGGAGAAGACGCAAAGTACTGTCATGACAAACAGAAAAGCACAAAATAATACTGTGAATACATACATCAACACTAAAGCATTTCACACACAGCCACCTACTATATGATTACACACAGACACCTGCACACTCACACTCACCTCCTCACAAGCACACGCAGAGCGGGCGCGCACCACACACACAACACACACACCCACACACAGTACACACACACACACACAAACACACACAACAACACCCACACACACCAATGCACACACTGACACATAACCACCTACACACACGCACGCGGCACACACGCACACCACACACGCACACACACACACACACACCACACACACACACACACACACAACACACACACACACACACACACACACACACCACACACACACACACACACACACACATCCCCACTAATGACACATACCACACTAACAACACACGCACGCGGCACACAAGCAAACACAGAACCCACACACACACCACACACACACACACACACGACACACACACACACACTACACCACACACACACACACACACACACACAACAGCAGATAAATAAAAGTGGGGGGGGGGGGCATTGAGGATAGGAATATTATGGGGAGTTGAGGAGGGGGGGGGGGGGGCCAATATTTCCCAACCTGATGATGCTGTCAGACGGCAGAGTGGAGGGGGGGGGGCATTGAGGACGCAGTGAAACATTTTGATGCAAGTTGAGAGGGGGGGGGGGGGCATTGAGATAGGGGTGAACCATTTTAATGCAGTTGAGGGGGGGGGGGGGGGGTGGGGCATTGAGGACAGCAGTGAACATTTTGATGCAGTTGTGGGGGGGCATTGAGGATAGGAGTGAACATTTTAATGCAGTTGGAGGGGAGGGGAGGGGGGCATTGAGGACAGGAGTGAACATTTTAATGCAGTTGAGAGGGGGGGGGGGCATTGAGGATAGGAATGAAGATCTCGATGCAATAGTGAGGGCGTCATTGGGGACAGGTGAAACCATAGGGGTCAACATCTTGATGTAATGTGGGGCGGGGGTGTAGGGGTCAACATCTTGATGTAATGTAGGGCGGGGGTGTAGGGGTCAGTATCTTGATGTAATGTGGGGCGGGGGTGTAGGGGTCAACATCTTGATGTAATGTGGGGCGGGGGTGTAGGGGTCAACATCTTGATGTAATGTAGGGCGGGGGTGTAGGGGTCAGTATCTTGATGTAATGTGGGGCGGGGGTGTAGGGGTCAACATCTTGATGTAATGTGGGCGGGGGTGTAGAGGTCAACATCTTGATGTAATGTGGGGCGGGGGTGTAGGGGTCAACATCTTGATGTAATGTAGGGCGGGGGTGTAGGGGTCAACATCTTGATGAAATGTGGGGCGGGGGTGTAGAGGTCAACATCTTGATGTAATGTGGGGCGGGGGTGTAGAGGTCAACATCTTGATGTAATGTGAGGCGGGGGTGTAGGGGTCAGTATCTTGATGTAATGTGGGGCGGGGGTGTAGAGGTCAACATCTTGATGTAATGTGGGGCGGGGGTGTAGAGGTCAACATCTTGATGTAATGTGAGGCGGGGGTGTAGGGGTCAGTATCTTGATGTAATGTGGGGCGGGGGTGTAGGGGTCAATGTGGGGCGGGGGTGTAGGGGTCAGTATCTTGATGTAATGTGGGTCGGGGGTGTAAGGGTCAACATCTTGATGCAATTGTGGGGGGTGGGGGATATGGGCGAGAATATTGAGGGGGGCGGGGGGGGGGGGGGGGGGGGGGGATTTGCCGAGAGGGTCATTGGAGAAATTGAAGTTTTGATGCGCAATTGTTTTTCGTTTTTCTTCTTTTGAGATTGTGTGTTTTTTCTCTGTCTTTCTCTCTCCTCTCTCTCCCCCCCCCCCTTTTCGTAGAAAGCTCGGGGCGTGTAACTGCTGACACGTGAACGGAACAAAAGGAGACGGGGAAAGTGAACCAGGCGTTCAGTAGCTCCACTGCCAGCTGTGGGGTTACCGCCCCTTTCCTCGTGAAACGCATTGTCCTCACTCGTCAGCAAAGAAAGTAAACATGGTGCTTAACGTCCACAGAAACCATAAGGCTTATTAGGGACGGGGCACGTCAGCAAAGACCAGCGTTTCTTGGGTATTGCCTTTCGGTGAACTTGGCCTCCAGGCACCACACCCCTCCGTAGCCTCATAGACCGGATGCAGGTAAGCCCCTTCAAAGACAAAAAAAAAACAGCGCCGTTTGAACTTAGAACTGTTGGACCTGGCTGCACGTACAAGTATCTCAAAAAGTAAAAGAATCACAAGTTATATTTATACAAACTATGTGTGCCATTTTTATATGAAAATAAACTGCCAAAATGAAGCTTGGGTCTGTTTTCCCCTAATGCATAGAGAACACGAAGAGAGGCCTTTTGTCGTCCACGGCTTCCCGCCCCTGAGAGTCCGTACGGTCTCAGTGGACGTAACGCAACGCTAAAATGTGCCCTGACTTATAACAGCCTTGTGGCCGAAACTGACCGCTCGCTGGCGAGGTGTCTCGACCTGCGGACAGTGGAAGAAGAAAATGCCACCACTGAGGATAAACATATGGAAGTTTTTGGGTACTTCCTGCAGTTCCAAGGAACCCATTTTCCTCATTAGATTAAGAGAAGGGATGTGCGTTTCTCCGGCAAATCGACGAAGATTTGGGCGCGGGTAGCCGGCTGTTGTCATAATAAGAACTGAAGTGACTGAAGACATCTTCGTCAAATTAAAACTTCTCTCAAGTCAGGCATACAAACTCAGTCTAAACACAAATACAACGTAGAGAAACCCCACAACAGGCCAAAAAGGTTTCCCCTTGTTTGTTTGGGGTGGAATAAAGAACAATAGTACAAATCTGATGGCCGGGGGTACGTAAAGAATTAAAATACACATTAATGTATATCGCAGTCCCTTCCCATCCGTACGTGATCTGTTGTAGAAAAGCACAAAACACAGTTTGTTGTTGCGGTGGTTTTTTTTTAAATTATTTTAATTATATTTCTGTTCCACGGGAATCGCGAGCGTCACTCGCTGTTGACGACCAGCGCGATGACCTGTACCGTTGGCCGGCACCTAACTCGTGTTAGCCGCACACCATGGAGGGGGTTGGTGGGGGGTGGGGGGTAGGGGGGGGGAGGTAATGGGGGGGTGTGGGTGGTGGAGGATAATTTTGGAAAAATGAAGTTGAATGGACCTGAACTTTCCTTAAGGATAACATTCCTGGCGAAGGGCGAAGTATGCATGGCTATATTTTTCCGACTCAGGGCTTTAAAGAAGAAAAGAAAAAAGAAAGAAAAAGAGAGAGAGAGAGAGAGAGAGAGAGAGAGAGAGAGAGAAGGGAGAGAGAGGAGAGAGAGAGAGAGAGAGAGAGAAGAGAAAACCATTTATAGCAGTTATAACCTTCGATAGCTCCGGTTATCAGCCCAGGGGACTAATTTCAGCGTCCGCGGTAGCCCAAGGCCCAGTGCGGGATGCTAAGGGAGGGCGGGAGCGGTGGCGAAGGGAGACAATGACGGAGAGCAAGTGAAGATCCGGGTTCGGAGGATGGACGAGTGTCACCCGGATCTGTCGGCTTTGTGCTGGTAACGAGGTGGTGGCTTTGTGCTGGTAACGAGGTGGTGGCTTCCCGTTTAGCAGTCTGTAGCCTAAGGCGGGTGGCTGTTACGGCCGCCCTCCTTACACACCAGTCCTGTGACGATTGCTTCATCAAACGTTTTCTTGTTTGCACATGTTCCGCTGCAAAAGTCTGTGCAGACTACAAAAGTCCTTCGGATGAGACCACCAACCGTGGTCACCCGTAGGCAGAAAGATCACATCCGCACGTGAAAGATCCTGTAGTAGAGTTCGATGGCTTATGGTAACAGTAAAAATAACCCAACATACACTAAAAGACCAGGTCAGTACATGATCCAACAACACTGTAAACTGGTGTAAACTGGCGCTGTGATGACGTGGGGCTTTGTGTCCTCGGATGGGGGGCTGACATCATTATTAGGGACAAGTGTAAGCATAGTTTTATGGTGTGTTCAGAATGTGCGCCAAGATATTAGGGACAAGTGTAAGCATAGTTTTATGGTGTGTTCAGAACGTGCGCCAAGATATTAGGGACAAGTGTAAGCATAGTAAAACCAAGTTGCGCCAAGATAGCGCTTTCAGCTGAGTGACGCCAGCTATGTAGGAAGTGCACCACGTCGGTAGATATTCAAACGGGCCATGCAAGCTTTTAATCTCTCTCTTCTTCTTCTTTTCAAATTAGGTAAAATCAACAACACATTGTGGGACTGTAGGTACGTAACCATAGACTAAAGGGATGCTAAGATGGAGCGCTTTAATAATAACTCTTACACAGCACTATAGGCACACCCCGTAATAATTTACCAGCTCGCAGCGCTGTGCATTATCAACATCAGCATGAAAATTTTAAAAAAGACAAAAGACAAAAACGAGTGCTGTAATGCATTTCCGAAGAGCGGAGAGATCTACATGGGCGGTTTAAAGATCAGAGAGGTAGCATGGAGTGTCAACGTTGACAGCAGAGAAGGCACGTCTCCACAGTCATGTGTGTGTGTGTGTGTGTGTGTGTGTGTGTGTGTGTGTGTGTGTGTGTGTGTGGGTGGGTGTCACTGTAATGTAATGTGTCACTGTAGTGTTATTGCGTTTATTTGATAATTCTTTTTCTGCTTCAAATATTACTTAATGTATCAATAGAAATGTGAATTACATGTGTATAAAGTTTTGTCTTTAGGTTAATAGTGTACCCTGTGAGCGCTAAAGACGTCGATTGGCGTGTTATAAATGTACATTATTATTAAAATTGTATGTTTGTAAAGAATGGGAGCACGTTTTGGAAGCCAGTGAAATTCCTGGAGTAGTTGTGGGGATCGAGAACCGTTGCCTAGCGAGACGAAACGTTTTTCGCATGTCGGGTGTTGAGAAGCAGTGGTTATGCAGCTTGGAAACTGAGGCTCTGCTCTTCATCAGCTCACAATGGGCCTACCACAAGGATCACCGCTCTCGCCGGTTCTCTTCAATGTCTACACCAAAAACCTGGCAGATCTGAACCAAAATGGACCTTGCAAGATTCTCACACTGGCAGATGACGGGCTCAGAAACATCAAAGGACACCCAGGAGGCAGCCGAAGCAATGCAACAACTGGATAGTGTACCCAAATGGTGTCACGACACCGGATCTCTCTTCAATCCAGACAAGGCCCAAAAACTGTGATGCACTCTTGACAACAGAGTAGCAAGCAATGCCAGCAGTCACATTTGACGGAGCTGTGGTCGAACGAACAAGTCATCTGAAATACCTTGGGATCCACTTTGACAGAATGCTGATCTACAGAAAACACGTGGAAACTACAGCACTGAAGTGCAAGAAAGGTCTGTCAGTCCTGAAGGCTATGGCTGCAAACTGTATCAAAATGTGGTGCTTAGTGTCACTGGCTACGGACAAGGTCTCACGACAACGGCACAGACAAATCTGCTAAAGCTGGACAGAGTGTAGAACGAGGCAATGCGAGTCATACTGGGAACCACCAAGGACACACCCACTGAGACCAGGAGGTTCATGC
Organism: Alviniconcha marisindica; assembly: GCA_018857735.1. NCBI lineage: Eukaryota > Metazoa > Mollusca > Gastropoda > Provannidae > Alviniconcha > Alviniconcha marisindica. The sequence continues at coordinate 13,476 of JABMCL010003376.1, read as the reverse complement.
CAGACCTCCCACCAATACAAACGAGACAGAAAGTGGAGCAGGTCAAAGCATATGTCAGTGCCGTCGAAAATCCCCACAACCCACTCCACGAATCCGTGAAAAACACAAAGGGATGCAGACTGGGACGGGGACAGGTCTTGGATGGGTCCAGCAGGGGACTCGATACTGCAAGTATGCCAGCTGACAGAGCTCAAGCAAACCAAGGGGTGGGAAAGGTACCCAAACCGATTCCGGCGTCTCTACGAGACACTCATGCCAGAAAACCTGGGAAAGCACTGTCGAGAATGGCCAGCAGGCATAACAGACTCAGAGATCAAGTTTCTCATTCAAGAAAACAGTAAACCTCAAGACCTCATACTGTACACTGACGGCTTAGTCAGCAAAGACCAGTCAAGCAAAGTGTCATCCATGAAGACAGTGCAACCTACACGGTCTCACCCTCCGCTTGACAATGGAATGGAAGCAGTCAGCCATGTCCTCCGCTGGATTGCCCTCAAGAAGGTACCCGACCAAGAGGTGACAGACCACACATGCCATCATCCCCACAGAAATTCAATGAGCTTGCTGGAATGGGAAGCCTAGAGTGGAATTGTGTCCATGGTCGACATCCACCTTCGAACTGAACTCCTGGATGTATTGCCCTGGCCATGCCGGAGTGAAGAGAAATGACCTAGCAGATAGATGCAGGCAAAGCAAAACCCTCGCGAAGTGCTTATCCCTACCTTTCTCGGAATCTGAAGTGTTGAGGAGCTTGAGACACTACCTGCGGGCACAAAGCCAGGGACATTACACCATCCATCGCCTGGAGGAGAGGGGCGTGGAAAGAGGAAGCGCTAGACTATTTTTACTGAAAGGATGAGAGAGGGTCGTCATCAAAACTGCTTCAAAGGCAACGTTGGGAAACTTCTCAGATGCAGGGTGGAGCGCATATGCGCCATTCCGAGCACATCGATACCTTCGTGAACTGAACTGAACCAAAAGGAGACAGAGCGGGGCCAGTAACAGGCAGAGACAGAGCGGGGCCAGTAACAGGCAGAGACAGAGCGGGGTCAGAGAGAGATGGGTCAGTAACAGTCAGAGACAGAGCGGGGCCAGAGAGAGGTGGGCCAGTAACAGACAGAGACAGAAACAGGTCGGCAACAGGCAGAGACAGAGCGCAGAGACAGACAGAAGTCGGCAACAGGCAGAGACAGAGCGCAGAGACAGACAGAAGTCGGCAACAGGCAGAGACAGAGCGCAGAGACAGAAAGAGGTCGGCAACAGGCAGAGACAGAAACAGGTCGGCAACAGGCAGAGACAGAGCGCAGAGACAGAAACAGGTCGGCAACAGGCGGAAACAGAAAGAAGTCGGCAACAGGCAGAGACAGAAACAGGTCGGCAACAGGCAGAGACAGAAAGAGGTCGGCAACAGGTAGAGGAGAGACAGAAAGAGGTCGGCAACAGGCAGAGACAAGACAGAATCGGCACAGGCAGAGACAGAAAACAAGGTCGGGGGCGGCACATGGCGAGACAGAACAGTCGGCAAATCAGGCAGAGCAGAAAGGGTCGGCAACAGGCAGAGACAGAAAGAGGTCGGCAACAGCGGAAACAGAAAGAAGTCCCGGCAACGGCAGAGCAGACAGAGGCTCGGGAACAGGCAGAGACAAGAACAGAGGTCGGCAACAAGGCAGAGACAGAGACAGAATCGGCAACAGGCATAAGAGACAGAAACAGGTCGGCAACAGGAGAGACAGAAAGAGGTCGGCAACAGGCAAGACAAAGAAAAAAAACCGCGGTTGGCAACAGGCAGAGACAGAAAGAGGTCGGCAACAGGTAGAGACAGAAAGAGGTCCGGCAACAAGGCAGAGACAGACAGAAGTCGGCAAACAGCAGAGACGAAAAGAGGTCGGGGGGCAAACAGGCAGAGACAGATCAGAAGAAGAGTCGGCAACAAGCAGAGACAGAAACAGGTCGGGCAACAAGCAGAGACAGAAACAGGTCGGCAACAGGCAGAGCCACAGACAGAAGTCGGCAACAAGCAGAGACAGAAACAGGTCGCAACAGGCAGAGACAGAAAGAGGTCCGCAACAGGCTATAGCCTGATCACATGAATTTGTACCACGTTGAGAAAACTGACCAAGGTAATTCTAAAAAGAGAAACCTGATTGTGGGTCCATGGGAGAATTCAGCGCAAGAACACAAGCAAGGCTGCTCCCCGAAACGCTCCCTCCCCCCCGCCCCCAACACCTCCCAGCTCCCCCCCCCCCCACGACACGGGGCCCCACCGCCCGCACCCCACCCCCAAACCCCGCCCCCACTCCTGCATGGGGAAAGTCAAACATCCGTGTCTACAAACTGGACGAACATCCGTGTTTACAAACTGGAACAAAAGTGACAACCTGTCTATATAAACGCGTCGTCGCCCTTGGAGAAAGTAAATCGGATCGCGTTCTTTCTCCAGCGCTGCAGAAAGTCTGAGAACACTTATTGTTGTCTTTTTCTTACAACGCCTCCACTTTCTTCTTCTGTATCTGCAGCTTGTCTCTGGAGACCAATCTGTCTGAAAACACTCAGCTTCTCTTCCAAGGTTTCTGAGCCATGAAGACGGTTGGGCCGCTGCTGTCGCTGCTGTGGATGGCTGTGTTGGGGACCGGATGCTGCCAAGGCCCCCCACCTCCTCAAGAAGCCGATTGCTCCTCGAAACCGGGCTATGGTCCCGGTTCACAGGCCTGTTGCGGAAACTTCGTGTTTGGCGCCATACACCACATCTGTTGCACGGATCCAAACACAGGTATTTGGTGCCAAAAACCTCATCTGTTGCACGGATCCAAACACAGGTATTTGGTGCCATAAACCTCATCTGTTGCACGGATCCAAACACAGGTATTTGGTGCCATAAACCTCATCTGTTGCATCGGTCCAAACACAGGTATCGTGGCCGTGTGTAACTGACCGTCCTTCCGATCGCTGCCATTGACATCATAATTTTCATCATCTTCCTCATTATCATCACCATCCCCACCATCGTCAAAACTACCTCCAACATCGTCGTTGTTATTAACACATGGTCTTCATCTTCACCATCGCGATTACCATGCAGCTTCATGGTTGCAGTGAGCGAATTTCTGCCTGCTCTGTCCGTCCTAAATGACCTTGCGTGCAGAGAGCGAGTTTCTGCCTGCTCTGTCCGTCCTAAATGACCTTGCGTGCAGTGAGTTTTCGATTGCGCTGCCCGGCCTCAGTGACAGTAATAATTAAAATAAATTATATTGCGCCTAAACAGCAATTTGATGAGTTCCTGGCGCTGTACAAATCCACAAATGTAAATGTCAACACGCACATCAGTATAATTATTGTTTGACCTTGCAGTCTTTTTTTTAACAGTTTACACTTTCTGTGCTGAAGGTATGGACTTTTTCAAACGGAGTACCAGAACAAATGAGAGTGCTCCGGATCGTCTCTGTCTTTTCGGTAAAGAACTCGTTTAATTGACCACGAGGGTCAGTACGGAAACTACTGCACGGAAGGGCAGTGTTCGTCTTGCCCATCACCTGACCGTTCCTTGGAAGAATCGACACTGGAAATATTTCCCCCCACAAAAACTGTTTCTTTGTGTTTCTGATCATCAACCTTTTTTATTAATTTTTTTTAAAGAAGGAAAAAGAAGAAGAAAAAGTCGGTGACAAAACCCCACATAATGCATATATTTCTTCCGTGACCTGAGAGCTTCTCGTGTTTTATCCGTGACGCCAAAGATTGGTGACGTCAAAATGAAGCGCGTGGGAAGTGCACTGAAAGTGGTAATGAGCTCAACAAGTGGTATCCAAAAACAGCTGCCTTATAAACTCCATATAAAATCAACGCCACGTTAAAATAGAAAACCATTTACTGCAGACCAGGCTAAAGGTCATGAGTGTAATGAATGGGTCGTGAGTGCAATGCACAAGTTAAAGGTAATGAGTTTAATGACCGAGTTAAAGGTCACAAATAACGTCACGGATAAAACACCAAGAATTTTCAGTTTCTGCGTACGGGTTACAGACAAAATAAAGGTGGGGTTTTGTTGTTTGTTTTTACTTCTTCTTTTTTTCTTTCTTTTTTTGGGTCTTTTTTTGGGTCTTTTTTTGTTGTCTGTCTAGCTTTTAATCAACAGAGATACACACTTTCTCAGTTGAGTGAACGTTTGAGCATGTATTGCAGCAGTCTAGAAAAGGAATGATCTAATGGGGTAACTCCAAGATATTAGCTCGCCCTTTTTCTTTTCGTTTTGTTGTTTGTTGTTGTTCTAGAATGAAAAAAAAAAGACCAAAAAAAAAGGACAACCAAATTTAGAGAGAAAAAAATGTTAGTTGTTTTTGTTGCCTCTCTCTCTATTTTTTATCATCCTCCTCCATCACCTCCACCGAACTCTCCTCACTCCCTCCTCTCTCTCATTTTCGTGCTCTCGAGCCTCGTCTCGAATCTAAATCGTTCTATCCTCAAGTCCCTCTCTCTCTCCTCCTTCGTCCTCATCCCATCCCTCCGCTTTCTCTATCTCTTTTCCTCTCTCCTCTCGTCTCTCTCTCTCTCTCTCTCTCTCATCCTCGCTCTCACTGTCACTGCTGCTGGACTCCTCTCCTCTCCGGTCCTCTCCTCTTCGTCTCTCCTCTCCTCTCCTCTCCCCCTCTCCGTCCCCTCCTCCCCGGCCCCACCACAAAACCATCTCTCTCATCTCCCTCTCTCCTCTCTCTCGAATCTCCTCTCATCTCACGCGCTCTGTCCTCTCTCGCTCTCTCTCCTCCATCTCTCTTCTCTCTCGTTCTTTGTAATACATGTTTGTCCATGAGCGAAATTTAATTCCGATGTTTTCGCACATATGAATAAAACTTGTTTAAAAAACAACACAACTGCATTAATCAATTGCTTATTCGTGCTTATAATCTCTGTTTGTAATATGGTCGTGATTTTTGTGTTTGTAGTGTATAGCAAGAACTGGCTGTTGATAGGTCCATTTGGACCTAACGCTACTGTCCTTGAGTTTTCGGGTTCGACTTCTCTCTTTCTCTGGTGGAAGTGAGAAAGTCAGTTACCTGAAAGAAGAAAGGTCCTTTAGCAGAGCACGCCTCCAATCTATCACTGGCGGGAGCTGCTACAAGTATCGCGTTTGTCGCGACAAAAATGATACTTGTGGCAGCTCCCGCCAATGATACCTGTGTTTGTCGTGACAGAACTTTTGTCGCGACAAATATTATACTTGTGGCAGCTCCCGCCAATGATACCAATCAGCCCGGGTGACGGCTTCGGACCTCGGCCTCAGGACCAGACACTGAGTCCACCGGGAGCAGGACCTCTGGCTCAACCAGGATTCCAACCCAGAACTTCGCCAGCCCGTGTGCATTGTCGCTATCAATCTGCTACAACGCCTCTACTGTGGCACGACACAGTCACGTCATGTTCAGAAGTGCTTTGATGTAACTTATTAATAATCCTGATATCCTAATTCAGAGCTATGCCACTTTGCCGTGTCGCAATCCTGACGTCAGAGCTATGTTACTCTGGTGTGTAACAACTCTGACGGCGTGTTTTAGATGCGTGTTACTGATGTGTAACAATATGGGACGTCATGTTTATGTTTTAGATGCGTGTTACTGTGATATTTAACAATGGTGACGTCATGCTGCAGGTGACTGTTGGTGTGATGTGGCCCGTTATCCAGTCTGCGCCTCCGCACCAACCTCTCCACCACCCCCTCAAACTCGTGAGTAGTGGACAATTAACCCTTTGTGTTACAGCTCGTGAGTAATGGACAATTAACCCTTTGTGTTACAGCTCGTGAGTAGTGGACAATTAACCGTTTGTGTGACAGCTCGTGAGTAGTGGACAATTAACCCTTTGTGTGACAGCTCGTGAGTAGTGGACAATTAACCCTTTGTGTGACAGCTCGTGAGTAGTGGACAATTAACCCTTTGTGTTACAGCTCGTGAGTAGTGGACAATTAACCCTTTCTGTTACAGCTCGTGAGTAGTGGTCACTTACACCTTCATAACAGCTCGTGAGCAGTGGTCACTTAAACCCTTCTATAACAGCTCGTGAGTAGTGGTCACTTACACCTTCATAACAGCTCGTGAGCAGTGGTCACTTAAACCCTTCTATAACAGCTTAAGTGACCACTGCTCACGAGCTGTTATAGAAGGGTTTAAGTGACCACTACTCACGAGCTGTTATGAAGGTGTAAGTGACCACTACTCACGAGCTGTAACAGAAAGGGTTAATTGTCCACTACTCACGAGCTGTAACACAAAGGGTTAATTGTCCACTACTCACGAGCTGTCACACAAAGGGTTAATTGTCCACTACTCACGAGCTGTCACACAAAGGGTTAATTGTCCACTACTCACGAGCTGTCACACAAACGGTTAATTGTCCACTACTCACGAGCTGTAACACAAAGGGTTAATTGTCCATTACTCACGAGCTGTAACACAAAGGGTTAATTGTCCACTACTCACGAGTTTGAGGGGGTGGTGGAGAGGTTGGTGCGGAGGCGCAGACTGGATAACGGGCCACATCACACCAACAGTCACCTGCAGCATGACGTCACCATTGTTAAATATCACAGTAACACGCATCTAAAACATAAACATGACGTCCCATATTGTTACACATCAGTAACACGCATCTAAAACACGCCGTCAGAGTTGTTACACACCAGAGTAACATAGCTCTGACGTCAGGATTGCGACACGGCAAAGTGGCATAGCTCTGAATTAGGATATCAGGATTATTAATAAGTTACATCAAAGCACTTCTGAACATGACGTGACTGTGTCGTGCCACAGTAGAGGCGTTGTAGCAGATTGATAGCGACAATGCACACGGGCTGGCGAAGTTCTGGGTTGGAATCCTGGTTGAGCCAGAGGTCCTGCTCCCGGTGGACTCAGTGTCTGGTCCTGAGGCCGAGGTCCGAAGCCGTCACCCGGGCTGATTGGTATCATTGGCGGGAGCTGCCACAAGTATAATATTTGTCGCGACAAAAGTTCTGTCACGACAAACACAGGTATCATTGGCGGGAGCTGCCACAAGTATCATTTTTGTCGCGACAAACGCGATACTTGTAGCAGCTCCCGCCAGTGATAGATTGGAGGCGTGCTCTGCTAAAGGACCTTTCTTCTTTCAGGTAACTGACTTTCTCACTTCCACCAGAGAAAGAGAGAAGTCGAACCCGAAAACTCAAGGACAGTAGCGTTAGGTCCAAATGGACCTATCAAACAGCCAGTTCTTGCTATACACTACAAACACAAAAATCACGACCATACTGCAAACGGATATTATAATAAGCACGGATAAGCAATTGATTTAATGCAGTTTCACAGAGTTCCAGTAAAATGTGAAGAAACATCGGAATTAAATTTGTCATGGTGGGGGGTGGGGGAGTGTGGGGGTGGGGGGGGGGGGTGGGTGGGGGGGGTGGGGCGTGGGGGGTTGGGGGTGTGGGGTGGAGGGGAATGGAGATGGGGGGTGGAGGGGGGCCGGGGGGGTGGGGCGGGTTAGGTGGTCTGCAGCTCACTACGGTTTACAAAGAGAGAGAGAGATGATGAGAGAGAGAGGGGAGAGAGAGAGAGAGAGATAGAGAGAGAGAGAGAGAGGAGAGAGAGAAGAAGAGAGAGAGAGAGGCAACTAGCGAAATAACATTTTTTTCTCTCTAAATTTTGTCTTTTTTTTTGGTCTTTTTTTTTTTCATTCTATGATCAACACAACAACAAACGATATGAAAAAGGGCGAGCTAATATCTTGGAGTTACCCCATTAGATCATTCCTTTTCTAGACTGCTGCAATACATGCTCAAACGTTCACTCAACTGAGAAAGTGTGTATCTCTGTTGATTAAAAGCTAGACAGACAACAAAAAAAGACCCAAAAAAAGACCCAAAAAAAGAAAGAAAAAAAGAAGAAGTAAAAACAAACAACAAAACCCCACCTTTATTTTGTCTGTAACCCGTACGCAGAAACTGAAAATTCTTGGTGTTTTATCCGTGACGTTATTTGTGACCTTTAACTCGGTCATTAAACTCATTACCTTTAACTTGTGCATTGCACTCACGACCCATTCATTACACTCATGACCTTTAGCCTGGTCTGCAGTAAATGGTTTTCTATTTTAACGTGGCGTTGATTTTATATGGAGTTTATAAGGCAGCTGTTTTTGGATACCACTTGTTGAGCTCATTACCACTTTCAGTGCACTTCCCACGCGCTTCATTTTGACGTCACCAATCTTTGGCGTCACGGATAAAACACGAGAAGCTCTCAGGTCACGGAAGAAATATATGCATTATGTGGGGTTTTGTCACCGACTTTTTCTTCTTCTTTTTCCTTCTTTAAAAAAAATTAATAAAAAAGGTTGATGATCAGAAACACAAAGAAACAGTTTTTGTGGGGGGAAATATTTCCAGTGTCGATTCTTCCAAGGAACGGTCAGGTGATGGGCAAGACGAACACTGCCCTTCCGTGCAGTAGTTTCCGTACTGACCCTCGTGGTCAATTAAACGAGTTCTTTACCGAAAAGACAGAGACGATCCGGAGCACTCTCATTTGTTCTGGTACTCCGTTTGAAAAAGTCCATACCTTCAGCACAGAAAGTGTAAACTGTTAAAAAAAAGACTGCAAGGTCAAACAATAATTATACTGATGTGCGTGTTGACATTTACATTTGTGGATTTGTACAGCGCCAGGAACTCATCAAATTGCTGTTTAGGCGCAATATAATTTATTTTAATTATTACTGTCACTGAGGCCGGGGAGCGCAATCGAAAACTCACTGCACGCAAGGTCATTTAGGACGGACAGAGCAGGCAGAAACTCGCTCTCTGCACGCAAGGTCATTTAGGACGGACAGAGCAGGCAGAAATTCGCTCACTGCAACCATGAAGCTGCATGGTAATCGCGATGGTGAAGATGAAGACCATGTGTTAATAACAACGACGATGTTGGAGGTAGTTTTGACGATGGTGGGGATGGTGATGATAATGAGGAAGATGATGAAAATTATGATGTCAATGGCAGCGATCGGAAGGACGGTCAGTTACACACGGCCACGATACCTGTGTTTGGACCGATGCAACAGATGAGGTTTATGGCACCAAATACCTGTGTTTGGATCCGTGCAACAGATGAGGTTTATGGCACCAAATACCTGTGTTTGGATCCGTGCAACAGATGAGGTTTTTGGCACCAAATACCTGTGTTTGGATCCGTGCAACAGATGTGGTGTATGGCGCCAAACACGAAGTTTCCGCAACAGGCCTGTGAACCGGGACCATAGCCCGGTTTCGAGGAGCAATCGGCTTCTTGAGGAGGTGGGGGGCCTTGGCAGCATCCGGTCCCCAACACAGCCATCCACAGCAGCGACAGCAGCGGCCCAACCGTCTTCATGGCTCAGAAACCTTGGAAGAGAAGCTGAGTGTTTTCAGACAGATTGGTCTCCAGAGACAAGCTGCAGATACAGAAGAAGAAAGTGGAGGCGTTGTAAGAAAAAGACAACAATAAGTGTTCTCAGACTTTCTGCAGCGCTGGAGAAAGAACGCGATCCGATTTACTTTCTCCAAGGGCGACGACGCGTTTATATAGACAGGTTGTCACTTTTGTTCCAGTTTGTAAACACGGATGTTCGTCCAGTTTGTAGACACGGATTTTTGGTTTTGGGGGAGGGGGGGGGGTTTGGGGGGTGGGGGTTTGGGGGTGGGGGGGGGGGGGGGGGGGGGGGGGAGCTGTTTGCGCTGAATTCTCCCATGGACCCACAATCAGGTTTCTCTTTTTAGAATTACCTTGGTCAGTTTTCTCAACGTGGTACAAATTCATGTGTCAGGCTATAGCCTGTTGCGGACCTCTTTCTGTTCTGCCTTTTTGCCGACCTGTTTCTGTCTCTGCTTTTTGGGCCGACTTCTGTCGGGCCCTTTTTGCCTTTTGCCGACCTTTTTCGTTTCTGCCTGTTGCCGACCTTTTCTTCTCTGCTTGTTGCCGACTTCTGTCGCTTGCCTTTTGCCGACCTTTTCTGTTCTGCCGGGGTTGGCCAAAAACTTCGTCTGTCTTGCCTTTTGCCGACCTCCTTTCTGTCTTCCCTGTTCCCCCGACCTCTTTCTGTCCCCTCCCGGGGTTCCCAAAAACCTTTTTTTCTGTCCCCTGCCTGTTGCCGACCTTTTTCTGTCTCTCCGGTTTGGCCGACCTGTTTTTTTTGTCTCGGGCCTTTTTGGCCGACTTCTGTCTTTTCTCGGCCTTTTGGGCCGACCTGTTTCTGTTTGCCTGTTGCCGACCTCTGTCTGTCTCTGCCTTTTTCCCGTTTTCTTTCTGTTTCCGCCTGTTGCCGACCTCTTTCTGTCTCTGCCTGTTGCCGCCCTCTTTCGGGTCTCTGCCTGTTGCCGACCTGTTTCTGTTTTGCCTGTTGCCGACCTGTTTCTGTCTCTGCCTGTTGCCGACTTTGTCTGTTCTGCCTGTTGCCGCCCTCTTTCTGTCTCTACCTTTTTCCCCCCCGACCCCCCCCCCCCCCCCCCCCCCCCCCCCCCCCCCCCCCCCCCCCCCCCCCCCCCCCCCCCCCCCTTTTTCTGTCCCCCTGCCTGTTGCCGACCTTTTCTGTCTCTGCCTTTGCCGACTTCTTTCTGTTTCCCGCCTGTTGCCGACCTGTTTCTGTCTCTGCGCTCTGTCTCTCCCTTTTTGCCGACCTGTTTTGTCTCTGCCGGGTTGCCGACCTCTTTTTTTGCCCTCTGCGCTCGGGTCTCGGGCCTGTTCCCGATTCTGTCTGTCTCTGCGCTCGTCTCTCCCTGTTGCCGACTTCTGTCTGTCTCTCCCGCTCTGTCTCTGCCTTTTCCGCCCCTGTTTCTGTCTTTTTTTTCCCTGGCCCCCTTCTCGGCCCCGCTCTGTCTCTGACTGTTACTGACCCATCTCTCTCTGACCCCCCCCTCTGTCCTGCCTGTTACTGGCCCCGTTTTGTTCTGCCTGTTACGGGCCCCCGCTCTGTCCCCTTTTTGGGTTTCAGTTCATTTTCCACAAAAGGTATCGATGTGTGGGAAAATGGCGCATATGCGCTCCCCCCTGCATCTGAAAAAAGTTTCCCAAAACGTTGCCTTTGAAGCAGTTTTGATGACGACCCCTCTAAACCCTTTTCCCCAGAAAAAAATATTTTCTAGCCCCTTCCTCTTTCCACCCCCTCTCCTCCAGGCGATGGATGGTGAATGTCCCTGGGGTTTGTGCCCCCAGGGGGAGTGTCTCAAGCTCCTTTAACACTTCAGATCTTCCCCCAGAAGGAAGCCACTTGCAGGGTTGCTTTTCCTGCCCCCAGTCTATCTGCCCAGGTCATTTCTCTTTCCCCTCCGGCATGTCCCCCGGGCGTAACAAACCCCCATTTTTTGAAGGGGAAAGGCGACCATTTGACACATTCCCCCTCTAAGGCTTCCCATTCCAGCAAGCTCATTGAATTTGTTTAGGAAAGATGGCATGTTTGGTCTGTAAACCCCTTGAGGGAAAACCAGCGGAGGGCATGGGTGACTGCTTCCATCTCCATTGTCAAGCTGGAGGGTTTAGACCGTTGGGAGGGGTTTCACTGTTTCATGGATGACACTTTGCTTTAAAAAGGGCTTTGCTGACCCAAGCCGTTTAGTGTACAGTATGAGGTCTTGAGGTTTACTGTTTTCTTGAATGAGAAACTTGTCTCTGAAAAATCTGTTATTTCCTGCTGGCCAAATTTTGGGCAGTGGGGTTTCCCCGGGTTTTTTGGCAAGAGGTCTGAAAAGACGGGAATCCGGGTTTTGGGGGCCTTTCCCACCCCTTTGGGTTTTCTTGAGCTCTGTCAGCTGGCATACTTGCAGTATCGAGTCCCCTGCTGGACCCATCCAAGACCTGTCCCCGTCCCAGTCTGCATCCCTTTGTGTTTTTCACGGATTCGTGGAGTGGGTTGTGGGGATTTTCGACGGCACTGACATATGCTTTGACCTGCTCCACTTTCTGTCTCGTTTGTATTGGTGGGAGGTCTGGCATGAACCTCCTGGTCTCAGTGGGTGTGTCCTTGGTGGTTCCCAGTATGACTCGCATTGCCTCGTTCTACACTCTGTCCAGCTTTAGCAGATTTGTCTGTGCCGTTGTCGTGAGACCTTGTCCGTAGCCAGTGACACTAAGCACCACATTTTGATACAGTTTGCAGCCATAGCCTTCAGGACTGACAGACCTTTCTTGCACTTCAGTGCTGTAGTTTCCACGTGTTTTCTGTAGATCAGCATTCTGTCAAAGTGGATCCCAAGGTATTTCAGATGACTTGTTCGTTCGACCACAGCTCCGTCAAATGTGACTGCTGGCATTGCTTGCTACTCTGTTGTCAAGAGTGCATCACAGTTTTTGGGCCTTGTCCTATTAAAGAGTTTCCGGTTCTAACCCCTTTTTGGGGAAAATTATCCAGTTTTTGGGCATTGTTTTGGCTGCCTCCTGGGGTCCTTTGATTTTTTTTGAAGCCCGTCATTTGCCAGGTGAGAAACTTGCAAAGGCCCTTTTGGGTTTAGATCTGCCAGGTTTTTGGTGTAGACATTGAAGAGAACCGGCGAGAGCGGTGATCCTTGTGGTAGGCCCATTGTGAGCTGATGAAGAGCAGAGCCTCAGTTTCCAAGCTGCATAACCACTGCTTCTCAACACCCGACATGCGAAAAACGTTTCGTCTCGCTAGGCAACGGTTCTCGATCCCCACAACTACTCCAGGAATTTCACTGGCTTCCAAAACGTGCTCCCATTCTTTACAAACATACAATTTTAATAATAATGTACATTTATAACACGCCAATCGACGTCTTTAGCGCTCACAGGGTACACTATTAACCTAAAGACAAAACTTTATACACATGTAATTCACATTTCTATTGATACATTAAGTAATATTTGAAGCAGAAAAAGAATTATCAAATAAACGCAATAACACTACAGTGACACATTACATTACAGTGAAAAAAACCCACCCACACACACACACACACACACACACACACACACACACACACACACACATGACTGTGGAGACGTGCCTTCTCTGCTGTCAACGTTGACACTCCATGCTACCTCTCTGATCTTTAAACCGCCCATGTAGATCTCTCCGCTCTTCGGAAATGCATTACAGCACTCGTTTTTGTCTTTTGTCTTTTTTTAAAAATTTTTATGCTGATGTTGATAATGCACAGCGCTGCGAGCTGGTAAATTATTACGGGGTGTGCCTATAGTGCTGTGTAAGAGTTATTATTAAAGCGCTCCATCTTAGCATCCCTTTAGTCTATGGTTACGTACCTACAGTCCCACAATGTGTTGTTGATTTTACCTAATTTGAAAAGAAGAAGAAGAGAGAGATTAAAAGCTTGCATGGCCCGTTTGAATATCTACCGACGTGGTGCACTTCCTACATAGCTGGCGTCACTCAGCTGAAAGCGCTATCTTGGCGCAACTTGGTTTTACTATGCTTACACTTGTCCCTAATATCTTGGCGCACGTTCTGAAC
>JABMCL010002150.1:7500-43661 GCA_018857735.1 Alviniconcha marisindica | reverse complement strand
CTGTCCCAGTGGTGCGTTTCCCGTTATACAGCTGGGGGGAGGGGGGGGGGGACTGGGTTTGTCCAAAATCCCAGGTGAAGAGACGGTTGCAGTGGGAGGTGGGGCGCTGTTCCAACCGCTACGTACACCAGACTGAGCGATACTGCAATAATCAGATGCCGGGCAGCTCAGAGGTGTGAACCACTCTGATCTTTCACTCAGTAACCGAGGGAAGGGCACAGTCAGAAGACCACAAACACCGACACTTTGAACGGAGGGAAACGTTAGCCTCGTCACTGACTAGGTTTCGTCCTGAGATGACCCCGTGCGGTTGACTGGACGTAAAAAAATCCAGCACGTAAGTCAATATTACTCACCACTAGATCAAACCCGCTCAGCCAGTACCCAATAAACACAATCTTGACCTTTTTATCTTTATTTGCAGGCAGCGCACACTCTCTTTGACACAAACACAAGACCCAGCCTGTGTCTTGACCTTTTTATTTTTATTTGCAGGCAGCGCACACTCTCTTTGACACAAACACAAGACCCAGCCTGTGTCAATATTTGTTTGGCTCAATATTTCCTTCTACCCTCCCCCCCCCCCCCCCCTCCCCCCTCGGATATTCCTGGAGATTGTGAATCAGCCTGCGCAGCGTGTGCAGGAACGAAATAAATATTTTCGTCGTGAACTCAAATACCGGTTGACATTTCGCGAGGCAAACGGACACACACTTCTATACTAGAAACAGACATCCTCTCTTATGTCAAGCCGATGCCAGAAACGAGATACTTGCAAACACCGAGATCAACCAGCCAGTCTTTCTCGGCAACACGCGTCGCTCCGGCATCGGAAAAAATAGGCTCATAAAGAGAATCTAGGGCTGTCAGTGCAGTCAGTCGCTGGTAAACAAAAATCGTTTCCAGCAAGCGCTGTAGGGCGCGGCTCCTTCAATGAAAATGTATTTATAACCGTGGACAGATTCCTTTTAAGCATCGAACTGAAATGGGCCGTATCATGAAACCAAACCTCTCCTTCTCTCTCTTGTCACACACACACACACACACACACACACACACACGAACGAACACACACGTGTATATCAAATTCACTCCTAGTCAGCTTCGATGTGCACCGCCTCACCGAGAGGGAACAGACGAGCCATTTCCAACGTTACCGCTACCAGCAAAACCCCACTTCACCGTCAATAACAAGTGTCTTGTCATGAACTCTCTCAGGAAACCAAATACCAGTGGGCAGTCAAAATCAATGCCCTGTTTGTTCGCTCGCCCTCCTCGCAGCGTTCAGTGGTAGGGACTGAGATGGATAATATTATCGTACTGGTTGGTGCAAGGCGGTTTGCTTCTCGCGCCTACGCTGATCCTCTCTCTCTCTCCCTTTTTTGACGGTTTCAAACCTACAATAGAAAGTGCGACGTCAGTTGGTTTAAACAAAAATTTATTCGAGACAAAATATAGATACAATGAATCTCCATGCGCCCATCAACAAGCCTTTAGCTTATAGGCCAAATTAATGTCAGTTCCTGTCTGTTCATCCCCGCCCTACTGACTACACACGCAACATGCCCCGAAATCATTACTTAAAAAACGACGCTTTAAATGAATGCTGCGAGACGAACAAGCACCAATAACCCGAACTGTTTACGACCGCATGCACGCATGCACACACACACACACACACACACCAGCACCACCCATCCAGTCTATTGGCAACGATACGTAGAGACGTCTGGCACATAGATGATACAGAGTGCCTCGCGTAAGAAGGCAACAAGCCACAGCTAGTCTGACATTGCTATCGGCGCTGGGTTGTCGATACGAACGATTACACCTTGTTTAAGACAAGCGGTAATCGTTCGCGTCTGCAAACTCGGTACGCTGGAACAAGTGCTCGTTGCCACATTACAAACGCTCTGTGTACACAACGTTCGAGCGCTGTCTGCTGTGAGTTCAATGAAGCGACTGGCATGTCACGGCTAATGTCCTAACGCCCAGCAACCACCGGGCTGTATACATATGTATGTATGCATATGTGTAAGTATAGTCATTCCGCCTTTATTCATCAACGTCCCCCCCTTTTTTTCCCCCGCCCAGTCCCCAGTAGGGGCCAAAATTTGGACACTTCTCTCCCCCGCACCCGCCCCCCTCCCCTTCATCATCATTGACATCATTAAAAAACATAACATAAAAACTTCTAGAGGACACTGTACTTCTTTCTTTCTTTCGTGTGTGTGTGTGTGTGTGTGTGTTGTGTGTTATATTATATAATAAGAGAGAGAGAGGGGAGAGAGAGTAGGAGAGAGAGAAGATGAGAGAGTGTGATGATGGAGAAATGACGAGGAAACGAGAGATTGAGAAGTAAAGACCGAAGAAATATCCTTGATGAGACGAGGTTGAGTGGATTGCAGGCGAGAGAAGAAAAGAAGCGTGTGTGTATGTGTGTTTTGATACCAGCAATCTGAACCGTGACCGATCATACCAGGGCATTTTCGAATATCACAACGACCGAAATAACTATCCCTTTTATCCAACGAGTTGAGTGGATTACCAGGCCGAGAGAAGAAACAGCAAGCAGTTAAAGTGTACAACTCAGTGAGTTTTGCCACAGCCAGCGAATCTCGAACCGTGGACGGGATGGTAAGCCACATCGCTGTAATCCACAATAAAAGCACCAAACAAACAACGCGCGGGCTATTCATTGCATACACACATAGACAAAGCCAAACTCTGAATTGAAAGCAAACTTACGGTGTGCATGGTGCGACACAATCTCTGCACGCTCTCACATTCCAGCATCGCTTTCGATCTCGCCGTAACCTAGTTCAAAACCCCAATGGACCAGTATCGTGACATTATCGCCCTGACCCAAGCCTTCGACCGATGATGTGGGGCATAATGTCCTCAGACGTTGGGCTGACATAGTAGGGACAACATCCTTCACCCGATCACACGTCACCAAGTATACCAACCACCGTGTTTCAACCAACCACTTGTCTTCATGCACGTAACCCCGCTGCGATTCGTTTAACCCACTGACACCTCAGTCACCTGTCATCAAAGACGCAATTAAATCAATCACACGCGAAGTTACGACTTTGGTAGGGGTGGTAGGGGTAGGGGTGGGGGTCCTCTCCATTGCTTGCGGTGCACTGTCACCCCATATCCCAGCTTAATCAACTCAGAGAAGGCACTGTGGGGTGTTACACAAAGGCTCATACAAATCTCTGTATCACACCTCCTTTAACTTTTTGCAGTCCTGCTCCGCCGCGTTGAAATCCAAACCCACATCAACAAAAGCAGTGTGAACGAAAAGGCCAAAGTTAGCTCAAGTCAAAGCACTCGCACTCACACAGAGAGAGAGAGAGAGAGAGAGAGAGAGAGAGAGAGAGAGAGAGAGAGAGAGAGAGAGAGAGAGAAACAACAAAAGGCTACAGTTAGCTAAAGTCAGAGTCCACACACACACACACACACACACAAAGCAGTGAGCGCCCATCAGACGGCCGCACAGTGCCGAAGTCCCAGTCGACCACAACACGTCTACAGGCAACGTCCGGCTGATTAGCCCTGGGACCTCGGCGCCGCATTCATTATCACGGACCCTGATTACTGACCCACTCCATTTCCCGGACTGATGTCCGCACGGTACATCAGTACCATCACACAGATCGCGGGGTTCGGATCAAATTACCGAGGTCAACCCGGACAGGATAGTTCACGTAAGCGAGTGAGTAAGTAAAGTGAGTAAGAGAGGAAGGAAGAGAGAGAGAGAGAGAGGGAGGGGGGGTATACAAATACCAGAGACTATAAATAAACACTACTAGCTTATGCGAATACCAGAGACTATAAAGAAACAGTACAAGCGATCTTTAATAATGACACTGTCGACTTCGAACACTGCGAAGTAGCCTAGTTACGCAAAGTCGGATGACATCCTGACCGCTCCGTGACGCCATCCGCAGTGTATCACGTTTTCATCACGCAAGTAATTTATCTCACATCAATTAAGTCGAACTGTGAAGCTGTTCGTCCCGATCTCTACCACCACCACCTCTCTCGCGATGGGTCACAGCTACCAATCAACCTAATATTCAAGAAGGTTTGGTGAAACAAAATTCAATAAATCGCTAGTAAAAAGTCTGCTTCGCTATTCGCGACACACAATGTTTGTCTGAAGTCGATTAGAGAGAGAGAGAGAGAGAGAGAGAGAGAGAGAGAGAGAGAAAAAATTAAATGATTTCAGGCCATCTGCCCAGTCTCACAGGAGGAGAGAGAGAGAGAGAGAGAGAGAGAGAGAGAGAGAGAGAGAGAGAGAGAATATTTAAACACTCTGCCCAGTCAGGAGAGAGAGAGAGAGAGAGAGAGAGAGAGAGAGAGAGAGAGAGAGAGAGAGAAAAATGAACCGAGAAGGCAAATCTCAGTAACTGCGCATGCTTCGCTCACTGCTAATGCTGCCAGGTTCTGTGATTTGCCTTCTCAGGACACCTCTGACAGGTTTGGATTCTGAGGAGAGGAGACCTCAATTGCTGCTTCTGCGGAACGGTATCTCTCGCGAGTATGGCCACCGTAGTGACCTTCTTCTTTTCTTTTTTTTAATGATTACTATCTACACCGATGTCTTCCAATTGGTATGTCGGGGATCTGTGTCAAGGAGTACAGCGTATGGATACGGAAGATTGCTTATTAAGGCGCTTTTCTGTCCACGACTGCGTTCCTCCGCCCTCTAGTTCGACAAAGCCCTGATCAACACGACACTGCCTTTCTGTCTTACCTCGGGTCCTCGAAGCGGCAGCCCAGAATATCCTGGCCAAATATGTCCTTCAGTGTACAGCACAATGATGCGGCGACAACGCCCAGCGCGTGCACACACACATACACACACAAACAGGTATCCACTCCACTCTCCGCTGGATCACCGAAGAATCGGTCCTAAGACTGGCCAAGTTCCCGCGTGAGTGAGTAAGCCACCAAGTTAATCCCTCGCTCACGTAGTTCCAACTCCGTGCCCTCCGCTCGACACCACCGCGCACTGGACTGTTTGCCCTTGCGGCGGTTTGCACTGATGAGAGTGGGCGAACCACAAACACCCCTTACCCGCGGCCACAGGTAAACGGGGCTGGCCTAACCGAGCCCTTCCAGCGGCCTTTGGTTTACGGGGGACGGCTGAGCAGCCGTAACATCTCACTTGGAAGTGAGACCGAAGAAGAAGAAGAAGAAGAAGAAGGAAGCCAACTGAAGAAGGAAAAAGGCCAATTACTTTGAGAGCAGCCACATCGACGCGGGGGTCTGAGAGGTTGGTCACAGCATAAAACTACGCCGGTGTTATGGCAAGCACACAAGCGTTGTGAATGCAAACTCGCTATGTTGTAACAAGCACATGGTGTCTGTCAATGGGAACTCGTGAAAGAAGGAAAATACTGTGCGCCAAGTATTTGCAGAGATAGCGCGGCCTTTGTCAGAGACACAAAGAAATGCCTTAGGAATGCCTGTAGAAGAGAACAAGACGCGGTTCTTCAAAGCGCTACACAGAACTGGCTTTTCGAAGCAAGTCACTAGCCACGCCAGTTTATGAGGAAAAACTAAGCAACCAACCCTGGACGTCAAATGACGTCAAATCGTGATGTGCCCATGAACTGAATTCACGCAGTCGTGGGTAATAAACAATATATACATGTATAGGTATAAACCCAGTTTCTCTAATAAATCGTTTTCTCAACATGCTAATCGCGACTCTCTTACTCACATCTTAGCCATCCATCGCAACGATCTCTTTTTTTTACCACAGTTTGCTTGCATCAGCAGGTCTCTGGGAATGTCACGTACTTGCACATTCGAACCAGCGTAAGCAGACGGTTCCAGCGAGGAAGATACTTTCAAAGATATCAAATCTGACGCTAGGCTACATCCAGTATGTTCAGCGAGCGAGACCGCACAACTCCGAACAACGCAACGAAAGAGTCTTTGAACCAAACCACACAGTCTGAAGAGCTATGCCACCGTGTGTAAAGCGAGCGAGACTGCACACGTTTGAACTGATGCTGTAGCGTTACTTAGCTAAAATTTGACTTTGAGCCGTGTCACAGAGACAGGGGGGTGGGGGTGAAGGGGAGGGGGGCAAAGAGTTCGCCACGCAATAGCTGGCGGTGTCAGTTGACGCAGCTGTGGCGTCAAGCGGCGATCGAGCCTTCTCCCGCCATCGTGGGCATTTCCCCCCGCCACCGCGGACATTTTTCAGCTGAGGTCGTCAAACAGCGGGGGAATTCCACCACGCTCTGCCATTTGCTGCGCTAACAAACGTTACACACAACGGGATTAAAGCCGGACAGGCTTGGACACATGAAGAGACGCAACGGACATTGTCAACGGCTCCCTCCAACGTGCGAACGACCGGGAGGGGAGCCAGGCTTAGGCGGAACTGTCGCTGTGGTCTCTCTATGTATTCATCCGTCTGCGGTCCACTGCCCCGTTTCTTCTACTTATTTCCTGTTCCCCCCCCCCCCCCCCTCCCCTCCCATTTTGTTGTTTCTGTTGCTAATCCGCCCCAGTTCTGCCCGTAATTATTCCGAAAACGTCCCGCGCGTGTTTCTCGCAAAGAGAGGTATTAAAGATAAGAACGACAACAATGAATGATCAGGAGGTAAGCATGGCAGCTGCCGCTGAGAACAGGAACTTGGCACGAAGACCAGCCGCGCCGACAGCTCACAGCATCCCAAAGGCCAAAGCTCTTATAAGTCTCTTTCCAGCCAAACCCAGCACTAAACCTTCTGAATTCCAAAAGACCCCGAGCAGCTTTTCTCCCCTTCAGCTGTCTGGACCCCCCTCTCCGGCTCCTCTCCGTTGACTTACGCCCCCCACGCCCACAGCTGAGCGCGTCAACAACGGTAACACAACCTTAAACCCCTGGCTTTAAAATCACGGGCCAACCTGCTGGTCCTACATCTACCTTTCCAAGGGTTGGGGGGGGGGGGGCCAGCAATTATTGCCGAGAATGCCACGATGACGGAGAACGCCACGATGACCACTCGCCCAGTTAGTAGGCTGTGTGAAACGGCCCCATACTGCAAGTCTCGGGAGCTTGTCCATACCCGTGGCCTGGCTAGGTCCGGGACTTGCGCCGATCGCAGTACACGGAAAGGTCGGCGGGTGCGGGTGTGCCGCTGGGCAGAAAGGAGAAAAGGAGCACTTCAAACGGGTAGAGCGGTGGTGATCACGGTGGACGCAGCCGTCAGCGCCACAGCTCTCCGGAAACCCGGTTCACTGAACTGAACTTAGTAGTGGCGTCAAAAACACGTCCTGTGTTACACTAGTCTGTCCTAGACTATAAGACTGCGACGAGGGAGAAAGGCTACAGTACCCGTCTCTAATATGCCATACGGTTTCTGCGGACGTAAAGCACCATGAAAGAAGAAGAAAGGCTGCGGCAGAGCTCAGGAGCTGTGTGAAATTCGAGGTGGCCGCCTTGGGCTCCCCGTCCCTAACAGTCCTTGATTAATAATATGGTCTCTGTGGACGTAAAGCAACATTGAACTGTGTGAAAGTCGAGGTGGCCGCCCTGTCTACCTGTGTTTCGCGTCCCTAATAGTCCGTACGGTCTCTGTGGACGTAAAGCAACAATGAATGAAAGGCTGCAGTCAGACTCCAAGCATCGCAAGGAAAGGAAAACGGGTGCCGGAAAGCGAGGCTTGGAGAGCGGGGGCCAACCGTAAAGGCAACGTGACGAGGACTGTTATATTATACAAGAGTACAGCGCACCCACCCTGACCCAAGAAAGGCAGAATCGACATTAAATAAGGAGCCCTCTGAGCACGGCAGAATCGATATGATGTAAGTATCCATCCAAACATGGCATTATGTAAGTATCCATCCAAGGAAAGCAGAATCGATATCATGTAAGCACTGCCACAATTTAGTTAGTTAGTTGATGCTTTGAGCCCAGTCGACCATACAGGGTTATATCTGGGCTAAGCACTCCCACAATTTAGTTAGTTGATGCTTTGAGCCCAGTCAACTACATAGGGTTATATCAGGTCTTGGCACTCCCACAAGCAAGGCAGAATCGATACTATCTATGTATGTACAGGAACAACGTCAAAGGTGATAATGAACGTTTTGTCACACGAACCTTGACTAAGTCACCCAAGAATACGAACAGTTGTGCTTCAATAGCAGCCTGACCTCACGCAAGTACACACGCGTTTTACATCTACCCGTGTTTCGCGACCAGAAAATGACACTGAGCACGGGACTCAAAGCTGAAGAAGGGTGGGGGGGACTGAAAGTGGACGCCACACCGTGTCTGGTACGACGCAAAACAAGTGACTGTGGACCTGGCCTGACCCTGGCTTGGGCGAGGTCTGTTAGCACCGTGTCTACCTACACATCGAATGACTCTCCCGCACGCACAACGCCCATTGGCAAACTTACACTGGTATATATATACCTGACTGATTCAAGAGAAACCCGCGTGTTTGTGCCGCTGCTGGCTAACGACACTTACCATCTGAGGTATGACGTGGACATTTGGCAAAACACAGACAGCTGCATTATCTCGGTCAAAATATCGACTGGAGTCACTCCAGTCAATATTTTGACCGAGATAATGCAGCCGTCTGTGTTTTGCCAAATGTCCACAGGTTGCAAGGAAAGCTGTAAAATATATCCCTACTTACAAAGGGGGGGGGGAACGATTTAACTAAATGTGTAAATCGTCATTACTCCCCACACACACACACAACTAACAACAACAACGAACACATTCCTTAAACAACTTCCCAGTCACAAAAGTGACTTGTCCTATCGTTAACCGCCTCTAAATAAGCGCACACAAACAAAAGTAACTTCCACATATTCCCACGAGCTTGGCACTGTGTCTAGGTACATACCTCCTGAAGACACGCAACACGGGTACAACTACTATCGCCTATGCTTTAGTACTGGTTGGTGATCCGACTGCAGCCGATCAAACACTTCCCCGGGTATATATCCCTCAGAGGAGAGTGCCGAACACAAGGCCTCACAAAAGCCACTGACCACAGTCTGCGGGTGTGGGGTCTTTCAGCAGGCAGATACACTACCCGTACCGAACACCACACAGCACAACAGCCACTGATACGGCAGCCGTGCAGGCGAACCGACTACCAAACACTTTACCCACAGATCTTTCCGCAGACACTGCCGAACATCGCACAGCACGAACAGCCACTGACCATGTAGTGCGCGGGTAAACTGACTGAAGCCGTCATTATCTAGGTATCCTACCGCAGGTACGCATACACACCACCGAGCGCCGCATAACACACAACGGCCACTGATCCCGTGCCGCACAGCTGACTGAACGGAGCTGTCCAAACACTGCTAGCACTATCCAGGCCTCTTTCCGCAGGTGTACTATACCCAGCACCGCACGACGAAATACAGCCACTGACCCTGCGCGGTGGTAAACGGAAGCTGCCCAAACACTTTGGGTTATCCAGGTATCTAATCTCCCTGCATATACTACCGAACATCGCCTTGGCACAGCAACAAGTGCTAACGTGCAAGGGAACCCAGCCTATGATGACGGCTGTATCTATCTATCTATATATACAATGGGTCCCAGAGGGATACCGCCAAATACGTAACGAGCTGGCTACGACAAAACTTACACAAGGAGTGTTTCATATTTTGCGGTAACCCAAGAAGAAAACCCGCTGTGTGCGCTACATTTCATTATACGTACATACAGTACTCATACCGGTGTGGATCCAGCTTCGTGCGTGAAATGACAACAAAAACCTTCACAGCAAGTTTTCAAGACTGCACAGTCCGTATAAAGGTGAAGTGACGACAGAAGGCCCCCAGAGCTCAGGAGCTGTGTGAAAGTCGAGGTGGACGTCCCGGGCTCCCGTCCCTAATAAACCTACGATTTCTGTGGACGTAAAGCAACACTTCAACATCAAACAGAAGGCCCCCAAGCGGACTGACTCCGGCATCAGCTGAACCACGGGCCAGCGACGACAAAGAAGAGCCCGACAGTGACAGCTACCGTCTCAAACTATCATTAAGCGGCAGCGCGCCACTCAACTGTTCCCTTATTACACCCACTGTGGGACGCCCTTCACCTCCGACGCTCGCTGTCTATGGAATGTGCCCGTCGAGGGCCTGCCCCGGGGGTACCTACATTTGCAGCACAGCTACACCCTGCTTCAAGACCACGCCGTGCGATCCAACCGCCTTTTATTAAAAAAGAACCTGTAATACAGCCGTTCGGTACCCCCATCCCCTTAAAAAAATCTGGTTAGCGACAGTGGTCGTCAACCAGTTAGGACTGGAAACCCCCGATGTCGGGTGCCTTGTCGGGTGTTGTCACGTTCAGAAGCCCTGGGGTTGGGGGTGGGGTGGGGTGGGGGGCTTGTGGAGGTGGTTCATACAATGATGACGTTAGATTCTGCTTGATCGACACCAAGTCTCGTTTGCAAACATGATACAGGTAAAGAGTTACCATACAGAGACACCCTTCGTGATTGGTTCCTGATATTCAAAACGTGATTGGTTCCTGATATTCAAAACCCAGTTAACCGTGATCGACACAACAGAGTTGTTTCCAAACATGCTAACTGGAGGAGAGAGAAAGAAAAAAAAGGTCCTGATTATAAAAATGACGTTCGTGAATAATGCTTGCTTATCGAAATGACCGATAAATCAATCTGGCTCCGATGTCTTTCTGCCACTGAAGCTGAAAAGCCGAGAATTAGGTCTGAATGGAGGGAAAACAACTCGCCTCTGAGCTGGGTTATGCATATTATTTCAACAACAAAAGCTTTCTGCAAACCTCCCACCCACAGCGCTGTCAGTATGGATTTACAAACAACCGGCGTCACACAGTGAAAGGCCACATTACGCGTTCTCGGCCAACGATCCGAACCTAATAAACACCCATTGTATTTTTAGACCATCGCCTCATCGCGGCGTGGTGATGCCGAGCGGAGGGCGGTGTTGGTTGGTGGTACAGTTTAATACAGTGGTGAAAGCCGCTGGGGGGTCTAGGTAGGTAGTGTTGCTTAATGTCCTCAGATGTCAGCTGACATATTAGGGACAAGCTGAGACCAATGCCGAAGCATGTTTCAATATAGCTTTACGTCCACGGAAACCAGAAGGCTCGTTAGGACGGACAGCCCAGGACGGCCACCTCGACTCTCACACAGATCCTGAACTATGATGGGGGGTCTTGCAGAGATGGTCCAGTAATAGCCACGGCCACACACTCCCGTCGTTTGTTGTCGTCACCGCGTCACCGCGTCATCGATACCGGGCCACCGCCGAGTCTTGATGGCGACAACAATAACCATCCGTACGAACGCCCGAAATATCCTCGCGCGGTGGGGGGCATGAATAAATCAGTCAGTCCATACATGGCTCCTTACAAGGCTCAACTGGGAAACCCAGCCTATAACGACGGCTGTATCTGGCACTATAATATATACATATTTCAGCTCTGCACAGTCTGTATCAAGGTAAAGTGACGACTGAAGCCCCCAAGGGCCCGGCATCAGCTGAACCACGGGCCAGCGACGACAAAGAAGAGCCCGACAGTGACAGCTACCGTCTCAAACTATCATTAAGCGGCAGCGCGCCACCCAACTGTTCCCTTATTACACCCACTGTGGGACGCCCTTCACCTCCGACGCTCGCTGTCTATGGAATGTGCCCGTCGTGTAGCGAGGGCCTGCCCCGGGGGTACCACAGTTGCAGCACAGCTACACCCTGCTTCAAGACCACGCCGTGCGGCCCAACCGCCTTTTATTAAAAACAATCTGTGATACAACCGTTCGGTGCCCCACCCCCACCCTCCAGGCGGTGTATATATCACACACACACACACACACACACACACACACACACACACACACACCACTCACTCACACGCACGCACACACACACGCACGCACGCACACACACATCAAGGCCATGTGCAGCTAAAAGTTCGATCCCTTCTCCCCGAGTCACGAGGGCTCCCAATTTAGACCACTCAACAGAGTTTTCACTGGCGTGCACGGCTGACAGCTGCTGATGGTCACGCTGCCTCTGGACACGGCACGACGCCAGCATCGTGCAGATTCAACCCCCACCCCCAACAAAACCGTCAGATTGTACAGTCTAGACAGTCGACGCTAGCGCACTGGTGAAACACACACACACACACACACACACACACACACAACAACAACAAAACAACAACAACAACAACCAAGTATCAAAAGCGCAAGCACCGTCCACAGAAACCATCAGGCTTATTAAGGAGTGCGCAAGTTGTTGGTTTAAACAAAAAATTATTCAACACAAAGTTGTTGGTCGAGTGTTGCTTTACGTCCACAGAAACCGTATGCTTATTGGGGACGGGGATTGCGCAAGTGCGCATTCTACAGTTTATATACAGCCCACCTGAATTACACGGTACGTCCACGTAATAGCGTGACCCCCTCGCACAGTGGTCATCACAAAACGTTTGTCAGAACGACGTCACCACTACCTCGACTCGACAGAGTACCGCAGTTTAGACAAAGTACCGCAGCAATTTGGTGCCCCACCTGGCTTGTTTGTCCAGGGCCAACAGTTCCCCATCGATCCTCGACCAGTAGCGATACGGTGAAGCTGATAATTTGGTTGAAGAGTTGCTTTACGTCCACAGAAACCGCAGGCTTATTAGGGACTGGAGCCTAGGACGTCCACCTCGACTTTCACACAGCTCCTGAGCTCTGCTGATAATTTCACAACAAGCTGCATTTTATTGGGTTAGCACCCGGCACAAACGTAACACCGCAGAGCACTCTCGTTCGATAATGATAATATACGGTGTAACCTTCAAGTAAATTCCCTGGCCTCTCCCATAAAAGGCCGCAGGATTTTTGGCCTGGACTGACTCCCGAAAAAGATCAAAGTGTTGGTTACTCCATTCCCTTTGCAGGCCGCTTCACCGATCCTCACCTCTGAAGATGAGCCATTTGCACGAATGTCACCAGGATAAAAATGTAATTGAAAAAAATCCCTATTGAGCGGTCCTTAAAAATAAAAAAAACCCTTAAAAACCCCTCACTTCCTGATTAAAAAAAGAAGAAGAAAATTGTGAAACAGCCAACCGGTGTCGTTATTTCGAGACACGCGATCGTCTCACTTTTCCGTACCGTTGATTAATCTCGGACCGCGCCACTCTGCTGGTTCATCTTGCGATAGACTGGCTGGCTGATTCTTCGTGCTTAACGCCCAGTCCACCGTGAAGGTGATGTCAAGGCGACACGCAGGTCATCAGAATATGAAGTCTGACTCATTGTTCATGACACACATCACTTTACATTGGAAGGGAATTGTGGCGATGGGGGGGGGGCGTGGAGACGACGTTGAATGACGCAATGCTGCATTGTTTACCTAGTAAAAAAATCCGTGTGCATCAGCTAGGCTAAATACACGGTGCCCGCATATCATTACCAGCGTGTATTTCCAAGTAAAATGGCGTACGGTGAAATTCAAGCTTTACTGTGTGGGCAGGCAAGAGTCGCCGTACAACCTTCAGCGTTCTTTTTGTACGTAAACGTAACAGAAGGGGTGGCTGGAGTGGGGGGGGGGGGGGGGGGGGGGGTGAGTAGAATTGATTTGTGTAAAGCGACGGAGGCCCAGGCGGTGAATTCCTGATCAGATTCACAGACACTGGTCGGCTGAAATAAGACTTGTTTGAATTACAGCGACAGGGCCGGTGTCACTGGACAAATCTAGTTTCGATTTAGTTCCCGATACTCAAAATCTTGGGGCAAGTAAGTGGACGTAAAACTTTGACGCCAGACTCGGGAAACTTGCCAAACCTCAATCATCATAGCCTATGTCAATTTGCTCTGTATGTATACTGAGTCTGTCTGTCTGTCTGTCTGTCTGTCTGTCTGTCTGTCTCTCTCTCTCTCACACACACACACACACACACACACACACACACACACACACACACACACACACAAACACACATCATTTCCGTTTAACCTGAAACTGACAGGTCAGAGTCAGCAGAGGATCACCTGCGCGAAACTCAACGTCCGCCATGTACATGCAGACAGGCAGGCAGGCAAGCAGACAGGCCGCCCGAGGGATCCAGCCAAGCTGATCACCTGTCAGCGACAAATCACGCCCTTTCTGATCCTATTGATCAAAGAAGAATAACAATAAAAACGGTTATTTTGAGCGCCGCACCCCGGGAGCAGTCCAAAGCGCCGTAGGGCATGAAGATCTGAAGCCTGCGGCCAACAGGCCCCACAGTCATTAAGTGCAAATTGCCTGTGTCCCTGAAGAATAATGTCTGTCTGGCGATAATACTGTTTAATGTTCCCGTAGGTGGGATGAGGGATGGGGGAGGAGGGTGAACGGAGGGTATATATATATAAAACTTCACGGACTACAGAAAAGCCAGCGGGTCAGTGGGAGGAAACCCCTGCACTGATCCACTGATGACTGCGACGCAGAGGAGCCTATGTTGAAACATGCACGCAAGCAGGTACACACACACACACACACACACACACACACACACACACACACACACACACACACCGCGCGCGCACGCACACACACACACACACCGGAGGAGAGAGAGAGAGAGAGAGAGAGAGAGAGAGAGAGAGAGAGAGAGAGAGAGAGAGGAGAGAGAGAGAGAGAGAGAGAGAGAGAGGAGAGAGAGAGAGAGAACACACACACACACACACAACACACACACACACACACACACACACACACACACAGGGGCTAGCAGTACAGACGACCATCAGTCTCACTCTCAGACTAATTGACACAGTAAACCCCTCACGGCAAAGCATGCACGCAGCGGCGGGTGCACACACACACACACACACACACACACACACACACACACACACACACACACACAACACACACACACACACACACACGTGAAGTAATATCATTAGCCAGGACTGACAGAGAAGCGAGGGGCACAGTCGGACTGCCTCGCGTCCCGGGTCTTCATCAAGCCCCGTGTGCATCACGGACAGCTGCAGCAGCAGGCGACGCAGCCTGACGGACGGGCGGCCAACACAGGCAAGCGGACGCTGCTGCATGGCCCGTTGTTGGCATCCGGCCCAAAGTTCCCCCCACCAACCACCACCACCAGTCCACCAGGGACTCCGCCAGAAGCCACCACACCGCACCATCACACCACGCTGGCATCTCGCCAAGCCACGCCAGCCGACGGCTGCATGGGACTCTACAACTTATTAATTTGTAATAATACAACACATTGGCCACGCAACGCAGCCACCGATACAAACTGAAAACGTCAGGATGATACATTTTAAGGGGGTGGGTCGGGGTTGGCTGGACGGTGGGGCCTTTAAGCATTAACACTTCAACAGGCGCATGCATGAGGGTGCATTGCCATTACTGGCACAGAGAGAGAGAGAGAGAGAGAGAGAGAGAGAGAGAGAGAGAGAGAGAGAGAGAGAGAGAGAGAGAGAGAGACAGACAGACAGACAGACAGACAGACAGACAGACAGACAGACAGACAGACAGTGTGTGTGTGTGTGTGTGTGTGTGTGTGTGTGTGTGTGTGTGTGTGTGTGTGTGTGTGTGTGAGGGGGGTCATCCCAGTTTGTGCAACATTTTTTGACAAAATTAATCAACCAGTCCGCCCAATCTGCACAACAGTTTTACACAATTCAACATGACAAGTTTTTTCTTTTCTTCCTTATGTTAGTGTATCAGCCGCCTTATCAAGCGGAAAGGAGTCGAAGAGGAAGCTCGGTTCAAGAACTGAGGAGCGAACAAGTGAAAGACAACCATCAGTCAACACTCGGATTCTTCAGGCTACGACACTGTGTGGTTTCACTGCTGCTGTCCACCGACCCTCGCAGCCCAGCTATTTAACCTGTTGGAAGCCAACGCAGGAATCTCCAGAGGCACATGGACTCCCCGTCGTTGTGTCAACAGAGATCTTCACTTTACTTAGAGAGAGAGAGAGAGAGAGAGAGAGAGAGAGAGAGAGAGAGAGAGAGAGGGGAGAGAGGGAGTGTGTGTGTGTGTGCGGGGGGGGTTCATACCAGTTTGTGCAACATTTTTTGACAGAGATTAATCAACAGTCCGCCCAATCTTAACAACAGTTTTACACATTTCAACATGACAAGTTTTTTTCTTTCCGCTCCTAATCCAGCCACCTCACTTGACCACAGAAAATGGCCACCTATCAGTTGGGAATGAATGACTCATGGCCGATACGGTAATGTGAAGATTGCAATAAATTCTCGTTCAAATGGCCGATTCGGCCTGAATGACAATCAACTCAACATTCTGCTGACCACTCTGCCCGTTTTGCTGGTTTAAACGTTTTGTTGTTGTTGTTGTTGTTGTGTGTGATTAATTAACCCCATTTATTAATTAATCACACACAACAACAGTTACCTAATGGGGTTAATTAATTTAATTAACAGCGCTCGAGTGACGTCACACGAGTGAGACAACGGCAGCAGAGACCTGACTGGAATCACCGGTGCTAACCGTCACCTGGATCAGTGCTGGACTCAGCATCACCTGGCACGTGAGTGACAGCACAAGGTACATTAACTCCAAGGTCACGCCTTCTAGGCCTCGTTCTGCTCCAGGCTGTCAGCAATTAAGTCTGCACGATAACCCAACATCAAGCGGTGAATCAGCCCCTGCTTCTCCTATATTCACTGTCTGCATCTACATCTACAGCCAACGCAAAGGCCGCATTGGTGGCGGGTCTCAGTTACCGCAACAAGGATGTAATTGTCATCGTGTATCTTGCTCTATCACGCCAAGCCAACATCAGACCGATGGCAAGGAGCCCACGTTTTGGGTTTATACAGGCTCGACGCTAATTCCTATCAGACGCGTGTATCTAGGCTTGTAACGAGAGACGCAGGCCAAGCGAGGATGCTATTTTCAGGGTCCCCTTATCAGCCCCGTCCCGATTACCCCATGGCCACCTGTCTTCACTGTCACGATTACCAGTATTTACATCCATGGGTGAACACAATTCACAATCAGGTAACACGCTAGACCTACCGCATCATTCCCTCTAGCTAAACTATAACAATAAGAAGATTGACGCAGTCTTGATATTTAAGTGAGCCAGTTTGGCCTAGCGGTAAGGCGTTAGGCTGGTAAGCAGAGGGACCTCGGTTCGAATCTGCTTCGGCTCTCCTTTCTCTTCACAAGTTGTGGTCTGTGGACACTGTCTGGTGACTGTTCATCACAAATATGAAACATTAAAATGTCTCCCATCGCTGCCCACCTTCATGCAGAAGTCATTCTGGTGGTGACAGTGTAGCGACAGGTATATAATCTCCCTCTCCCCCCCCCTGCATACCCCCCCCCTCCTTCTCACCGTCCCTAATAAGCCTATGGTTTCTGTGGACGTTAAGCACCATGTTTACTTACTTGATATTTAACACTGAAACCACAACGAAGGTCACATCAGGGCGACGCAGAGTCAACAAAAGGTCTGACTTACAGTCATACGCGTCACTTGTGTTTGAAGACGAATAACGGGGCGGGGAAGGAGGGGTGGGATGGGCGAAACTGAATGGACCGGCAAGGCAGAAATTTGAACGAGAAAGGCAGACATTTTGGCAGTAGGCGATCAAGGTAACAGAAACGCATCATAGTACATACATACTTTTCGCTTCGGTATTTGCAACAATTTCACAAACGAAATGCTCTGCTGGATCAGAGCACATGTATGTAGGCACTAAAATGCAATGCTCTCCGCCGCAGCAGACTAATGCTACAGCGTCTTCTTGAAGTGTAGCTTTACGTCCACAGAAACCGTAGGCTTATTACGGACTGGAGCCCAGGACGGCCACCTCGACCTTCACAGAGCTCCTGAGCTCTGCTACAGCGTCTAAGTAAGTAAACATGGTGCTTAACGTCCACAGAAACCAAAAGGCTTATTAGGGACGGGAACAGCGTCTCATCATGGACCCATGTTTATAGGTCCATGGTCTCATCATCGACACGCATGGAAGCCGATGCTGCTGTCATCACTGTGGCTAGATGCATGAGTGACCGGAAACTGACCGCACCAGACCGCCAACGTCAGCAAGACCAACGACCGATGACGGGTGGGGTAGGGAGGGATGCACAAGAAGGAGGAGAGGGAGTCAGACAGCATCATCTCAGCACGACTCGCACATTAATTACGTGTAATCGTTGCTGTTTTTTCGACACCAGTTCCAAACACAAGTCAGCGAATAGCAACCAAAAAAGCTGTTTAAGAGAGAGAGAGAGAGAGAGAGAGAGAGAGAGAGAGAGAGAGAGAGAGAGAGAGAGAGAGAGAGAGAGAGAGAGAGAGAGAGAGACAGACAGACAGACAGACAGACAGACAGACAGACAGACAGACAGACAGACAGAGACAGAGAGTGAGGCGGACGCAGGTCGGTTCGAGTCCGCAGCTTCGACTCTCCTTCCTCTTCAACCCATGTAGTTTCCGGACTCTGCCACCCACAATTCATGCAACACTACAGTAACTCACATCGCCGCCCATCTTGACGCGAAATCATCCTGGTGATGTCAGTGCAGCGTCAGGTGTATAGACACCCCCCCTTCCCCGGCCCTACCCCTCCCCACACCCATACTCCCAATACATTTCGTCCAGAAGTGACCCTGTGCGCTTGAAATCCACGAATCAACCAACCGAAATCAACCATTTGGCTTCTGTGGACGTCAAGCCAAATGAACCAGAGGTAGTGGCACAGACATGGTTCCTTTACCTTTTCATCTTGGTGGTGGTAGTGTCGTGTCAAGCCGAGAGGCGCAGAGGACGAGGTGACGTCTCATCCGAGGCCCTGCTTCCGTGACGTCGGCGTTAGGTCCACGAGGAAGAGGAGAAGGAGGAGGAGGAGAAGGAAGAGGAGGAAAACGCCACAAGGACGAGGCGCACGAGCATGCTAACACCAAGGGCCACTACAGGACGCGGCAGCCACCATGGCGTTTCACACTGAGGTTCGTCCTTCACCGCAACCTCGGTCCCCGCACAATGTCAGCAGTCCCCTCGCGCTCAGGCGGCCCAAAAGCCGACCCTCCCCCGTTCACAGACAGCCGTGTGGATGGATACAGATACACACAGACCTCCGCTGCCTAGAGCTGCTACAGTCCCCACACTTGCTGAGCACTGGAAGTGGCCCTGAGGGCGGTGGCGTAAGCAGATCACTGGCGACGACGACGTGTGCGGCAAAACCAGCGGACGGGCGGCGGGCGGTACGTGGGAGTGGGCGGCCCTGACTTTTTCTCCCTCAGCCTCTCGGCTCTAGTCGCCCATTATGTTGATTGCTGACCAAACGGGCAAGGAGAAGCAGGAGGAGGAGAAGAAGAAGAAGGGGACCCGTTTAACTAGGGCAGTTCCGGCTCGATAACGGAAGCGGCGTGCCTCAGCGGATGGCGCGTCGTCGTCTGAAGCCCGGGTCTTTTACTTACCCCACTGCTTCCCTCGCGATGGCTTCTCTCAAAAGCTGGTCGATAAAGGAAGGCACGCGGCCCCTCAGACGATGACGGCACTCGCAAGATCGCCCCCACCCCCTTTTCACCCCTGAAACACTTCGGCTGATCAAGCCCAACGGCACACTTTGCCGGACATCTATCCGGGTGGATTTCCTCCTTTCCAACAAAAGACGACGACGACGACGACTGTGGACGCCCAGCAGTAGCAGGAAAGCCGATGTGGTGGGTCCAGCGGCTCGACTTGGCTGACGGCTACGGAACAATTCCCAGACGGAGGGCGAAAAGAGACTAGGGGGAGAGAGAGAGAGAGAGAGAGAGAGAGAGAGAGAGAGAGAGAGAGAGAGAGAGAGAGAGAGAGGGATAGGCTGGAAGTCTCACAGAACTGGGGTAGGCCCTGATCAATCAATACTAAGTAGAGCTGAGCGCACAGTTGGTAATTCCGCGGCTGTGTTGCTGTAGCTGTAGCTGTTGTAGTTGCAGCGGTGGCAAGTTGCTATAGCCGATGTGCTAGGCAGCAGGCGCGGAAGAAAGGCTGGGTATGTAGGGCGAGAGCGTGTCTCTGTGTGCTGCTTCCTTGCTGTTATCTCCGTCTTCCGCACAATGAACGAGGGAAACCTGATAAGTCGACGCAAATCACGACGACGGCCGAACGCCGCAGCGGCGGAGAATGTCGCGGTGAAAATCGATCTACAAAATAGGGGTAGCCATTCCAAGTTGTATCACTAATGACAACAAGCGGCGGTGCTTCCGTCCTGAATGCAGCGGCAGCAAGCGCCCGTGTGTTTCATTCATTCAGCCAGCTGGCGTGGTGCCCCAACGCTCGTGTGCACGTAGACTGCCCCGGGACTGCGACAGGGCAAGGCGCCTCGTCTCTCTGTCTGTCTGTCACACTGTACTCATCAACCCACTGACAGCGCTGGCTGCATGCAACCTCCGTCTGACTCGCACGTACTCGCATGGCACACACACACACATACCGCCGTCACGCACGCACGCACAAACATGCACGCACGCACGCGCACACACACACACACACACACACACACACACACCACACACACACACACGTTAATGGAAGATAAACACCTGGCGTTTTCGTAACGAACGCCCCAGTGGCACAGCTGTGACCGTGCTCGGCCGGCCGTCGAACCCACCGTCGCACGGAGAAACACACACGGACAAACGGAGAACACAAAAACACCACTGCTCCTGTTGTCACGTTGCTGTCGGCAAGAGCGAGTGTGTCAGTCATCCTCGCACAGCTCTATGCACTTACTTCCCTGTGCCACGATGACTGCATGCTGTGTGTGCACTGGCAGGCAATGCCGCACACGACTGTATTCATTATTATAGTTACTACTAATGCAGTGTCTTCTGCTCTCTAATCATCATTTTCAGTTATTACAAAATAATTTTTTTTAAATCCCGTTTAAATGGACTGCATTACCACCAACTGCATGCAGGCACTCGGTCCCCAACAAATCCGACTCCGCTGACGGTTGTCATACTCAGGCGGCAGGCTGTGTTAGTGTGTAAATGCGCTGACTCTCTCTCTCTCTCTCTCACACACACACACAGAGCCACGCTGAACGCGGTTTGGTGGCCTTGTCCAACACAAAACAATAGACACTCCATGTAAGTGTCGCCCCAACGGCCCGAACACTCCTCACTCTCTCTAGACAGCGGGGTCTGCCACACACTCGCAAACTGAGGTTCTTCCTGTGACAGCAAACATGTACGCGAGCTACAGCGCAACAACGACGTCATTGACTCGACAAATTCGGAACTAAACCCACGGTACAGCTGAGCTCACTTGGGCGCTGCTATTCTTAATGTCCAGTTGGAAAGAGTGATATACACGCACACAGGCGCCTGCGCGCACACACTGTGTGTGGAAGCTAAGGCACGCGCGCGCGCGCGCACACACACACACACACACACACACACACACACACACACACACACACACACACACACACGTATTATATACATACACACTCCCACACATTGGACATGCACGCACACTTGCACACACACACACACATTTAATTTTTTTTATACGTATGCACATATGCACACACATGCACGCACACACACACACACACACACACACACACACACACACACACACACACACACACTGCAGTGAGAGAGAGAGAGAGAGAGAGAGAGAGAGAGAGAGAGAGAGAGAGAGAGAGAGAGAGAGAGAGAGAGAGAGAGAGAGAGAGAGAGAGACGGACGGACAGACACAGACAGACAGACAGACAGACAGACAGAGAACCATCCAAGCTTTGCACCTATTTTGTCCCGCAATCCACTCTATAAATAAAAGAGGCGATTCCCCTTCCCAGTTCCCCACAGCCGATGAAACACCACGCCATAAAACACAACACAGCGCTGGCGATGACAGCGATTTCGACGCACGTCCAGTCAATGCCCACGGATGCCACAATGCAAACTATAATTAGGGGCAGCAACAGAGACAGACAGAGATGGGAGTAGGGGAGGAGGAGGAGGCGGAGGAGGAGGCAGGCAGCTCGGGCCGTGGTGGCGATACAGCTCCGCGATGGCATGGCGGAGTGGGGCAGTGGTGGAGGCAGCTCAGTTGAGCCAGTGATTGATCCAGCAGGGCAGTCAAGTGACAAGGTAGCGCCATTGTGGGCACACACATGGGGCGTATTGATCGCCCCGCTCATTTCAGTCCCTCTATGTAGATCTGCGCGTCGAAGAGTCAACAAATCGGGATCAGCAGGTTCCGAATTTGCCTCTTTTTTCTTCTTCTCTTTCTCCCCCCCCCTCCCCCCCCCCTTTTTTTTTTTTCTTTTTTTCTTTTTTCTTTTTTAAACTTTCTTTCTTTCTTCTGCTTTGGTCGGGTTAACAAAGAAAAGATTACCAATTTGGCAAAATCCGGGAGCAAATGCCCCCCCCCCCCCCCCCCACTGCGGAGGTATGCCGCAATGCGTATCTCTCTTTCTCTCAGTCCCCCCCCCCCCCCCCCCATCCCCCACCCTCAGTGCACGACCATTTTCATGATAAGAACATGGAGGTAGGAAGGAGGGTGGAAGAGAAAATGAAGAAAAAGAAAGAAAAAAGAAAGAAGTAACATCAGATCAGATGTGGAGGAAAAATAATTCAACCACATTTCTACTCCCAACGTCAGACCTGTCAACACCCTGCTTTTTTGTTTTTTGTTTTTCAATGCATACAACAATCATTATACCTCAACGTCACACCACGACAGGAAGTGGGCAAACAGCTCCTTCAGTTGTGGCTATGCTCCCGACAAAACGGGACCTACATCAATACCGTATCCATACAGCCCGTTTGCTTTGACAGACAAACACAGACAGACAGCACTCATACACGAAAAGGTTATAACCATCATGTCCCTCAGTACTCGGCCGAACTTGTCCAGATCTGCGTCCGTTCTATCTCTCTGCGTTCTTCTTCAGACGCTAGAACTTTTTGCATCCCTTCCGTAAAAGAAAACAGCACGGTGGCCGTGCCTTCTGCAGCTTCTCCGCTGCACAAATCTGGAATTCTCTCCCGTTCGCTCTCCGTCACAGCCCTTCTTTTCCTGCCTTCAAGACAAAGCCCGTCTATTTTAAG
Source organism: Alviniconcha marisindica (assembly GCA_018857735.1). Lineage (NCBI taxonomy): Eukaryota > Metazoa > Mollusca > Gastropoda > Provannidae > Alviniconcha > Alviniconcha marisindica. The sequence continues at coordinate 20,567 of JABMCL010002150.1, read as the reverse complement.
ACGGGCTTTGCTTCAAAACCGTACACACACCTTTTCGCAATTTTCGGCCGCGCGCGCGCGTCTCATTATACTTTGTATGAATAAGTATGTTTATTAATGTTATTATGTTACTGATTTTTTTTATATCAATAAAGTGTGAAGCGCTTTGAGTCTCTCAAAACGCTTATACATTGCCTTAACGTCTCCCCATTCCAGCTGACCCTACTGTGTCCATTTCCATTTCAACACCCTTCAACCCACTTCCAAGCAGTGAGACCACACTTGCGCGCACAATTATGTGTATAAATTTGTGAGCCGGTTTGGCCTAGCGGTAAGGCGTTAGGCTAGTAAGCAGAGGGATCCCGGTTCGAATCTGCCTCGGCTCTTCTTTCTCTTCACAAGTCGTGGTCTGTGGACACTGTCTTGTGACTTTGTCCCTCACAATTAATAAAACATTAAAATGGCTCTCATCTCTGTCCACCTTAATGCAGGAATGACTCCTGGTTGTGACAGTGTAGCGATAGGTATATAATCTCCCCAACCTCCATACCCCCTTCATAGTTCAGGAGCTGTGTGAGAGTCGAGGTGGCCGTCCTGGGCTGTCCGTCCTAACGAGCCTTCTGGTTTCCGTGGACGTAAAGCTATATTGAACCATACTTCGGCATTGGTCGAAGCTTGTCCCTAATATGTCAACTGACATCTGAGGACATTATGCAACACTACCTACCATACCCCCTTCTCCCCGTCCCTAATAAGCCTTATGGTTTCTGTGGATGTTAAGCACCATGTTTACTTACGTGTATAAACACACACAATAGTACGAAGAATGAATGCAGATCTCTCTCTCTCTCTCATGCCTATATGTACAGTATATAAATGCTGCCCTGTAATTTTATATTTACTCACCAGCAGCTTAGCAAGGACTAGTCGATAGGTTTTTGACTGAACCTAAACTACAATCATTGTAAAATAAAGTTTTCGAGTTCTCTCTCTCTCTCTCTCACACACACACACACACACACACTCACGACTCGCGCGCACTACCCCCCCCCCCCCCCCCAAAAAAAAAAAAAAAACACACGCAAAAAAACCCCCTTAAAAATACTGCCCTTGATCACAATCAACCCGTTCTTTCCTTCTTTCTTTTGGCACGGAATAAATAAATATTTGTCTACACACATACATACCGCCCCGTCCCTAATAAGCCTTATGGTTTCTGTGGGCGTTAAGCACCATGTTTACTTACCATACATATAACACTGAGCAGTTTAGCCCAATCAATTAAAATCCGCTAGCTCCCGAGAACCACATGAGTGGGAACAGAAAACTCCAATGTATGATAGTGCCGACGTCAAAACTGAAGGGTTTCGCCTCACAGGAAACAGATTTCTTGCTTACGCGAGTTATCACCCGTCGTGAGCCGAGTGGGGGTAGAACCGCTTGGCCAACCGCCAATCAAAAGAAGCCAACTGGAAACGTTTCATCTCTCTGGGGCAAGTTGGTCAACACAAAACTGTTCCGCATCTTTCTCAATTTCTACCGTTTAACTTGTTTTGAATAACGGTATGTGATCCCTCCCCCCACCTCCCACCCACAGGCACATGTTTCAACTCTGGAAGTTTTGCACACTGCATAAAAATGAGACTGTGCTCTCGTAACGGCGAAATTAGTCATAAACTGCTCTCTCTCTCTCTCACTCACTCTCTCTCCTCAATTTTTACCGTAACGGGATGCGAGTCCCCTACCTGTCCAGAGGTACATGGTAAACTGCACAGTTTTGCACACTGCACACAAATGTGACTGTGCTCTCGTAACAGCGAAATTATTCACAAACTGCTCCATCTCCATCTCTCTCCCGCCTGAATTTCTACCGTTTAACTCGTTTTCAATAACGGAATGCGAGCCCCCTACCTGTCCACAGGCACATGTCAAACTTTGCAGTTTTGCACACTGAACAAAAAAATGTGATTGAGCTCTCGTAACAGCGAAACCGTTTTTTTTTCATTTTCATACACTGGTCCAAGCCTCGGTTTTCGGCATCGTGGAATTAGAAGTCTGTGTTCGCGTTCGTCACTGACACAGAGAGAGAGAGAGAGAGAGAGAGAGAGAGAGAGAGAGAGAGAGAGAGAGAGAGAGAGAGAGAGAGAGAGAGAGTGTTGTGTGTGTGTGTGTGTGTGTGTGTGTGTGTGTGTGTGTGGGAGAGAGAGAGAGAGAGAGAGAGAGAGAGAGAGAGAGAGAGAGAGAGAGAGAGAGAGAGAGAGAGAGAGAGAGAGAGAGAGAGAGACTCGAAAACTTTATTTTCCAAGGATTGTAGTTTAGGTTCATTTAGACCTGTCTAACAACTAGTCCTTGCTAAACTACTGAATAAGTGAAACATGGAGAAACCTGAGAGAGAGAGAGAGAGAGAGAGAGAGAGAGAGAGAGAGAGAGAGAGAGAGAGAGAGAGAGAGAGAGTGAGAGAAAGAGTAGGACGGGTGAGGGTGAGGGTGGAGGGGGTACTTCAGGGCGTTTACGCCACAACAAATCGGCAACTGTCAGGTGCCTGCGGGCTCTCTGTCGGCATTATTATCAGTCAGTTGCTGCGGTAAACGGGCGCTGCTGCTACCTGCTAAAGGTAACGGCGGCGCGATAAAACGTCTCCCCTTCCCCTCTCCGCCATGACCCCCCCGCCAAACCACCACTACCACCACCCCCTTCTCATCTCATCGTGTCTGCATGCTTATCGCCGCGCTGGCTACTGCTGCAAGCTGCTGTGATGTCAGGCACTTTGTGGCGGCGGGAGCCAGGGAGGTGGAAAAGGCGATAACGCGTTGCCGAAATAGACTGGCGCACTCCGGGACCGGGGAGAAGAAAGTGTTTATGATAAACGCATCAAACTCAACCGGGCGACGGGTTAACTGTAGATTACAGTCGTCGTGAGAGCGGGCAGGTGAGAGAGGCGAAAGGTGTGTTGTCGGAGCTGTCAGTGACGTAGGTGCGTGGAGATGCCCGGGGGTGGGGGGCGATGGGGGTAGTGGGGCAAGATTAGCCAATACGTTAGGCGCTCACTATCATTATCCGCCTTCTTTAAGTGTATGTGAGATGAGGCAAGTTTTATGGCTTACCCGCCACATCATTCTCCGGCTGTATATGACACTTTTCGCCGCATTTGATGATGTAGGTTTTGGGGCTCGCCTTCACAAAACGACATCTAAGTATCCGTACGTGACTCTTTTCGCTTTACAAAGCATCTAATTATCCGTACGTGACCCTTTTCGCTTCACAAAACATCTAATTATCCGTACGTGACTCTTTTCGCTTCACAAAACGACATCATTATCTGGACATACCTCGTTTAGCATCATGTTATGTAGATTGTGTGGTTCAACTTCACAAAACGACATCATTATCTGGACGTTACTCTCTTCGCATAGTATGATGTAGGTTTTGTGATTAACATCACAAAACATCATCAGGTGACCACTTTCCCAAACGATGTCGATTTTGTGCTTCAGTTTCGCTAAACGACATCTTTACTTGGACGTGACTATTTTGGCACCGTTCGAGTTCGATTTTCTGGCTCACCGTTACAAAACGACATCATTATGTGGAAGTGACCCCTCAAGTTTTTCACGCTTCACGATGCCGTCAGGACCCAAATCAGACGTTCATCCACCATTCAAGCCGGAGATGGGGGACGAGAGAGAGAGAGAGAGAGAGAGAGAGAGAGAGAGAGAGAGAGAGAGAGAGAGAGAGAGAGAGAGGGGGAGGGGAGAGAGAGAGAAGAGAGGAGAGAGAGAGAGAGAGAGAGAGAGAGAAGGGAGAGGGAGAAGAGAGAGAGAGAGAGAGAGAGAGAGAGAGAGAGAGAGAGAGAGAGAGATTGGAATAACTCAACGAGCGGATCAAACTGTCAATTACTGGAAGTGGTACCCCCTCAAAGGCACGCTTGTCAGATAAAACTGCAGGCTTCAAACTAACGAGCCCCAAACGCGAGGTTGCGGATCAGCAAAGAGCGCCCAGACTCCCCGCATCAAACAAGACCAACGGAACTGGGTCGGTGGAAAGTCGTTCAAAGCTGCCCGTAGTCGGAAACAGTGGAGATAGTAGCGCTGTCTGCTGTCCGTCAGGGCCCGGGACTTATCGTGAGGGGGGCTACCTGGAGCCGTGTTCCTCACAAGCCCCACATGAAAAGCAAGACGGTCGAGATAGGTATCGAGCACCCGGCAAGCTATTTGTATTCTCTCTCTCTCTCTCTCTGTCTCTGTGAAAAGCAAGACGGTCGAGACAGGTATGCTCTCTCTCTCTGTTCCCTCTTTTACCTAGTCTGCTCACCCACCACCGCCCACTTTCTCTCCCCCTAGTCTCTGCCCGCCGCCCCCCCACCCTTTCATGTCTCCTTGCCTGTCTCTCTCACCACGGTCTCTGACTTTCTGTCTGTCTCCTTTTCCCTTTCAGAGTCTCGGTCCAAACACCTTGCACAAATCGTGTGAAGTTTTCCCCACCAAAAGGTGGGCCGCCAAAACTATCAAAAGCTTACGGCTTTTCAACTCGCTTTTCACTGGCGCTGGGCGATCCAGGCTGGCTGCATATCTACCGAACACCCAGGTCCACACACGTGACATCATACTATAGAAGAAAAAGAAAAAAGAGAGTATGTCCCACGACCTCCTTACCCCCCCCCCCCTCCTGCCTGCACGGCAAGGCAAGCAGGCTGTTGTTGACAGCGTGCATTTTATCTCGTGATTGCCCCCCCACCCTCAACATCGTTGCCGGGTATCATTCTGAAAATCAGCACGAAATTGGGTCCAAAGAATCTAAAGTTCATAGTGCAATAACCTCACCTCCTAGAAAGGTGTATTTGGGGGTGTGGGGGAAGGGGGGGAGGGGGGGCAGCAAATAACCTGATCTTTTAACGTCCGCTGAATCATGCCAGGTTATATCAGGGAGAAACACACACACATACAGATACAAATGGAGAGAGAGAGAGAGAGAGAGAGAGAGAGAGAGAGAGAGAGAGAGAGAGAGAGAGAGAGAGAGAGAGAGAGAGAGAGAGTAATTTGGTATTTTACGCCCAGGGAGGCTTAACATAAATGTCGTACACAACAGCCTAAGTGCCATCAAAGACTGATAAATTTACGAGTCTTTATCGGTGGTAGTTTGATGGGCACATAAAGTCTGTCGCCCAGCATGGGCTTTTCTTAATGTGCAAATTACTACTCCACCATTTCCATTTACTGTACTGAAGCACCGCTATCCTTGACCTTCGCTAATTAATGCATGACTGAGAACTTTGAAACTGTCAAAGTACGGGTAAAAACTTTACCTTGAATGGACATAAACCGGATAACCTGGAGGAAGCACCTGACAACCACTCTCAAAATCGGGTGTTGTCTGTTGTAAGAAGCGGAACTTCAGGAACCAAAATTGCGTTTAGTCAGATGAGGCGGTGTCGGCATTTCGCTGCTGACACAAGGGCCGCTTTCAAACACGTACAAAGTAAGTCCGTGGGCAGCACACTGAAAGACGTTGACGACACCTATAAAATGTAGCTACCCGATGGCAGTTCACACCGTATTCAAAGTACTCTTTTGTATCAAAGATTGCAACACGCACACACACACACTCTCTCTCTCTCACACACACAAACTCATATCTCTTACTGACACAGTTTACATACACCCCCCTACCTCCCTCCCTCCCACACACCTCTCACTGACACAGCTTACATACCCCCCCCCCTCTCACTGATATTTTACATACCCCACTCCCCCCCACACCACCACACCTCTCTCTCTAACCAAGCCTACCAAAACAGCTGAGAGGTGGAGGGGGGGGGGGGGGGTGGAGGTGTGGAGGGAATAGGGGGGCAGCATACAAAGTTCAGAGCCCACTTTCACAGCCGATTAGCGGCACTGCTGGCCCACACACAGGTGAGCTTGCACCTGGCGGGGGGAAGGAAACAGGTAGACAGAAAGCAACGCAGGCAGAAACCATACAATAACACAATCAATATCGACCGTCAGCCCCGCCGCAGGGCGCAGGCCGCCGTAACAGCCGGACAACAAAGCGTGACACTAGTGGCCGCCATTGACTGGTGCCAATCAACCTTAATGTGGGTAACGCACAGGCGCTCGTCCTCATGGACCTATATCTACATATATAGAGATATAATATAGATATAGACAAAGGTCCATGCTCGTCCTGGTTGCTTCCACGTCTTAAAAATTAACCACCTGCTTGTTTCAGTCGAATCGTCGACCTCAGAGAGTTTTCCCCGGGTCTTGATCCCCGCGGTGGGGTTACCTGTTCTCTTTTCTCCCATCTGCGCGGACGCAGAAAATAAACCCCCTTCGAGAACCCAAAGACTGCAAAAGTTCTTTTTTAATGCCTGGAGTAGGTGTACAGCCGTCGAGTGTTTCGCCTTCTGCCAAAAATCTTTCCCGTCTAATTTCTGCCTTTCCGGTTCATTCCATTTCATTTTCCCCAAATCCTCTACTAATATAAAGCGATGTGCAACATAAACAGCCAATCAGATCAATTTTGGATCTACTTGTGATCTGATGACTGTGTTTCCGCTCTGATAGCAAGGACCTTTGCGGCTCAGTTAAATGCCAAGATTGAATCGGTTTTTGATCTGCTTGTATTCTTTGCAACTTGCACCTTTCCCCATCCCAACCTTCTTCGGTGTTCCAGGATCGTCCTCAGACGTCTAGCTTGACGGTGTTGATGAATTTGGTTGTCTGTGGCAGGTCCTGTTTGGAGCCCCAGAGCAAGGCTGGCTAGTCGGGGCCAACGCTGTGTCTGTGTTTCATTGGACTGCAGAAAATGCCCTGGGGACCGTGGGCCTGTCCCTCGCATGGGCAGTTAGTTGACTGTGTGTGTGGACAGAGCCAGGCGACCAGCACCACGGTATGCCAGATTTAGTCTGCACCCCCTTTTCACTTGCCTGTTGTGCCGTGGGTGACCCGCGCAGCGAGTAATGAGCGTAATGGACGAGAGGGCAGAAAGTAACTCTGCGGAAATGGATTACCGTCAGGCCATTCCGGGTAGATACCCGCCGGCTAATAACCCGTACACCTTTCCTATCAGTCATGGGGCAGTTTTTCTTTTCTTTTCACACATGGTATTGATAGGAAATGGCGGGTGTGTGTGTAGAAGGGACCCACAGTGGGTGTATGGGTACATCATTCCTGACTTCTGGACTTTGTGGACCTGGGGGGGGGAGGGGGGTTAAAACCATCAAGAGTCATGTGGCTACAGGTCAGCAGTGTCGTAATGCTAGATGGACTTGGCAATCATCCCACTGAAGATAAATGCAGGTCTACGCTAAGCGCCAACTGTTTGTTATTGTTCGTTTAACTTGTTTAACGGCGAGCTGTGTCTCCAGAGGCCTGGCGGGGACCGAGATCCCAGGAGGTGTTGGGGGGTGGGGGTGTGTGTGGAGAATATACCCGAGGCTACACTGTCACAACAAGACAATACAGGGTCCTGGCGAGATCAAGAGGAGGGAGGTGGTGTCGGAGTGTGTGCTGGGCCCTCAAGTTAGCCAAGAAAAGATCATGGGCAGGGAGGTGGAGCTGGGCTGCGAATTTTTTGCTTCAAATCATTACTCAACAGCAGTGCAACGGCCATTGTCCTTGTGACTCTGCCATGCACAGCAGTTGAAACAGCAATTGCGTGGTACACTAGTTGCTGTGCAATGGCGAGGGGACACCGCCTTAACACTTCCATTGTTCTGGCGGCGGTCCACGGCCGCCTCGGTCTTCCGGATCGGTGGCGCGCGGTCGAGCCTTCACTCTCTCGCTCCCTTCCCACGTCTCTAATAAGCATCCTTGCTTCTGTGGACGTTAAGCAAAATGTGTACAACAAGAATGACTCATTTCTGCACTAGGACGGGCAACACACGAGAGCAATTAACAATGTTTCCTTAACTAACTGTGAGGGGCAGGTCACAGAAAACCTAGGGATATCGAACGACGTCGTCCCACAGGCCAAAGCCATGGTGATGATGATGTAATGCTCATGTCGTTGCATATATAGGGACAACAGACCAATGCTAAGCATGCTTACAAGTGCAGTCCACAGAAACCGTAAGGCTTCATTAGAGGAAGACGACGCCTCGATTTCACACAGCTCCTGAACTCTGCCAAAAGCCATGGACCTATAAATATCAGTGTATATGTAGGTCCATGGCCAAATCATAGTTCAGGAGCTGTGTGAGAGTCGAGGTGGTCGTCCTGGGCTGTCCGTCCTAACGAGCCTTCTGGTTTCCGTGGACGTAAAGCTATACTGAACCATGCTTCGGCATTGGTCAAAGCTTGTCCCTAATACGTCAACTGACAAGTGACATCTGAGGACATTAAGCAACACTACCTACCTACCATGGCCAAAGCGGCTGATGCGGCGCCAACACGACCACTGGGTCATAATACACCGGGTTATTCTGGTGGCAAACAAGAATGCACAGCAGGTGAACCGGTGACGAGACTGAGATGGAGGTTCGGGTATACGTAGTAAAAACGCGACTACAGTAGTCAACTCGCTTGCCGCACGAACGCGGAGCATCCCCCCCCCCAAAAAAAATAATAATAATAATAAAATATGTATATAAAAAATAAACCAAACCTAAGCTATTATTTACCACGTGTATCCTGTGCTGCCACTGTTGCTGATTTGACAAAAGGCAGGAGTGGGTGTCGAGCACGACGTGAGGTCATAACAGACAGTGCAAACAGGCCACCAGACGGCCCGAGTGACGTTGGCCAGACAAGCCGCCTGTCAGCAGTCCTGAAACTTTGTCAGAACTCAAGAAGCATTCCCTCTCTAGGCGGTTTACAGTCGCCCAAACTGCCACAGGCAGCTCTGACGCCACAAAGAAATCGAAACTTGCCACGCTGATTCGAATGCAGAAAAATACGCTTGCATACATGGTGGGTACACGCATACGCACTGACCATCGTTTCTGCTCGTGTCTGCAAAGTAATAGCACTTCGACAGTGTTCATGTTTGTAGTTTTGCTGCAGTCTCATGCTGGTAGTAAGAGACTCACTAGGAGTAAGACACCACGAACACAAAACCATGACTGTGGTCTCGTAAAGAGGAAGAACTACCTGAGAGAGAGAGAGAGAGAGAGAGAGAGAGAGAGAGAGGCGAGGGGGGGGGTAACATTCAAAGACATACCTGAAAAGAAATGTAACACTCGGTCCACACGGCTTGGACACAGACACGTCTGATCTCGATCCGTCAGAAGCACGTCACACACATAATACACGAAGAACCCGACCGAGCCACACACACACACACACACACACCACTATCACGACCCTTGGAGAAGAACAGGTGTCCACCACCGCACACAACTATACAACAAGAAGCGACCTGGGACCAAGCAAAACCGACGGTGAAAGACGTGAAACCTTCCGTCAACAAGTCCCACACAACAAGCGCACAATGGTGTGCACGCTTCGGCAAACTCGCCATTAACATGGACCGATGCACTAACAGCGGCCCGACCCGCCCCACCCAATCCGTCAAGGTGTCTGAGGGTGGATGGAGAGCAGGTGGGGCGGGGAAGGGAGGGTGGGGGGAGGGGAGGAAGCTGGCCGTGAAACGCTCCATCTCACCTGTCTTAATTACACGCTGGTGCCATTGTCTGTGAAACTAACATGGATGCTAGGCCGGAGGAGGAAGTGGTTGAGTAACTATCGGCAGCACTGCACGGAGTCAGTCTGTTGAGATCGCTGTTATTATTATTATTATTATTATTATTATTATTATTGATCGCTGTTCTCATGTGCAGTAGACGGCAAGAACGCTTTCATTCTGCGCGGCATAATGGACAAAATACCTCGGAAGCGCTCGAGTCAATGACCACAGCCGCACGCACACACACACACACACACACATGATCACACACACACACTCCTCCCCCCTTTTTAAAATTATTTTTATCAAGGGGCAGACAAAAGTAACGTTTTTGATCTCAATCTGATATTAGCCACTGATCAAACACAACTGACTTCGAAGAATATCAATTGTAAGAGATTTAAAAAAACAAAACAAAAAAACCCCCACTTTGCACAAATAACGCTGCCTTAGCACACTCCATTTTACCAATCTGCAAAACCAGCCCATAGTGTTTGTCCATTTCAGCTTAGTCAGTGTCTCAGGTGACACCGATGGGAAGGGTCAAAATCAAAGGCTACTGACTACGCCACAGGTAGCACTACTGACCTAAACTTCTCTCCCCGGTCCACCGCCACAAAAACCACGCACACACTCACTTGAAACTTGGGTTGCGACCGTGCCAGGAAGTCCCCGGAGGGAGGAGACGGCGGAATCAATAGACGAGAGAGGCAGAAGAGCAGAGCTGCGACGGGCAGCCAAAGCCGCCGCGGGTACTACTGGTGCGGTGGTGCCGAACGAGGTAAACAAGGTCCCGGACATCCGACAAGTCGTTGCCGCGGACAGCAGACAGCAGAGGTGGCGAAGAAGTGGCTGACTCCACACAACAGCGCACAGGCACATACACACACACCCAGCGGGCCCCAACGCCACGGCACACCTGAGCCCACCGCAACCACAGGAGCAGGCCCTGCACACGCGGCAGCAGCACCAACGGGAGGAAGGAACAAAAACTGGCAACACTGTCGCCGCCGCCGCCGGCCTCACGAAGCCGCACCCCCCCCCCCCCCTCTCTTGTAGTTCGGGGCTGTTCAGGAGAGGGAGGAGAGAGAGAGTATACAGCTCGGGTAAGAGAAATGAGAAGAGGAAAGTAGAGAAGCAGGGCAGGTTGAAAAAAGAGAAGAGACTGACAGTACACGGCGCAGGCGAGGCGACGAAAAAGAAGGTCGTAGGTGTGAGAGAAAAAGAAAAGAGTGCAAAGCACAGGTGAGAGAGAGAGAGAGAGAGAGAGAGAGAGAGAGAGAGAGAGACAGACAGACAGACAGACAGACAGACAGACAGACAGACAGACAGACAGACAGAGAGTATACAGCGCAGGTGGTGGGGGGGAAAATGCAAAGAACAGAGTATACAACGCAGGTAAGAAAATGAATACAGAGAGATCATACAGCGCAAGTGAGAAAAACAGACAGCTCAGTTGAGAGAAAAAGAGAAGAGAGAACATGGCGCTGGGGGTGAGTATTGTATGCTCCCACACATAAATAAACACATAAGCTCCGGTAAGAGAAGAGTGTATACAGCTCAGGTGAGAGACAAGTGAAGCGTATACAGCTCAGGTGAAAGACAGCAGAAGATCATAAAGCCCGGGCAAGCCTTCTTGGACAAAACGCGTCTTGAGAAAGCATTAAGCGGACAGCGCAAGAACTGCATGAGCACCGAATGCACCGAGCAAGGTTTGGAGAAAGTACCAGGTACGGCTAAGCAAGGGAATCAGATTGGAAGGGATGGGCGTACGATCAGGGTAGGTTGCCGAGCAGAAGTGCCAGTCCAGCTTTGACTGAAAACGTGCGAATCAAAGATGGGGTGAAAGATCGGCAACATTGACACCGCCCTCACCCCTCAAAGTCGAAATTAAACTGAAGCAGCAAAACGCCGGACAACGGAACACAAAGCCCCCCCCCCCCCCAACAAACACACAACCAACAACAAACAAACAAAATCGCAGCAGTAAGGAACACACAAAATGAGCGGAACTTTACATACCGTGCATCGAGCGAACTGTTTTTCCATTTTATCTTTTAGAACCGCTGCTGGTATGCACTGTCCTTTAGCCAGCGGTCTTGGAATGAACATTTTCCAGGCATCTTCGCTGTTAGGTCAGGTTCTTGCACAGTTCCATTTTGAATTTTGCAACCAAAATTGCTGACCCGGAAGTTATTGCGTAATCTCGAGACCATGATTTCAGCTGCACGAGATCTAAATGAACATGGAGGAATGCATCGTCAGCTTTCGACATCATCTCAACCTATGTCCGAACTATTTCGCGATTCAGTAAATGTGTGGAACCATCCAGTGTCGCTGACTCGGAAAAACGACAGGCTCTTACAACCACCCATGTGCATTTTTAGTATTAGCTGGACTTGCAAGGACCGTGATGCAAATATAAGGACTTATAAGGCCTTATTGGCAAATTCAGTTTGTAAGTACTTGTGAGCACCTTGCCTGGAACAAAACCCCGGACAACGGAAGGGAAATGACCCCCCACCCCACCCTCCTTCTCACAAAGTCCAAAACTGAAGCTGAAGGTGCTACTGCAAGACCAAGGCCAAACTCCAAGCACTGGTTTACGACATCCTTCCTTCAAAGACTGCCGTATTTAGTTACGCCATAGGGTCAAGAAAACTGTCAGCTAACGACCAGTAAAACTTGTTACAAACAACTCAAATTATACCAGACGTTTGTTTTATAACTGACAATGTTGCGTAACTAAATCTGGCAGAGTTCGGAGGAAGGTGCCGGAAAGCGATGCTCGGAGTGTGGACCAAGGCTAGACGGAATACTCGGCACCTTCACAACAAACACACCTGGAAAACAGCTTGCACTTGTCTTTCTTTTTTTTTTTTTTTGTGTTCTCCAATTATCCCATGCTTCCGTTTCACACCGTTCAACTCTCCCGCTGCTGTGCACCTGTTTTCTGTGAGGCTTTTACACCCGGGGAAAACCTTCTTCTGGACCTTTCTGACCCCCACCCCCTTCCCCACCTTTCTCCTGCAGTATGATGCAGCACGGGTTTTTCAAAGTGCAAACAGCTTGTCCCCCCCTCTCTACGCCCCCCCCCCTCCCCAAGGGACTTTTCTTTCAATAGAGAGAGCTGCAGCTGCACATCTTCACACAACAATACCACTCACAGCGGTCTTCCGTTTCACTCATCGCTTCGTCTGCTTTGGCCTCCTGTCTCATTTTTGAAGCGCTTCTTTACACTGCCCGCAATGCTTGCATCGCGCTTTAGGACCTAAACCAAGTACACAAGAACTGTACATCTGACGGCCGTTGAAAGAAAGTTGGGGTTGGGGGAGAGGGAGAGGCGGGGTAGGGATATGAACGACCCAACTCGACACAGTTTCCTGTGGCTTGTTTCTAGTCTTTGCTTTAGGGCCTGAGTCCCCCCCCCCCCCCCCCAATGTCGAACTGCTCTGCAAAGGAAG